>AP025058.1:11985856-12020857 GCA_036186865.1 Eustoma russellianum
TGTAGATGGGGAATGATGCTTATACCAAAATGAATTTTGCCGATAGCAGTGTAGGATGAGGTGGGCGACATATATCATATGTTGAACGCAGGGAAAACTCCCTAGACGGTGATGGTTTCCACGTAAGGTGTCCAAACTGGATGTTTGAATGAGAAACACAGGTGTCGTGGATACGACAAATAAGCCTCCACACTGGAGAGTCTGGTAACTGTGGCACAAAGTCCGCGCGACGCCCATATTTTTGGTGCATATATGTACTCCAAAGAGTATCATTCTGCTAATAGGTCCACCAAATGCGACAGTGGTATGCTTTTTGCAGACTGTTGAGATCCCGAATACCTAATCCACCTTCCATTGTAGGCACCAAAATAGCAGACCAAGCCACCCAATGATGCCGATTGCCCCAATAAAATGTGGCCATTTTTCTCTCTATGATTTTAATAACCGACTTTGGTAATCCGCCTGCTGCCATAATGTGCAACGGAAAAGATGATATCGCCGAATGTAATAAAACAAGTCTACCAGCTGAAGAGAGTAATTTGGAGTGCCAACCATTCAAGCGGTCATCGATATGCTGTAACAGAGAAGCACAATACCTTGTGCGATTAATCCCCTTATGTAGATATGAACCCAGATATCGAAATGGCAATGCCGTGCATCGCATGTGCAATATTGACTCGAAAATGCAACGCTGATGTGTGGAGATTGCGGCAGAAGAAATAAAACGGCTCTGTTGATAATTTAACTTCTGGCCTGAAGCGGATTCATATAGGTTTATAAATGAGTAGAACCGGTGTAAATTGTGCTACGTACCACGTAAGAAAATAAGAAGATCATCAGCATAAGCTAGATGTGTGATCGCAAAAGGTATTCTGCTCAGGCGAAAAGGTTGCAGTGCGCCGGCTGCAACCATGGCTTTTAGGCCACGACTGAACCCTTGTGATGATAGTATAAAAAGTAATGGTGATAATGGATCTCCCTGTTTAACACCCCGATAAGGCCGAAACATGCTAGAAAGCTGACCATTGATCAAAACTGCTAATGTAGTGGCTCGTAAATGATTCAGAACAGTGCGAGTGAAAAAATCAGGGAAGCCAAACCGTTTTAATAGATGGTCCAAATATTCCTAACTTACTCTATCAAATGCTTTCATCATATCCAACTTCAAGCATAGTTGTGTGTAGGATCTGCAAGGCACCACTAGAAGGGGGGGGGGGTTGAATAGGTGGTGCGGAAAATATGGTTTTTAAAATTTCTTTAAACCTAACCAATTCAAGTTCTGAAAACAGATTCTGTTTCAGTACCAGTTTTAAAACGTTTTAAAACTAGGTTAGAGGTCTCCAAAAATTATGAAATTTTGAGAGAACTTAGCCTCAGATGTTGTGAGGGTCCCCTAAAAATTTCAAATCAAAATTCAACCTTTAACCCCTTCAAAAACCGTTGGCACTCAGATTGTGCAAATCTGCCAGAAACCGGTAGATGGTTTTGAAAAATTAATTCCTATTTGTGTGAATGTCCAAATGATCTGAAAATTTGACCAATAACTCTTCACACACTATATTTAAATGGGTTGAAACAGTTTTGAAAATTCTTTTGGGAAGTAGGTCAAATACACCCCAAGTCTCAACCTTTGCAAGTCCTGAAAATCAGACTGCACTAGTCTCAGAACTTTTGATGTTTGAATGACTTATACTTGTCCAAAAGGGTTGAAACTTGTGCCAATTAACCCTAGAACGTTTATGTATGTTTCTGGAAATTTTTATAATTTTTAGAAAACGTTAACTATTTTTGCGAACGTGAACAATATAAGTAAACAGCGCAGAAACTGAAATGTAAATGCAGAAAGTAAAATTTCACCGAGATTTTATAACACTGGTTCGGTTATAAACAACCTACTCCAGTCTTCAAGGAACACCTTCCTTGGTTCACACTATTCACACACACACCACACCTTACCAAAGGGTTGATAGAGTTACACCTAACTCCAACCCTTTACAAACCTTGTATTGTGAGTACAATTCACACGAACACCACCACCTCGTAAGAATGAAGATTGATCACACCTTGATCAACCTTTTACAAAGATGTATAAATGGTGGTTTCTATGAAGCCTATTCAAGGATGAAAGAAGTAAAATACAATAGGCTTTTTATACAAGAGAAGAAAGAAAGAAAGTGTAGGAGAAGAAAGCTTTTGCACTTTGATCACTTTTGAATGCAATTATTGGTGTTGTTTTTGTTTTGCTCTTCTTCTCTCCATTTTATCATGTCCAGGCCGTCCCCCTAGGGTAGTCTCCCCATCTTGAAAATTTCCTTTTAAGTGCTTGAGAGGGTGTGAGACATCATGGTGACAATGTTTTTCTTACTTGCATCACTCCATTGGACCATCATTTAGTCATTGCTTACTTGGCATCTTTTGATTGGCTCAATGTTGTCATCATTTGATGACATGGATATTCTGAAAAAAAAACACTAAATATTTGCCAAATGATCATCACATAATACATTCCATAACTAATAAGAGATATTCACATAAATTGTGAGACATAAAAATCTTCCTTCCACCCTTGAAAAATTCGGCCAGCACAAGGTGTTTCAATGCTGAAATTTTCAGCATTAACCACATGAAATAAATCTGGATTTCTTCCATTTTTCTTTGAATTTATTCCATAAAAATTCATCCATTATTTAAGGTAAGTCTTGCTACAAGATTGAGAATGAACTTGGACACCAAAAGAGATGAAATTCGGCCACACCATCTTCACACATGCTGAAAAATTTCAGCATGTGTGATATGAAGAATATCACACTTAATACAATTCAAATCATTTCCATAACTCCTTTGATTTATTCTTAATAAAAAATTGACAATTTATCTTCCTTAATGATGAAGAAAACGTCCACTTGGTATGTGACATGCTGAAATTTTCAGCATGTGACATAAGAGAGGTGTATGTTGAAAACTTACCTTTTGTAGCTTCTCTCTTTGATTCATCAAGATTGTATGATTGATCCTTGACCATCAACATGCCAACAAGGCTCCACATGTGCTCCACATCAGCTGTAGGTGGCGTTGAGTATGTATATACATGTGCTGAAATTTATTTTTGCTAACTTTGAAAAATAGTGCACATTTAATAATACACACATGTAATATTCCAATCAGCCCTTAATTTAATTTTCTAGAACACTTTAAGATGTATATTATATGTAAAAAGTGTCTAGGTACGTGCCACATCATGTTCAAGAAACCGTTCCATGTCAAGTGCGTAGAAAACCGAAGTTTCGATATTTATCGATTACCCCGATTTTCTCTCATTTAAATTCCAACTTTTGCACATGCTATATATATTATGTTATACATAATATATATATATATACTTTAAATTTCAGTACTTGACTGATTTAAAGTGGTACCATAAACATGTGACAAAAATAAAATTGGAATCTTCACATTTTGGCCTAAATGTGGGGTGATTTGTGTGTGCCAACATGGAATGTATTTTTGTCTCAATGTACAGTGTATGGCACGAAATTATTAATAAATTTTGATGTATATGGGCTGGCCATTTATTTATGGCAAGTACGTGACACGTTGGCGAAGTTTCGGTATCGCCCGATACGACGAATTTTGGTTTAGAACCTTTTATCGTGTCGTATTTAATTTGTCATCACCATATCTTATATCATATGATATAAGATCTGAATATACTCATAAATATGAGTTAAGTGTAGTGGTGTGACGTAAACGTACGTTCGTAAGATTTATAACGTGTCGATAGTACGTTGGAATACATGTGTATGTGCCTTTTATAAAAAATCTGAAAATATATATATATTATGTATATGTGGCGTGTGAAATTGATGTGGGGAGGAGGTGAGAACTTTCCTTGCATGGCCATGTTGCCTTTATGTCTTTTCCAAATGCATCTTCCTTTAATGAACTACTTAGTTTATTAAACTAAGTACTTCACTTAATGAACTACTTTAGTTCATTAATTGTGGCACCTGAAAATAGAATAAACTCAACAAATGTTCGCCATATGATGTAAGCTTTAAAGCTTCATGGCTCGTTAGTACGCCAACATAATATATAACCTAAATAAGGCAAGTTATCATGCATACATGTACACTTGTGTATATATATATGTATCCAACGTTTATATATATATATATATATAGTCAAATTTCTTTATTTTGAAATCACTCAAACCCTCATATTTCTACATTGTGTACCCCCTTTATCAAGCATATGTATCATCTCCCGTGCCATCAAAACTTGTGTAGAAATATCATGGGCTGGTAAAATTCCTGTCTGTTCTTGTGATATTAATTTTGGAAGCAACTTGCCCTATCTAGTAGCAATTATGCGCGTACAGACTTTACTCAAAAAATTAGTGAGGCAAATAGGACGGAAATCACTAAATGTTTCAGGAGATGAGGTTTTCCGTATTGGACGGAAATCACTAAAATTTGTTTATTTTTTTAATCAAAAGAGGTGTGTTTTATTTATATAACCCTCACTTGTGGCGGAGGAATACCTTTTTACATATTACACGTCATCATAATCAAAGTGTGAATACAACGTTGTGATAATTTGTGTTCTCCAATCATATATGATATGTCGCATTAAAACCTTGCCAAGTAAAACCACCCTTGTGGATAAAACCTTGACGAAGGAAAAAGCGTGCATATTTATATGAAAGGAGTGTATATCTATAATAAGAAACGAAAAGTAAAACATTTGTAAACAGCACTACAGTGTCTTGTCGCATGAGAAGGGATTTAAGTTGATGTGATCCAAGATGACTTGTCCGCCATTGAGTGAGTATGAAGTCCTGATTGTGTAGCTCCTTGACCATAATAGCTCCTCCCATAATCCCAGGAAATGAACATGCAAGGAATGAAAAACATTGTGAGCAACTGTGAATATGCCAGTTCTAAAAGAATGTAGCCAAATTTTGAGGGAGCACTACCCGCGGTGTCTGTATACCAAGATACAGACAACCAGCCAAAAGCATATGTATTTAAAACTATAGATATCAAGCATACCTGGGTTGCCCATACCATATGGCGGCATGGGCAACTGTCTGCAACAAAGCTTTTATCCATGGCGTAAGTTGGGTGTGGTGTCAGTCTGTATTTTTGCTCGAACTAGAGGAGGTAGGTCTCGTAAACCTAAAAATAGAGTGAGTTGTGGATGTTGTTGACCATATTGAGCTAAGTAGTGTGCCGCCTTATTAATCTCCCTTGGGATGTATTCTACGGTAAATGCCTGTGATACCATAATATCATGTAATATGCACGTTAACGATGATCTCCATTCACGAAGTTTCGTTAGGACACCCTGAGCATCAGTTTCCACATCCAAATGATATCCATAACGAGCGAAATATAGAACTGTTAACACTACAGCTTACATTTCCGCCTGGTCTGGTGTTGAAGTTGGCAAAGCAAGAAATCACTAATTTTTTTTCTATATATACATATATATCAAAAAAACAGAGATATATAAATATATATATGTAAAACCGTATAATATATATATCTAAAACAGTTAAAAATATATATATATAAATGTACAACTATTTATATATATATATATCCATATATATATATAGATCTATACATCTATACAACCTATATATCAAAAACCTTATATATATGTACACTTTATACAAAACCATGTATTTATATATATATGCATCTACACATCTATACATACATATGTATATATACTTATATATATGTTGATCCGTATATACATATGTAGATCTATACACTTATTTGTGTATATATATATATATCAACATATATATTTCCAACTACTCTATCTCTTCGGCAGTATTTATTGGCTTGGTGGTACAGGTCATCCTTTTCTTCATTTGATGGGGTGCTCAAGATTGTGGTCCATGGCATTTTAGTACATAATATATGGCGTTGCTATGCTAATATGGTGTATGGAGATCAGACGTCCTTTTCTATATCTGCACTTCGGAATACAATTCATTTTGATATTCATATGTGGGTTCATACACTCCAAGGTACCAAGCTTGCAGCCAGACCACCACGTCGCTATCATGGCTTCCAACGCCTCGCCCTCCGCGTCTACAAGTGATTAAATGGCTTACTCCTCCATCAGGTCGATTTAAACTCAATGTTGATGCAGCGGTTGGACGCTTCAATGCAGCAGGAGGTATCATTTTACGTGACTCTTGTGGCGCTTGTGTGCTTGTCGCCATGCACTTCATTCTTTACATCCTCCAGCCTGCCTTCAATGGTCCGTGCTGCAGTTTCGTTAGATCTCACGTCAGCTACCTTGCGTAGGCAGTCAACATAACGTCTTTCAAATGGATTGGCACACTCGCTTTTTCTCTGCCTGTGCTCGATTGAGTGCAGGTAGGTAGGGTATGTTGAGTGTCCTTTTTCAATTACTTATCATAGGCATTCGCCATGCTTACACACATATGGTTTTTCCATGTACATGGTTTATATTAAGCGAGGACGCTCGATCCGTTTTTGTACATGCCGCAGTCGGTGATATCACGGACACTTGCATTGATTGGCAAAGGTGTACTGTTGCTGCCTGTGCTTTTCTCGGTGCAGGCAGCCTTGGTGGGTTCAATATCTTGTGGGTTTATTTACTTGGGCTGGTTTTGCTAGGCATATGTGATGTATATTTTGATTTTGCTGCTGCATGTATATTTGTGTGTCTACAATCTTGGATGCTTGATTTTCTCGGGAGCTTATATCTGGCTGGATACTCATTTCGCGCAACTGACTATGCCTTGATGGACACGAACATGGCGCGTTGGCGTTGGCATGGGCTACCTCTATATGTCTTCCACAGGGATTGGCGTTTTTTGACATATCCTGCCTGTTTCCTAAGGGACCCAGGCAGGTTCGGTAGGTCTGCTTATCTATTGGCCTACATTTTATATTTTTTTCTACTGTATCATAACTACCGCTTGGTGCCTGCTCTTTCATGTCTTGGACTATATTCGGCGCTGGCAAGTGATGGTTTTTCCTCCTTGGCGGACTTAACACTCATTGACAAGCCCACACCTTGGTTTTACTCGACGGGACTACTGGAGGTGACACTGTTGCGTCATAATTTCGGCTTTATCCGACATATGCACCAGCTTGAAGAATATCAACATCTGTACTCATATTTCAATTCTATGCATTTCAATGATGGTCGTATAAATATGTACGCTTTTTCGTTCGCTAGGGTTTTATCCACAAGGGTGGTTTTTCCTAGCAAGGTTTTAATGCGGCATATCGTATATGACTTGAGATATGTAATTCTTAGTTCGTTATTTCATTTATTTGCCTACTCTGAACTGATGTAATATGGTTTTCCTCCGCCATAAGTGAGGCTTTATTTTAATCAAATAAATGCTTATATAAAAAAAATGTTTTATAATATAAACCGAGTATGTGTATTTTTTTTATGAAAAGCAAAATTTTTATTAGGATAAAGCCTCACTTATGGAGGAGGAAAACCATATTACAAGTGTCCAAATACGCAAATATATGAATTAAAAAGCTAAGAATGATATATCTCCAGTCATTTACGACATGCCGCATTAAAACCTTGCCAAGTAAAACCACCCTTGTGGATAAAACCTTGGCGAAGGAAAAAGTGTACATATTTATATGACTGTCATTGATATCATGTGTGGGAAATATTGAGTACAATGATCTGGCATGTATTGTCTTCCGAGCGAAAAGCACCGCCGTTGCGTGACCAAGCTCTAGCAGCCTCGTGGAAGCAAGCCTCCATCGTGTCCATCCATGCAGTATACAAATCCCAGCGTGCGTGAAACACATATTGACATAAGGAAAAGAAACCACCCCAATGAATGCAAGACGTACCCGATCTGCCTGTACATTCCGAGGCACAGGCAGGGGAGAGATGAGCCAATCCATACGGAAGTTCAGGGGGTCAGCGACCAGCAAACGTTGAAGACGCTCATACGCCCATACAGCAGTATTACCGACATAAATCATGCATAGAAAATATATACTAAGAAAATGTAACGACAGGATGTTAATCTCACCAAAGCTGCCTGCACTAACAAGAGCACAGGCAGCGACAACACATCTTCGCCAATCCATGTGGAAGACATAGGAAGGATAGCACCCGCCATATCCGATAATAGTTCTCAATCCCACGGAAAGTGTAATCCATGGATATATATAATGTATATATATGTATATAAAGCGTGCGTTTGTATATGTATGTAGTGTATGCATATACCTATTACTCAAACATAGATCTATACTTTCTTTAGAAGAAATCTTGAACATACTACATGATGATCCAACTTATATATGAACATAATTACTTAACATTTGTAAAACCATTAATATTTAGGAAGAGTACTTGCCTTTATTCTTTAATCTCTAGTCTAATAGGAACAAAGTTTTTTCTTCTCCTTCTTGAATGGAGGTGTCGGCCCTATAAACCAAATGAGAAGAAATATACATTAGTTTTGAAAATAAGGTGTGCAAGTGGTCCTAAGATGGGTTCTTGACTAAACTTACCTCAAACCTCCGTGTAATTCTTTTCTTGAGTTTGAAGAATTTTCCTTCTTTCTTATAATTGAGCCACAGTTGGAGACCTAGAGTAAGAGAAAAAAGTCTTTGAGAAGAGAAAGTGAAGAATATGATGTTCTAAGTGATGGTACCATTTTCACCTTATTGAATCTTAAGTATGTAGGCTTGAATTTCCACTTGATGATTTGAAGAAAATGTTTCCTCCTTGCTTAGTAGGTCACGGTTGGGGAAGTGTTTGAGGATGAGGAGATTTCATGAGGAACCAAGGGATGAGGTAAGTAGGTGGAAGAGATGATAAATCTCCTACTTTGAAGCTTGACTTGGATGATGTTTGTCATGTAAAAGAGTAGGAAAGCCCCCTTTTTGGGTGATGAATTTTCGGCTACAAGAGGGAATGAGAGTAATTTTGGGGCCTTGCCTTTCTTTTGAAGAGATAGAATATTGTATGGGTGAAATGTGAGGGGTGTTTGGAGTGTGAGTGAGAAAGAAAGAGGTGGTGTGTGGTGGGGGGTGATTATCCACCGTGAGTTTCAAGAGAAAAGAGGGTGGGGATGAATGTTTGTCTTGTAGTGATATAAAAAGTGAGCAAGTGGGGTGGGGAAAAGAAAGGGGGGGCCACTAGGGTAGAGAGGGGGGAAAATGATAGTTTCTTCCCTTGGGTAGGGAAATGATGGGATGTTGTTGAAAGCTTTTAAGAATGCGGAGAGAATGGGTGACTTTTGCAAGTGGTTGAAGGCTTTTTCGAAAACTTTTGGATTTTCCCATGGGGGTGGTCGGCTGTAGGGTAATCTTGGGAGGGGTTATTTTTTTTTTCTTTGAGGATGTAGAGTTATGTGAATTGTTACCTTTTTAAAGTTACATGTTTTAATTTATTTGATTTTAGTAGTAGCCTTATACAATTTAAATTTTATCTATTCCTCTCAACATGGTATGATAATTGCATTCTAATTTCATTCATAATTTTCCCCGTTCTCTTTATCAACTAGCCCGGCATGCGAGTCGTAACATTCCTCCCTCCATATAAAAAGTTTCAGCCTCGAAACTTAAGGGTTGTATCGATTTTATCCTTAATGATTCAAACACTTAATTTCTAGCGTTATTTATTAATCGCATATGATTCAGCTTAGTATTCACCGACGTATGATAAAGTTTTCTTAATTTACTACTACCGTATACCTCTACTAATCCGCTTAAGTATTCTTCCACCTTATATTTCTCTGCGTTATACTAACTTTTAAACTTACCGAATTCAACCGCTACCCTAATCTAGTTAAATCAAATTAATTCTAGTCTAGTCATGCTTACCCAGATCCAACTTACGCACACCAATCCGACGCAGATAATCCATCGTCCTTCAGAATTCCTAATTTAACTCTCGATATGACATGACCTTTTATATCCTTATTTCCATTTATTTAATCGTACTCTTATCATTATGAATTTATATCCTTAATGCGATTAACATCTTTGTCCTACTCCGAAATCTTCTAAATTCATCGTCTTAATTTATCACGTACCACTTGTGCGATGTATTTACCAAACTCTAATTGTCATAATTCTTATAAATCACTGCTTATAGTTCTACCACATCATATCTTAATCAGCCTACAAAATTTATCACTATCTCTAAACATTATCCTAAATATAGCTGAACCCGAAATTGGGAAACGTACAGTTTACTAGCAGGAAAACAGAATTGAGGTATTCCAGTTACTTGACCTGTATAAATGTCAGAAAGATTAACAACATACTTATACTCTCTGTTTTCTCGTATCTACCCAATACCTTTTTTATTTCTCTTGTACTAAGGCTGCCGCGCCCAGTCTAAGATCATATACTTAGATTCTACAATCTTTGCTTAAGTTCTACAATCATAACCTAGGTTCTACGATCATAACCTAATACATTTTGTTATTATATATATTTTTACACTAAGGTTGTCACTTTCATCTAAGATCATTTCTTACGTCTATGATCATTTCTTAAATTCTAGGACCACTTCTTAAATTCATGTCGTTGTTACTTATGAGTCCGGAGTGGATCTGGAGCCTTTGCTTTGATACCACCTGTAGCGCCCTGCCCGAAACCAGGGTTCTGGCTCAGTGCACCCACCTTAATCTACTCCAAAGAGTACAAGGCATCGATACTATACATGTACATGTCGACATGAATAATGAATCGATCAGCGAAAGCATCATAACATAAGCAAATCATAATCGACATGCAATGGAATACATCATAATCTGTTGAAGTCATAATATACAGAATACTGAATTCTTCTGAAATACATCACTAATCCAGACCTAACGCCTTCAAACTAAGTCTCTCGGCAGGTTTCTTCGTTATTAATGACCTATCTAGCCTGTCCTTAATGAGCCTGTATGGTGACACCTGTCATTTGGAAGGTGATAAATGAGGCAAGTATGAGCGATACCCACTGACTTTTAATCGCTCAACAAGTAGTCTTACTGGATACGACATGTGGATCATACATGGGGAGACGTGGTGAAAAAACATAATAACCACATATATCAAATGTAATGATCACGTCTCCATTTTTAAACGAGTAAAATAGCTTGGTATAAATGTAAGCTAGAAGTAGGTAGACAAAGAAACATAATGTTTGTCTTTTCGTATATACTCAGCGTTAAACATCACTACCATAGTTCATACATCATCAACAGATAGTGACAGACAAGTAATACTGCACATACCGTAAAATGACCTCCAGATCTAACTAAAATCCATAGATACTAGTCTCATGATCTCCTTAACTATTGTGTGACCCTCTTAACTCTATCCATCACAGCTTACTTCTACTACGCATTGCAGGAGTCCAGGTAGACATAAATGTGCAGTGAATCATGATTATAACGTAAAACATATCTGCCTTTTTAAAGTCATGCAATAACATATCAAAACCTCCATTGTCATACTTTTTGTACTTATGTGATGGCCATTGAAATGCAAGAACAATATCCAGAGACATCCGGAATGATTCATCCGTAAAGTTATGTATACACTAATTCGTACATCACTCGAATATGTAACTTTACGTTGACGCGCCGGCCATGAACCCAAGCTCTTCACAAGGTGTTCAAGACGCAACACAAAACGAGTTCGGTAGCCATGTTCTTCACATGGTATTCACCCGGCTCATCGTATATAAAAGGGTTCAGGAGCTAAGCTCTTCACAAGGTATTCACATGATACCCAACATGTAATGTAAGGTTCAAGAGCCAGGTTCTTCACAAGCTATTCACATGAGCCTTACATCTGTCGCATTAAGAAACTTCCGTCTCGTAGATACTATTCACTATATTTCCGTACTTTTCATACATGTCATGAATCACGTCGTAAACATACTGTAAAACATTGTCTTTCCTTGAAACATACTTTTCATTCATATGCATAGAGCTATAAAACATGTAACGTAAACATAACTTTTAAAACCTTGATTTCATGCAACGTGAGACTTGGTCGCATAAGGGTATCTTGGTCATACTACATCTTTTCCTCATACATCAATTGCTTAAATATGGTCTACTTACCATACTTAAGAAGTACATATCAATGCGGTCTACTCATCATAGCCTAAAGAAATACCATAACCATCAAATCTCCACATGTACTTCATAATTCATGTCTTCAGTACCTAGAACATATATACTTCCTATTTCCTCCAACATACCATCTAGGAGTTTCATAACTTACATCTTAGCTTGCACATAATCATCTACAACACATATTAATACAAATAACATGAAATCAAATCATTTCTGTGATATCATCTAATTCAAACGAGTATAAAATCCTATGTATATACAATATATATCTTTCTATATATAAGGGTTCTTAAAGTGTGTAAGAGTATCATAGCATATACATTTGATAGAGTTTCATGCTTATATTCATAAAACATAATAAGGTCATTCCTTACATATCTTAACATATATAGATATCATACATATGTGCACCACATAAACATAATAGAGTCATTTTAATAAAGAGGCCTAATGGCCAATTATGAGTTATGCATATAATGATTTTACAAGTATATTATGTATTATCCAAAACATCAGCATTTTCATATAATGATTTTACAAGTATATTATGTATTCGCCTCATACGTATTAAAGGTGGCAGCCTGGTCTCCAGATTTTTGTGCATCCGCATTTGTGTTCCTGCTAAGTACGAAGTCGTCGCCTTGGTTTCAATCGAACCAGGGTGGCTGCGGTATGTGTTGTGCCGTATTATGCATTTACATCCTTTGTTTACTGCATATTGTTTTATCTACTGCTCTGTTGCTTGGCGAGGTACCCTGGAAATCACATGCTCACTCCTAGTCGACACTGAACGGACAACATACTCCCTCAGATTAAAGAAATCATATCATTTCTCCCGGGGCGTTTGTTTCGTTGTATCTATTAGACAATTTTCAGCTCTTTAGTATCAGTGAAAGTCGTATAAATATGTACGCTTTTTCCTTCGCCAAGTCTTTATGCACAAGTGTGGTTTTTCTTGGCAAGGTTTTAATGCGGCATATCATATACGACTGGAGATACACCATTATACGTTGTCTTTTTCATTTTTTTGATTTCGATGATGTATTCGCACAATCTTGTAATCAGGTATTCCTCCGCCATAAGTGAGGATTCCTATTAATAAAATCTCTCTTTACAAAAGAAATATATTAACATATAATTGTACCTGTGCATATATATATATATATATATAAATAGAAAATATATGAATCTCTTATTTTCAAAGGCCCAATGGCCGAAATAGGTATGACGTATATATATATTATATAGCATTCAAACTTATTCATTTTCATATTTTGACATATGTTTGTATGCATAAAATATACCTAAGCCTTTTAACCATTAAAAGGCCTATTGGCCGAATCTTTAATAAATATATATGTATTTGTATAATTTCTATAAACTTTACATATATAAGTCCATAATACTTGAAATAACCTCTTTTCATAACTTCACTTATGCAATGTACATCTATGTATTCGCAAAGTGTATTTAACCATTTAAATACCTACTTCTTTAAAATAAAATCTTTTAGGCCAAGAACTTTGTAAGGCCGAGACATATATATATATATATATATATATATATATATATATATATAATCAATGAATATAATAATTTGTAATGGGGCACTGCATTTGCCAGCTAACTTGTCCCACTTTATGATAGTATATCCTACGCAGTGCCCGTTTTGCAAAAACAACAGCAGCACCATTGATCATTTGTTCTTGAGATGTCCTATAATTGCAACAATATGGCAGAAATATGCGGTTTGGTTTGATGGACCATGCCACACTCACACTTCTTTGTGTTCCACACTCTGGAGTTGGTGGTTACGATCATCTTCTTCATCCCTGGAAGGCCATCTGAAAGTAATAGTCCCTCATTATATATGCTGGAATATATGGAAGGAATATGCATGTGTAACGTTTGGACAGGACCAACCACAACCATATCTTCTGGAAGAACGCATCCGTATGGACGTATATAGTTGGTGTGCATCCATTTCGGGGAAAAAGATTGCTACTACTATCCCCTCTTTAGTTGCATTGGGTTTATCTCCTGTACTACGACCACGCCGTTTAGTTCTGGTAAGATGGTACACTCCACCTCCAGGCAGACTAAAACTAAATGTCGATGCTGCAGCGGAACAGCGAAGGGCTACGGCAGGTGCCATTATCCGAGATTCTTCTGGCCGTTTTGTTAAGGCAATTGCGTTTGCTTTGCCCAGATTATCTCCATTGCAGGCAGATATACAGGCATTACTATACTATCTAATATTCTTCTCGCAACAACATTCAAGGCTGATTATCGAAACAGACTGTTTAAGCATACAATCGATGATATCTGCACAAAGATACACTGGAGACATGCAGACCGACTTACAGCGTCTGGGACTTTTCCTTCGGATAACAAGTTCAGCTCTTCAATATACACCACGAGAAAGAAATTCTGATGCTCATCATTTGGCAGCTCATGCGATGCAGCACACAACTTTATGTGTTTTCACATCTTCATCGCAGTTACCACTGGTAGTCAGAGGCTGCATTATCATGGACTTATCAACTCCATCTTTTCGTTCTTATCATGGCTAGTTTTATTCTATCTGCCTGTATCACAGCATGGATACAGGCAGCAACGGTACTATATCGCTCACTCATCTTTGTGCTTACACTACATCCTTTCATCTCTAACATAAGGTGTGATCTGCCTATCTTGTGAGGCACATGGATTGGCGCATGGTTGCAAGGCTGGTGGAGATACTGGTCTCTGCAGATACTGATAATTTCATCTTCTTTGTTGTCTGCGCTTTACTGGAGTGCAGACAACGCCGGTACGTCACTCATTCCCCTAAATGATGCGACTTCACAGATTCGGTATTATGGCTTTAACGCATACTACTTTAATTGCATGGGTTATGATGGCATGTCTACTATGCTCACGAGGGCTTTGGCTCCGTCAGTGTCAACGGAATCAACCTACGTATACAGCATCTACCAAGCGTGAATGGATATACTGGACTCTACCTTTAAATTCCTGCTTGCATTTTATTTTGCCAATCATGCTCGCTACAATTTTATAAATATGTACGCTTTTTTCCTTCGCCAAGGTTTTATCCACAAGGGTGGTTTTACTTGGCAAGGTTTTCATACGGCATATCATATATAATTGGCGAAAGGCAATCCTTACGTTTTTACATTATTTTGTCAATTACGATGACTCTGTTGTATAAGGGTTTTCCTCCACCTTAAGTGAGGAAAATGTTCTAATAAAATATCCTTTTTTGGCTGAAAAAAAAATCAATGAATATATGATATGAAATGTTAGAGGTATATGCACCTCCCTGCCTCGATTGCTATCCTTGAATCGTCAGCATCGTTTCCATCTTTTAGTAGTTATTGAGCCAAAGAAACGACCCTCAGAATTAACATCACATCGTCTTTAACTGGGTTACTCCCATGCCATGTCAGTGATTCATGACAACACTTGGATATTTTGGAGAAATTCCTTACTACAACTAGAAGGTCAGCGTGCAGGCATTCAAAATCATTCATTGCGCTTTACTTTCTTACCTACTGGAGAGTCATTTTGGTGTACTATAGTTTATGCTCTACACACTATTACAGCACGTAGACCATTATGGGAAGACCTCTCTTTGTCTTATTCAACTTTGGACAAGCCATGGCTCGTTGGGGGAGACTTCAATACCTATCTTACATTAGATGAACATCAAGGTAGATCGGTTCCTCCCTTACGTACTTTACAGGACTTTAATGACTTTGTAGCTGCAACGTTATTGCAACATATCGCATACCAGGGATCTCCATTCACATGGTCAGACAGTAGAGGTCTGGGGAGAGTCAGCCGCAGATTAGACCGTTACTTATGTTTAGCAGCATTCCTTGATCTTTTTTCTGGGGTTCATTATCAACATTTGAACCGTACTTCTTCTGATCATGCGCCCATATTTTTACAATTCAAGCTGGAGTCTCGAAGGCATTCATCATCATTCAAATACTTAGATGTCTGGACAACACATCAAGATTTCCATGACTTTGTAAAACATCAACGACAATCATTTCCTACGGTAGGTGGCATGTGGGGGCTGTATGACAAACTGGGAAAGCTGAAGACACAATTGAAACGATGGAACAAAGATGTCTTTGGTAATATTTTTGATGCAGTGATTGCGGCGGAGGAGGTCGTAACACGTTATGAAAGATTATATGATGCACATCCAACAGCTGAGACAAGAGAAGCATACCATTATTCGATGAGTCAATTGAGGTTAGCTCAGAAACGATCCATGCTCTATTGGAAACAAAAAGCGAATGTCAAGTGGATGAATGAAGGGGATGCCAATACCAATTTTTTTCATCAAAAAGTAAAAGAGAAAAGACATCGACAACGTATTCATAGTATTAGAAGATCTGATGGTGTAACACTAGAATCTCAATCAGACATTAAAGATGAAGCAGTGAGATTCTTTCAGCAATTATTTACAGCGGAGCAAACAGGTAGCTATGAGGAGATACTCCAATATGTGCCACAATTGCTATCGGATGAGGATAATGAAGATTTACTTAAGATGCCGGACATATCCGAAGTGAAGCAAGCCATATAGGACTTGAGTCCGTCTAGTGCTGCTGGACCAGATGGTTTTCCAGGGTCTTTTTACAGGCAATTTTGGAATGTTATATCTACGGATGTGCACAAATCATTTCAGGAATTCTTTCTAGGAATTCGGCCTCCAGCAAAGCTAGCCTCTGCACTCATTACATTGATACCAAAGGTGGCTAATCCTCCTACCTTTGCAGAATATAGACCCATCTGCCTCACAAACTTTATGGCTAAATCAATCACAAGACTACTTGCCACACGTATATCATGGTTGTTGCTAAAGCTTATATCCCCGGAACAAGCTGGGTTTATGAAAGGTAGACACATAACTGAACAAATTCTTTTGGCCCAAGAAATGGTTCATCTCATGGACAGACCGTCAAGAGGAGGTCACATTCTCATTAAGCTCGACATGGCCAAGGCATTTGATAGAGTTTGTTGGACATTCTTACGTCTACTCCTAGCTAAAATGGGTTTTCATGCCCGCCTTATTCGTATGCTTGTGAACAATCTTGTTGCAACCAAATGCTCAGTCTTAGTGAATGGCAGCACGACAGGATTCTTTCCTATTCGACGAGGGGTCAAGCAGGGTGACCCCCTCTCTCCACTTCTATTTATACTAGCCTCAGAAGGCTTTTCACGTGGACTTAATGCATTGATGCGTAATGGTACAATAAAAGGTTTTCAATCTGGCAGAGTTCCGCAGGTAACACACCTTGGCTTCGCTGATGTTCTAGTAATTTTCTTGAATGGCAGCGCCAGAAATTTGTAGCAATTTCGGGCATTTCTAGATGCTTATCAGACAGCATCTGGACAATTGGTTAACTTACATAAGAGTCAAGTAGTGGTAAGTGTATGCCTACAAGTCTCACGGGTCTCGCAATCATTAGGCATGCGGCTAGATAACTTTTCAATCAAGTATCTGGGAACTTATTTACATAAGGGTATAAATAGGGCAGCACACTGCACTTCTTTGTTACAACGTGTAGACATTGCGCTCAATTCTTGGTCAGCAAAATTGCTCTCAATGTCAGGCAGATTAATCTTGGTACGCCATGTTCAATGCTCAATGCCACTCCATATAATGGCCAGCTCTACATTGCCAAAGAGTGTTATCAATGCTTTATCTCGCAAAATGGCGCATTTTTTATGGCAAGGTGGCCATCATTGGATATCCTGGAATACTATATGCAGTCCTACGGAAATGGGAGGGCTAAACATAAGGCATTTATCTACACTGCAACAAGCATATACCTGTAGGCTTTGGTGGAGATATCATCATTCATCCACTCTATGGGCCCAATTTAGCCGTGCAAAATATGGAAGACGGCCAACTTTATACGCTCACATATATGACTCACCTACTTGGAAGCGTGTCTGTTCCATTGACTCATTTATGACACAACATGTTCAATATACTTCGGACGGCTATGTCTGGTTGGCAGATACAAATGGACAATTCACACTCAAATCCGCATGCCTCACACTGTCTACGCCACCAACTATATCCTATCCACAACATATTTGGTGGAAGACCTTGCCACTTGGGTGCAAAATATTTCTATGGAGATTATGGAGAGGTGCATTACCTATTCCGGACAATATGCGACGCTGGCAAACTATATTTCCTACCCAATGTGCATTCTGCAAAACTGACACGGAGGACATGAACCATCTTTTCTTAACATGTGAGCATATATCTTTACTCTGGCAACAAATGTCTATCCTTTTTTTGGTCCACTCCCCATGGGATCATCAATACGCAATTACGTGTTGAAATGGTGGAGTGCAACATCATCAAAAACAATGTTAGGCCACCTGAGATCCATAGTTCCTTCCATGGTAGCGTGGGTAATATGGAAAGAATATACTGCTATAAGATTTGGCGAGGACTCATACTCTAATCATCGACTACTCTAGAGAATCAAGGATCATATATACATGTGGTGTGACGCAACGAAGAATCGTAAATTTTCGCAACATATACCATATCTGGTGTCAAATCATTTCTCTCCATCGATACCCCGGAAGATACCGAAGATAGTACGTTGGCAACATCCTCCTGCTGGGCGATTAAAACTCAATGTAGATGCAGCAATATCTAACAACCATGCGGCTGGAGCCGCAATTTCGCGGGATCATCACGGCATACTATTTTCTGAAGCATGCTTTGCATTGCCATGTGCATCACCCATATGAGCAGAACTAATGGCACTACAGTTTGCACTTATCTATTATTCGATGCATTATGACCAATTATGGATTGAAACGGATTGTAAACAACAACTACGGGATCTTGTACACCCATCAAGCTTTACGGGACCATATGCCACTGATTTACAAAGAACAATTGCTTTTCTCTGCATAAATGGTGCAACAATTCAACATTGCTTCAGGGAGAACAACACAGCAGCTCATAAGCTGGCAACATATGGATTTCGCTCCGCTGGCATCTCTCTTTACACCGCGATGGAGTCTTTGCCACCTGAGGTCAGAGGAGCAATATTGCTGGATACTGCGTTACCATCCCTACGCTTCTAAACATGTCACTCAAAATGAATTGGCAAACTCTGCATATGGTTGCCTATGTCTGCGATAGACATAGGCAACATTTGTATAATTTTTCACTCAATCTTTTTTCTTTCCTTCATCCATACGCCTCCCTGCTTAATCATTGTCATACTTTGCTCATGCGTCTTTTTGCCGAGGGACAACACAACTGCATGCTCAGACTCAGCCAACGTAAACATTCAGAGCATTCACACAATGGGTTCCTTGTATTCTGGCTGAATACAAGCAACGGCGGCATGTATTTCAATATCTACAATATCTTAATAATAATTACATATAGCTTCTGTTTCACTTTATCATTGTTTTATGATCCTGGGATTTTAAACGCCATGTGGCAACAACTATGTTTCCCCACGAGATATGCATCTGGCAAATACGGCAGACAACAATGGCACGGGCAACAGCAGTATCATCCGACAATGCATCTCCCTGCCTACATCAGTGATATTCAAAAATGGCATTCAATTTTTCCTGTCCATTCACTTGCAAATTTTCTGCTTAGCTTGTACATTTTTAAATTGTTATTTTGTTTATCTTGGGAGAGTCTCCCACCATAGCTAGAATTACAATGTAACCACGGTATTCCTCCGCCACAAGTGAGGGTTCAATACATTAATAAAACTCCTGGACGGTACCGCCCGTCTTTCAACTAAAAAATATATATATATATATATATGTAAAAACTGAAATATACATATGCTATATATTATCTATTGAAATATACTATTCAAAAAAATAAAGTCAATTAAGCCAATCCATATTTAACTATATACTCTACATATATAGGCATATAAGATATTCTAAATACCATTATTCATATTTAACATATATAGTATACATATGTGTACATAATACATATAAAAATTATTCATAATCACAAATAGAACATAAAACCAAAATATATATATATACATATATATACAATACATATGTGTATCATACATATGTGTACATGGATTGGCACTCTTTCGACTTCTCTGCCTATACTCTTACAAGTAAAGGCAGACTCGGTAAGATTTACGTTTCCTTGGTCTGCTGCCTCTGTTTATGTCTCCTATTCATGCTTGACGCACTCTCATGTTTCATTTGCACATGGACGAACTCACATCTTTGGCATTTTTCTCCTGCTGATGCTCCTGCTTTCTCGGACGGAAACGGACTTCACCATCACGCTCGGGATTTTATGCGACTTCTACATCACTTGTGCTCTATGTATCATCTGTGGCTTGTTGTAATGATCATTTTCCACTGTAATGTCTATCAACACTCCAAACATATAAATATGTACGCTTTTTCCGTCACCAAGGTTTTATCCACAAGGGTGGTTTTACTTGGCAAGGTTTTAATGCAGCATATCATATATGTTTGAAGGTTGATAACCTTCAATTTCTTTATGCGTTATACTGTTTTTCGATGTAATAAGGTTTTCCTCCGCCATAAGTGAGGCCTTATATTAATAAAAAGTCTCTTTCAAAAAAAAATATACCTAAAAACAGTGAGATATATATATATACATATGTAAAACCGTATATATATATATACATATATCAAAAAAACAGAGATATATAAACATATATATATATATATGTAAAACCGTATATATATATATATATATATATATATATATATATATATATATATATATATCTAAGACAATGAAATATATATATATATATATATATATATATATATATAAATGTACAACTGTGTATATATATCCATATGTATATAGATCTATACATCTATACAACCTATATATCAAAAACCGTATATATATATATACACTTTATACAAAACCATGTATTTATATATATATATGCATCTACACATCTATACATAAATATGTATATATATATATATGTAGATCCGTATATACATATGTAGATCTATACACTTATACATATATATATATATTTTTTTGAAAAGAATTTATTTATTCATTAAAAACCTCATTTATGGTGGAGGAAAACCATATTACATTGTCAGAATATTCGAAAGTAATGAAATAACGAAACAAGAATGGCATATCTCCAGTCATATATGATATGTCGCATTAAAACCTTGCCAGGAAAAACCACCCTTGCGGATAAAACCTTGGCGTAGGAAAAAGAGTACATATTTATACGACTGTCATTGATATATATATATATATATATATATATATATATATATATATATATATATATATATCAACATATATATTTTATAATATAAACCGAGTATGTAAATATGTACGCTTTTTCCTTCGCCAAGGTTTTATCCACAAGGGTGGTTTTACTTGGCAAGATTTTAATGCGGTATATCATATCTGGTTTGGAAGTTGGTAACCCTCAATTTCTTTGTGCGTTATACTGTCTTTCGATGTTATAAGGTTTTCCTCCTCCATAAGTGAGGCCCTATCTTTAATAAAATATCTCTTTTATATAAATATATATATATATATATATATATATATATATATATATATATATATGCGTTTTAGTATATATAATGTATATATATATGTATATAAAGCGTGCGTTTGTATATGTACGTAATATATGTATATACCTATTACTCAAACACAGATCTATACTTTCTTGAGAAGAAATCTTGAACATACTACATGATGATCCAACTTTGATATGAACATAATTACTTGACATTTGTAAAACCATGTAGTATTTAGGAAGAATACTTGCCTTTATTCTTGAATCTCTAGTCTAATAGGAACAAAGCTTCTTCTTCTCCTTCTTGAATGGAGGGTCTCGGCCCTATAGGCCAAATGAGAAGAAATATACGTTAGTTTTGAAAATAAGGTGTGCAAGTGGTCCTAAGATGGGTTCTTGACTAAACTTACATCAAACCTCCTTGTAATTCTTTTCTTGAGTTTGAAGAATTTTCCTTCTTTCTTATAATTGAGCCACGGTTGGAGACCTAGAGTAAGAGAAAATAGAGTCTTTGAGAAGAGAAGGTGAAGAATATGATGTTCTAAGTGATGGTACCATTTTCACCTTATTGAATCTTAAGTAAGTAGGCTTGAATTTCCACTTGATAATTTGAAGAAAGTGTTTCCTCCTTGCTTAGTAGGTCACGGTTGGGGAAGTATTTGAGGGAGAGGAGATTTCATGAGGAACCAAGGGATGAGGTAAGTAGGTGGAAGAGAGGATAAATCTCCTACTTTGAAGCTTGACTTGGATGATGTTTGTCATGTAAAAGAGCAGGAAAGCCCCCGTTTTTGGTTGATGAATTTTTGGCTACAAGAGGGAATGGGTGTAATTTTGGGGCCTTGCCTTTCTTTAGAAGAGATAGAATATTGTATGGGTGAAATGTGAGGGGTGTTTGGAGTGTGAGTGAGAAAGAAAGAGGTGGTGTGTGGTGGGGGTGATTATCCACTGTGAGTTTCAAGAGAAAAGAGGGTGGGGATGAATTTTTGTCGTCTAGTGATATAAAAAGTGAGCAAGTGGGGTGGGGAGAAGAAAGGGGGGCGGCCACTAGGGTAGAGAGGGGGGAAAATGATAGTTTCTTGCCTTGGGTAGGGAAATGATGGGATGTTGAAAGCTTTTAAGAATGCAGAGAGAGTGGGTGACTTTTGCAAGTGGTTGATGGCTTTTTAGAAAACTTTTGGGTTTTCCCATGGGGCTGGTCGGGTGTAGGGTAATCTGTGGAGGGGTTATTTGTTTTTTTTCTTTTAGTAGGTAGAGTTATGTGAATTGTTACCTTTTTAAAGTTACATGTTTTAATTTATTTTATCTTAGTAGTAGCCTTATAGCATTTAAATTTTATCTATTCCTCTCAACATGGTATGATAATCGCATTCTAATTTCATTCATAATTTTCTCCGTTCTCTTTATCAACTAGCCCGGCATGCGGGTCGTAACATTCCTCCCTCCATATAAAAAATTTCTTCCTCGAAACTTAAGGGTTGTATCGATTTTATCATTAATGATTCAAACACTTAATTTCTAGCGTTATTTATTAATCGCATATGATTCAGCTTAGTATTGACCGACTTATGATCTCTACTAATCCGCTTAAGTATTCTTCCACCTCACGTTTCTGTGCGTTATACTAATTTAAAACTTGCCGAATTCAACCGCTACCCTAATCTAGTTAAATCAAATTAATTCTAATGTAGTCATGCTTACCCAGATCCAACTTACGCACACCAATCCGACCCAGATAATCCGTCGTCCTTCAGAATTTTTAATTTAACTCTCGATATGACACGACTTTTTATATCCTTATTTCCATTTATTTAATCACATTCTTATCGCTATGAATTTATATCCTTAATGCGATTAACATCTTTGACCTACTCCGAAATCTTCTAAATTCATCGTCTTAATTCATCACGTACAACTTGTGCGATGTATTTACGAAACTCTAATTGTCATAATTCTTATAACTCACTGCTTATAGTTCTACCACATCATATCTTAATCAGCCTACAAAATTTATCACTATCTACAAATATCATCCTAAATACAGCTTAACCCGAAATTGGGAAACGTACAGTTTACTAGCAGGAAAACAGAATTGAGGTATTCCAGTTACTTGACCTGTATAAATGTCAGAAAGCCTAACAACATACTTATACTCTCTGGTTTCTCGTATCTACCCAATACCGTTTTTATTTCTCTTGTACTAAGGCTGCCGCTCCCAGTCTAAGATCATATACTTAGATTCTATAATCTTTGCTTAAGTTCTACAATCATAACCTAGGTTCTACGATCATAACCCAATACATTTTATTATTATATATATTTTTATGCTAAGGTTGTCACTTTAATTAAGATCATTTCTTACGTCTATGATCATTTCTTAAATTCTAAGACCATTTCTTAAATTCATGTCGTTGTTTACTTATGAGTCCGTAGTGGATCTGGAGCCTTTGCTCTGATAGCACCTGTAGCGCCCCGCCCGAAACCAGGGTTCCGGCTCAGTGCACCCGCCATACTCTACTCCAAAGAGTACAAGGTGTCGATACTATACATGTACATGTCGCCATGAATAATGAATCGATGAACAGAAGCATCATAACATAAGCAAATCATAATCGACATGCAATGCACTACATCATAATTTGTACAAGTCATAATATACAGAATACTGAATTCTTCTGAAATACATCACTAATCAAGACCTAACGCCTTCAAAGTAAGTCTCTCGGCAGGTTTCTTCGTTATGAATGACCTATCTAGCCTGTCCTCAACGAGCCTGTATGGTGACACTTGTTATTTGGAAGGTGATAAAAGAGGCAAGTATGAGCGATAGCCACCGACTTTTAATCGCTCAACTAGTAGTCTTATCATATACGACATATAGATCATACATGGGGAGACGTGGTGACAAAACATAATAACCACATATATCAAATGTAATGATCACGTCTCCATTTTTAAACGTGTAATATAGCTTGGTATAATGTAAGCTAGAAGTAGGTAGACAAGAAACATAATGTTTGTGTTTTCGTATATACTCAGCGTTAAACATCAGAACCATACTTCATACATCATCAACAGATATGACAGAAAAGTAATACTGCACATCATCCCGGACGACAATCATATGGGAAGTTTCAATAATGGGGAGCCTGCTGAGCCAACACAGGCGCATCTTGATACCTGTGATATCGGGCATTCATCAGATAATGAGTTACCCATGGCTGATAATCTAGAGATACCTACAGTTCCAGACGAGGTAGCCCACCGCATGCAGCTGCTACCCCCCTCGCCCGACATGGATACTTTAATCTCGAGGCTACAGGAATCGACTGACGACTTTATTCCAGTTGTTCCACGAAGAAAGCGACGCACCAAGAAATATCTTCCTCCACTGCCACCATCCACCATTCTCACACGCAGTGCCTCTCATGCACTTCAGGGAAGTGACACTACTCTCTCTCAATGAATATTATGATATGGAATATAAGAGGCATGTGCGCCTCAATACCACGAATAAATCAGTTGATACGTGATCATCGGTTGAATCTTCTTGTTTTAGTAGAACCTAAACATGCATCGACTACTATTTCCTATGCATCATAGTCCGAACGCATTTGGTTTTTCTGGCGCAACTCACATTTTACTTTGGTGACAGTGCAGGATGAAGGGCAAGTTGTCCATTTCACACTTTTATATGGGCCCCTTCAATATAATTTTGTATTATCTACAGTTTATGGAAATCACACTTCCTCTCTTCGCCGTTCGTTGTGGGCTTCGTTATGTACATTTTCTGAAGAATCTGATTTACCTTGGGTGCTAGGTGGAGATTTTAATACATTTTGCTCTATATCTGATCATGAGGGCCGTTCACAGCCATCTCTCACTGCTTTACAGGATTTTAATGATTGCATAGAATCATTCGGATTGATGACGCCACAGTTTCATGGATCAAAATTCACATGGACTGATGGTCGGGGCCTCGGAAGAGTCTGCCGGAGATTAGATTGGCTATTTCTTAACACTGCATTCCATGACAAATTTGATGACCTACAAGTTACACATCTTCCCCGCATTTTCTTCTGATCATACTCCATTATTATTCTTATGCCGAATCAGTCAACCTCCGACACATCGTTCTTTTAGGTTTCTTGATTCTTGGTTTCTGCATCCGGATTTTCATAATTATATGCAAGCTGCATGGAGTTCTTATCCTACTACTGGCGGAATGTATGGATTTTACTCAAAAATATTCAAACTTAAGAAGGATGTGCAGTGGTGGGAACAAAGAAATATTTGGAAATATATTCTCTAATGTTCAACAGGCCGAAATGAATCTCACCACATGCTGAAATTCTTTGGGACACAAATCCAACGGATGAAACTCGGATAGAGTATCATAGAGCAAAGGTGGAATATCTCAAGCCTCGTCTTATGAATTGCACTTTTGGAAACAAAAAGCACACATGCGATGGATAAAAGAAGGAGACGCTAACACCCGATATTTTCACTCCATTATCAAAGGGAAAAGATTGAACCTACGTATCCAACAAATACAATCAAGTGACGGAGTTGTCTGCACTGCATCTGACGCTATCATGGCTGAAGCAGTATCTTTCTATACATCATTATTTGCTCGTGAGCCTACGAATAATTATGATGATATTCTTCGTCATATGTCGACATTAGTTTCCTCCGAAGATAATGCATTCTTAACGCAGATACCATTGCCGGAGGAGGTGAAATCTGCGGTTTAGCATTTGGACCCTCATAGTGCAACCAGGCCTGATGTTTTTAACGGCAACTTTTATCGATCTTGCTGGTCAATCATTCAAACAGATGTCATTAAAGCGGTACATGATTTTTTTCTTGGCGTTCCTCAACCTACCGTGATGGCTAGTGCATTAATAACTTTGATCCTAAAAAAACATTCCCCTGCGACCTTCAGTGATTTTCGTCCTATATGCCTCACTAATTTTTTGAGCAAAGTATGTACACGAATCATTGCTAGCCGTTTGAGTACATTATTGCCGCGTTTAATATCTCCAGAACAAACGGGTTTCCTACCAGGTACTGATATTCGACCCAAGTACTATTGGCTCGTGAAATGATACATATGATGGATAGGGGTGGATCACAACTCTGCTTAAAGTTAGATATGATGAAAGCATTTGACAGGGTAAGCTGGGAATATTTGAAGATCTTACTACACACCTTCGGCTTTGCTGACTTCTTTACTCGCATTATTCTTAATCATTTGAGTGCCACAACGTTAGCAGTATTAATTAATAGCCAGCCATCTTCAACTTTTCGGCCATATAGAGGGGTTAAGCAGGGAGATCCATTATCTCCATTATTATTTATTCTTGCATCTGAAAGTTTTAGCAGGGGCTTGAAAGCTTTAACGACAGCTGGAGTGCTACAGCCTTTCCGCCTGGGGCGCATCCCATTTACAATCACACATTTGACCTATGCGGATGACTTGCTGATATTTCTATGTGGTACACAGCGGAACCTTCAACATTTTCATACTGTTCTTACACAATATGAAACTGCTTCAGGTCAAAGGTTAATTTCCAAAAAAGCAGTATTATTCCGTCTGCCCGGATAACTACACAGCAACGACATCATTTTGTAAATATTCTGGGCATGCGTCTTTCAAGCCTCATATTTCGATATCTTGGTTCTTATTTGCACAAGGGTATCACCCGTTCAGATATTGTGTTTCATTACTTCAACGTATTGATGATAGACTTCAAGGGTGGCACTCTAAGTTGCTTTCATCAGCAGGTCGACTAGTCTTGCTAAATTCAGTAATGGCCGCATTACCACTACATGTCATAGCGGCAGGTGGCTTACGAAATCGGTGATAAGGTGATACACCACAAGATGGCTGCATTCTATTGGGGCATAGAAACCATTGGGTATCCTGGACTACTATCTGCAAGCCACACGATGAGGGGGTTTAGGTCTACGAGACATGAACATGTTACAACGGGCATATCATTGCCGAATATGGTGGTCATATCAACAAAATTTCACACTTTGGAGCAACTACATGCATGCCAAATATAGACGCCGTCAGGATTATCTACCACGGTTAACGGACTCGCCCATATGGAAGATTATTTGCAGAATCCATTCCTTCTGCCTAACACAGACGGACGCACATGGAGGCCACATCACATGGTTACGCACGCCCGTGGGAGAATTTTCGCTAAAAGTGCTTATGATAATTGCCGTATAGCTTCTCCCAAACTGCCTCTCTGCAACGTTTATTTGGTACAAGAATCACTCTCCTCCTATTCAACTGTTTTTATGGCGTCTTTTTAATTCGGCAATAACTTTTGAGGATTATATTGGACAGTATTCAACGGCTCGTCCAACGCAATGTCCATTCTGTAAAAACGAGTCGGCCACAGTGGATCATGTCTTTCTATATTGTTCTTATGTGCGTCCGCTTTGGCAGTAGTATTTTGCTAGTGAGCTATATTGTCCTCTTCCATCCTCATTACGGCTTCGTCAGTATCTTCTTTCTTGGTGGTATCGTTCATCATTTACCTCTCTCATTGGAGTTTATAAAACAGTAATCCCAGCAATTATCGTATATAACATATGGTTGTGGCTATACCTCCATAGTCTATGGGGACAACTCATATATCGGATACATCACTACGGAACTCCATACGATATGACATTACTTTGTAGCACAAAAAAATCGCGGGAATCCAAAGTTGCTACTGGCTCTAGGCGGATTTTCTCTTGGCAGCCAGCGTTCCAACATCTGAGACCCTCTCATGATTCGCTGGGTCACCCCGCCCTCTGGTCGGTTGAAATTAAATGTAGATGCTACTGTGGGTAGACATTATGTAGCAGGGAGTGCGATATTGCGCGATCACATGGGTCATGCATAGGAGCGATTTCTTTTAGACTTCCTCCAAGTGCACCACTACATGCAGAGATTCAGGCTGCTGTGTTTGGAATTCTTTATTTCCTTCCGTTACATCGCACGTTTATCCTGGAGTCGGATTGTGCTCAGCTGATAGATCGTTTGTCACGACAGCACCTTGTACACGAACATTATCATCTTCGCCTGCGGCACACACTTGTTCATCTCCATCGACTTGACTACCATCACATTTATAGCAAGGCAAAATATGGCAGCACATTACTTAGCGCAACATGCTATGTTAAATCCACATACTCAGCATATACCTCTCATACTCTGCCTTCATTAGTACGTGATTCAATCTCATTGGATCTCACTTCGTTGCACTTGCGCGTGCCTTGACGCTTTACAGTCTTCCACATGGATTGGCGCTCTTTCAGACTTCCTGCCTGCTTCCTTTGGGATCCAGGCAGGCATGGTATGGTTGACTATCCATTTGTCTACATTTTATGCTACTTCTTTCTCATACATAACCTACATCATTTTCTTTACCTTGGATTGGGCTGGTTATCATGTGACAACACTCCTTTGCCATTGTTCATTCGAGGAATGCATTGCTTGATCATACAATACTCACGCGTCAAGCAACATGGCGAAGAATGATTGTTTTTGTGGCGCTGGAACTTTACCACTGTCGCCTTGGCACCTTAGTCAAGGCGACTTGGGTATGCTTTGGCCTTTTTGCTTATGATTATTACTTTTCTCACTTCTGTTGGATTAATATACTCTTTCCACTATCACAAGGTACATCTCATCCTGGCTTCAATCAATCTCAAATGGTGAATGACTTACTGCAATCTGGCGGGTTACACCAAGCTCGGACTGCAGCATGCTCAACATCATCAAAACTGCGTCTTTTATACATTCCATATCAATGATAGCCATATAAATATGTACGCTTTTCCCTTTGCCAAGGTTTTATCCACGAGGGTGGTTTTACTTGCTAAGGGTTTTAATGCGGCATATCATATACGACTGGAGATATGTCATTATTGGATTTTATATCATTTATTTGCATACTCTATCCATTGTAATATGGTATTCCTTCGCCAAAAGTGAGGTTTCTATAATAAAATATCCGTTTATATATTAAAAAAAAGTAATACTACACATACCGTTAAATGACCTCCAGACCTAACTAAAATCCATAGATACTAGTCTCATGATCTCCTTAACTAATGTGTGACCCTCTTAACTCTATCCATCACAGCTTACTTCTACTAGTTGCAGGAGTCCAGGTTAGACATAATCGTGTAGTAGTGAGTCATGATTATAATATAAAACATAGCTGTGTTTTTAAAGTCATGCAATAACATGTCAAAACCTCCATTGTCATACTTTTGTACTTATGTGATGGCCATTGAAATGCAAGAACAATATCTAGCGACGTCCGGAATGATTCATCCGTAAAGTTACATAATACAGTGATCCGTACATCACTCGAATAGGTAACTTTACGTTGACGCACCGGCCATGAACCCAAGCTCTTCACAAGGTGTTCATGATGCAACACAAAACGAATTCGGTAGCCATGTTCTTCACATTGGTATTTACCCGTCTCATCGTAAATAAAAGGGTTCAGGAGCCAAGCTCTTCACAAGTATTCACCTGATACCCAACATGTAATGTAAGGTTCAAGAGCCAAGATCTTCACAAGGTATTCACATGAACCTTACATCTGTCGCATTAAGAAACTTCTGTCTCGTAGATAACATTCACTACATTTCCGTACTTTTTATACATGTCATGAATCATGTCGTAAACGTACTGTGAAGCATTATCTTTCCTTGAAACATACTTTTCATTCAAATGCATTGGAATATAAAACATGTAACATAAACATAACTTTTCAAACCTTGATTTCATGCAATGTGAGACTTGGTTGTATAAGGGTATCTTGGTCATACTACATCTTTTCCTCATACATTAATTGCTTAAATATGGTCTACTTTACCATACTTAAGAAGTACATATCAATGCGTTCTATTATCACAACCTAAAGAAATACCCTGACCATCAAATCTCCACATGTACTTCATAATTCATGTCTTCACTACATATATACTTCCTATTTCCTCCAACATACCATCTAGGAGTTTTCATAACTTACATCTTAGCTTGCACCATCTAGGAGTTTCATAACTTACATCTTAGCTTGCACAATCATATACAACACATATGAATACAAATAACATGAAATCAAATCATTTATGTCATATCATCTACTTCAAACGAGTATAATATGAGGGTTCTTAAAGTGTGTAAGAGTATCATAGCATATACATTTTGATAGAGTTTCATACTTAATCCATAAAACATAACAATGTCATTCCTTACATATCTTAAGATATATACATATCGTACATATGTGCACCACATAAACATAATAGAGTCATTTTAATAAAGAGGCCTACTGGCCGAATTATAAGTTATGCATATAATGATTTACAAGTATATTATGTATTATCCAAAACTTCAGCATTTTCATATATTAACATATAATTATACCTGTACATATATATCTATATAAATAGAAAATATATGAATCTTTTATTTTCAAAGGCCCAATGGCTGAAATGGGTTATGATGTATCTATATATATATATACCTATAGCATTCAAACTTATTCATTTCATATTTTGACATATGTTTTTTTTAGAAACCGATCTTTTTATTATGAAATAACCTCACTTTTGGCAGAGGAAACCTTATTACAATGTCAGAGTATGCGAATAAATGAAATAAGAACTAAGTATGACATATCTCTAGTCGTATACGATATGTCGCATTAAAACCTTTGCCAAGTTAAACAACCCCCTTGTGGATAAAACCTTGGCGAATGAAAAGCATACATATTTTATACATCTCTCATTGATATGAATGGAACTTAACATTGTGTACAAAACTATGATGGCTTGCAGAAGTTTGCATGAGCAGTATCGGCCTGAATGAGTTGAATGGGTCGCTGCTTGGTCTTGACGTTTCCAGGATGAGCCAAACCTCGGAAGATATCTAGGGAGAAGTGAAATCAATGATAGTGAGTAACATAATAATAGAAAGCAGGAAAGACAAACACATACCGAAGCCGCCTTGGCAACATTTGAGCCAAGGCGACAAAGCTATGATGTGACGCGCTAGGAGAATCTTAGCTGTATTGTCCTCAGATGCAGATAGAGTGATGCGCTTCTGTGATAAGTCTCGCCACCATGATATATAATTAATCTCGCGATAATGGAGAGAGGATATCAATTCAACAAAAGTGTGATAAATAGTAAGCTTAAGCATAAGGCCGAAATGCATACCCAAGTCGCCTTGACTAAGGAGCCAAGGCGACAATGTTAAAATTCCAGCACCACGAAAACTGAAAATCTTGTCCATGTGGTCAACGCATGCATCACATATGAGCCAGCAACATATTCCTCCAATGTCCGATGAGAAAGTGGGGATGTCACACAAGAACCAGGTTGCTCCATGAAAAGAAAATGAAGTATGTTATGTATGTGAAAGAACCAGCACAAATTGTAGATAAATGGATAGTCATCCATACCGTGCCTGCCTGCATCCCTAAGGAAACAAGCAGTAAATCTAAATAATGCCAATCCATATGGAAGACCGGGTAGTGTCAAGGTACGCGCAAGTGAGCGGAAGTGAGATCCAAAGAGACGGCTGCACGTACTAGTGAAGGCAGAGTATGCGAAGTATAAAGTTGAGTACATGGGTGTAACATTGCATGTTGCGCCAAATAATGTGCCGCCATATTTGCCTCGCGATAAATGTGACGGTAGTCAAGGCGATGGAGATGAACCAGCGTATGAAGCTAGCAAAGATGATAGTTCCCATGTACAGTGTGTTGCCGTGTCAAACGATCTATCAAATGTGCACAATCCGACTCTAGGATAATCGTACGGTAGAAAGGAAGGAAATAAAGAAGTCCAAATACAGCGGTTTGAATCTCTGCCTGTAGTGGTGCACATGGAGGAAGGTCGAAAATAAATCGCTCCTAGACATGAACCCATATGATCCCGCAATATCACGCCCCCTGCTGCATAATGTCTACCCACAGCAGACATCTACATTTAATTTCAATCGCTCAGAAGGTGGGGTGACCCAGCGAATCAGCAGCGGTCGGGGATGTTGGGAGCTGGCAGCCAGCGAAAAAGATGTTGAGAGCCAGTAGTAATTTTAGCGCCCGAGACTTTTTTGTGCCACAAAGTAATATCATAACGGATGGAGTGCCGTAGTGAAGTATCCGTTACATGAGTTTTGTCCCCATATACCATGGAGGTATAAGCACACCAGATGTTATATACGATAATTGCTGGGATTACTATTTTGTAAACTCCAATGAGAGGAAAAAGATGAACGATACCACCAAGCAAGAAGATACTGACGAAGCTGTAATGATGATGGGAGTGGACAATGTAGCTTACAAGCCAAATAGTGCCAGATGTGACGCACATAAGAACAATATAAGAAGACATGATCCACCGTGGCTGACTCACGCTTGCAGAATGGACATTGCGTTGGATGAGCCATGATATAATGTCCAATATAATCCTCAAAAGGTAATGCCGAATTAAAAAGGCGCCATAAAAACAGTTGTATAGGAGGAGAGTGATGCTTGGACCAAATAAATGTTGTAGAGAGCAGTTTTGAGAAGGTGTCCGGCAAAGCTCATAAGCACTTTTGAGCGAAAATTCTCCCATTGGCGTTGGTAACATGAAAGGTGATCTCCCTGTCCGTCAGTCTGTGTTAGGCCGAAGGAATGAATTCGGTAAATAATTTTCCATATTGGCGAGTACGTTAACCGTGGAAGATAATCTTGGCGGTGCCCATATTTGGCATGCATGTATTTGCTCCATAATGTTGAATTTTGTTGATATGACCACCAGATTCGACAATCCTATGCTTTTTGCAACATGTTTATGTCTCGTAGACCTAAACCCCCCTCAACCCGTGGCTTGGTAATCGTAGTCCAGGAGACCCAATGGTGTCTGCGTCCCAATAGAAGGCAGCCATTTTGATGTATCATTCTGATTACCGATTTTGGTAAGCCATCTGCCGCATGATATGAAGTGGTAATGTGGCTATTACTAATTGCAACAAGACTAGCACCTGCTGCTGATAGTAATTTGGAGTGCCATCCTTGGAGTCTGTCATCAATATGCTGCAGTAACGATACACAATATTGGAACGATTGATATCCTTAAGTAAATAAGAACCAAGGTAGCGAAATGGAAGACCTGATAGACGCATGCCCAGGATAGTTGTAAAATTCTGGCGTTGATTCGGAGTTACCCTGGCAGATGGAATAATACTGCTTTTTTGGAAATTTACCTTTTGACCTGAAGCAGTTTCATATTGTGTTAGAAAAGTATGAAAATGTTGAAGGCTCCGCTGTGTACCTCGGAGGAAAATCAGTAAATCATCCGCATAGGCCAAATGTGTAATTGTAAATGGATACGTCCCAGGCGGAAAGGTTAACACACCAGCTGATGTCAATGCTTTCAAGCCCCTGCTAAAACCTTCAGATGATAGAATAAATAATAAAGGAGATAAAGGATCCCCCTGCTTAACTCCTCGATACGGTCGGAAAGATGGATGGCTGGCCATTGATTAATACTGCTAATGTAGTGGCACTCAAGTGATTTAGATGATACGAGTGAAAAAATGGGAAACCGAATGCATGTAGTATTAAGTTCAAATATTCCCAGCTAACTCTGTCAAATGCTTTCATCATATCTAACTTTAGGCATAGTTGTGTGCCACCTCTATCCATCATATGAATCATCTCACGTGCCAATAGGACCTGAGTAGAAATGTCTGTACCTGGTAGGAAGCCCGTTTGTTCTGGAGATATTAATCGTGGCAATAATGTACTCAAACGACTAGCAATGATTCTGGTACAGACTTTGCTTAAAAAATTTGTGAGGCATATAGGACGATAGTCACTGAAACTAGCAGGGAAGATTGTTTTGGAATCAAAGTGATTAATGCACTAGCCATGACTGTAGGCTGAGGAATACCAAGGAAAAATTCCTGCACCGCTTTATCAACGTCTGTGCGAATAATTGACCAGTAGGATCTATAAAAATTGCCGTTAAAACCATCAGGTCCAGCAGCACTATGAGGGTCCAAATGCCAAACCGCTGATTTTATCTCCTCTGGCGATGGGACCAGCGTTAGGAAGATATTGTCTTCAGAGGACACTAATGACGGAATATGTCGAAGAATATTATCATAGTTGGCCGTAGGCTCACGAGCAAATAAGGCTGTATAGAAAGATACGGCTTCAGCCATGATATCATCTGGGGAAGTACAAATAAGTCCAG
>AP025058.1:12027262-12075235 GCA_036186865.1 Eustoma russellianum
AATGGCGAATTTTTTATGGAATGGACGGCATCACTGGCAATCGTGGGACTTATTTGTCGTCCGAAGGAAACTGGAGGGATGGACATTCGGAGTTTGCATCATTTGCAAACTGCATACGATGGCAGATTATGGTGGCGATACTATCATTCTACTTCCTTGTGGGCTGAGTATAGCAGGAGTAAGTATGGTCAAAGAAATTCTATTATTGCTCAAATTTATGATTCTTCAATCTGGAAGCGGCTATGTCGTATTAATGCCTTCATGTTGGAGCACGTTCAGGAGACATCAGAGGGACACATTTAGCTGTCGGATAGTCTGGGACAATTTTCTCTTAAATCCATATATGCTGTACTCTTTGGAGCCGAATCTTCCCCGCTCTCAAAATTTATTTGGTGGCCCACCTTGCCATTGGAAGGCATATTGTTTTTATGGCATTTATGGAGACATGCATTACCTTTCTCTGACAATCTTCGTTGTTGGCAACAGATCTTTCCATCCCAATGTGTCTTTTGCAAAAGCTCTTCAGAAACGATTAATCACAGCTTTTTACAGTGTCATTTAATTAAGCCCATATGGCAGGAACTGTCAATAGTCTTCTCGGTTGCCTAATACTTTATTCCTGGGACAATATTTGATGTTGTGGTGGAGATCTGCCTCGCAGCATACGATGTTAGGGCAGTTGCGTGCTATTGTGCCATCCTTCATGGTCTGGCTTACATGGAAGGAGTATGCACGGTGTAGGTTCGGTGATGAGCGTTTCTCGCCCGCCAGATTGTTCGAACGGTTACGTGCGCAGGTATATGCGTGGTGTGGTTCCATATCTGATCGCAAGTTTTCACAAAGCGTGCCCCATTTAATATCGCTTTCATTTTCACCACATATCCGGCAAAGACGGTATCAGATAATAAGGTGGATGTATCCGCCAACAGGAAAATTAAAATTGAATATTGATGCTGCAGTTAATAATGTCTCTGCTGCTGGTGGAGCAATATTACGCAATCATGACGGCACATTGATCTCAGCCATTTGTTTTCGGCTGCCTGCATCCCCACCATTGCAAGCTGAACTTCTTGCATTGCAGCTTGCTTTAATATATTATGCACGTTATCATGCAGCATTGTTGTTAGAAACGGATTGTCAAGTTCTGGTGCAACATTTGCTCGGTCCACAGCGTTTTACAGGATCATATGCTGCAGTGTTAGATCGTACGCGGCAGTTTATGCGTCTTAATGGATCATCTATTCAGCATTGTTATCGTGAGGCAAATACTGTGGCACACATGTTGGCATCTTATGGACATCAAGCAGCAGGGGTTAAAATATTCACAACTCTAGCTTCATTGCCATGTGAGTACGAGGGGCGCTAAGGATGGATGCTGCTGTCCCAAATTTAAGGCTTGGAACATAATGTCTCCCAATGGGTTGGCGCACTTTGTTCAGGGTTGCCTATGTCATATCACGACATAGGCAACGTTGGTATGTTTTGTTTCATTGGCTTTTTACAACTGTTCTAGCTTATAGCAAATTGTTATGTTTAACGTGTTAACTTTTCATGACAATGCGGAGCATATGATGGAAGATGTGTTCAACGGCTTTGGACAGCATTGCTTACATTTGGCTATAAAGCATTTTAGGTTGCCCGTATTTCGGCTGAATGCGGGCAACGGCGGTATGTGCTTGCATTTTCCTCTTTCAATTACATGTTGCAGGCACAGCATTATTCTCATCTTTATCCCTTGGTGTTTTTTGGAATGTCTCTGTTGACGGGAGCACATGAGATGGCGGATAGCTATGGAGCTGGGCATTGCACGTACGGCACTCCAAATCAGCCTTTCAAGCTATTGCAGTACACAAGCGACCTCCACTATCTACATCATATTCTCTTTTTTGTATCTATATACTTAGTTTGTGTGTTATATTTTTGCTCTAATTTTCTTTCTTCCTTGGCTGCATTTTACGTTTGTTATTTTCTCATCACTCTGGGAGAGTCTCCCACAATAGTTAGAACAATGATTGTAACCACGGTATTCCTCCGCCACAAGTGAGGGCAATATTCATTAATAAAACAACTGGACGGTACCGCCCGTCTTTCATCAAAAAAAAATATACCTAAAAACAGTGTGATATATTTATATATATACATATGTAAAACCGTATATATATATATATATTATCTATATATATGAAGAAAAACAGAGATATATATATATATGTAAAACCGTATATATATATATATATATCTATCTATATATATATATATCTAAAACAGAGTTGAGATGACGGCGCGGCTCAGACGATCACAGGCGACCTTGCGGCGTTAGCCGCCGCCGCCGGCTGTTCTCATTCGCTCTCCATCTTTCTCCTCCTACCGTCAATGCCCTGTGTGTTCTGCGATTGACAGCTACCGAAAGCACTCATCTTTTCTTGCAAACAGTATTTTCATCGCCTCCGATCGGGTTCTCCGCCTCTTTCATCACAATGGCATCCAAGGCTCCTTCGTTTGCTGCCGTGGTAACTGGTGCCTCATCATCCGAGAAAATCTCCATTTCACCCAAAACGGTATCGAGGCACAAAGGTATTCCCATGATCTCTTTCCTTGATTCAGAAATCGATACATTAGCTGCGCCATTCAAATATTCTTTGGTCGGTACGTTTTGGTATGGAAGGCCACCATTGAAGGTGATCCGGGAGGTATTTGAAAAAATTGGCTTTCATAATGATTTGCGCATCACCCTTATTGATCAATCTCACATCCTTTTGAATTTTCGACAAGAAGCAGATTATCTCCGATGTTTCTATCGTAGATTATGGCATATCTCAGGCTGTCATATGCGTATCACTAAATGGACAGTCGACTTTGATCCCATGACTGGTGTTCCCATTGTTCCAGTTTGGGTAGCTTTTCCTGGGTTGCCGGTTCACTTACACTGCCGAGAAGCTTTATTTGAGATAGTGAAACCGATAGGCTCCCCACTCAAATTAGATGTAGCAACATCGGATGCTCTTCGACCGTCAGTGGCAAGAATCTGTGTGGAAGTTGATGTATCACAGGAACTCCTGCAAAAAATATACCTGCAGGCAAAGCAACGACTTATACTGCAGTCAGTGATTTATGAAGATTTGCAAAAATACTGTACTGCTTGTCGTCGACTAGGACATGATCATTTGACTTGTGCGCCACAGCTGTCGGAGCAGTCGAACATTCCGCCACCTCCGCCACCACCACCTTCTCGTCCAACAAAACAGAGATGGACTCCCATTAAGAAGAAGACAGCTGTCCCACTCTCTCATGCACCCTCATCCTCCCAGCCACCTACTGAGTCTAATTTGCCACCAGTGACAGAGCCTCAAGCTCCTTCTATCCCTGCTATCGTTGAGCCGGACCCGCAGACTGTTGATGAAGATCATCTACAAGATATTTTTTGTGATGCTCTGGATCACCAGCTACCGGAGGACGTCACGCATACCGAATTTGGTCACTTGTCCGACATGGAACTGCCAACTGAAGCTCACGCCGATGGCCCTCTAATTGTACCTGTGGAAGTTGCACGTCGCATGCAGATGTTAAACTCTTCACCTGATGATGCCATGCTAATATCGAGACTGCCTGATCACCCGGAGGAGGCACCATTCGTGCCTGTTGTCCCACGTCGGAAGCGCCGCAGTCGAAAAGAATTGCCCCCTTACCACCGTCGACAATTCTGACGCGTAGTGCATCTCAGATCATTTAGGGAAGTGACTCTAACCTTTCTCAATGCATATATTAATTTGGAACATTCGAGGCATGCGTACATCCTTGCCTCGATTACAGCAGTTACTTAGAGATTATGGTATAAATTTGCTAGCATTAATTGAGCCTAAACATACCTCCACACAAATACATGGGTTTGGTTTGCGTCTTGGTTTTTCCCACTGTTTGTCTTCACAATCAGAACATATATGGTTTTTTTGGCGGGATAATGAGTTTCGTATAATTGGCACACATGATCAAGAACAAGTGCTCCACTTGACTCTTTCTTCAGTCACGCAGCAGCATTCCTTCGTTCTCTCTTTAGTTTATGCAAAGCATACAATCACACAGCGTCAACTTTTGTGGCGTGCCTTAGAGGATTTCTCGATGGGTTTGCGGTTGCCATGGTTGATTGGTGGAGACTTTAATACGTTCCGCTCACTTGAGGATCATAGTGGTCGTTCTACACCTTCTTTATCTGCTTTACAGGATTTTAATGACTGTATTGAGGCTTGCTCGCTTATGTCCCCACCATATCTCGGCACCCGCTATACTTGGGCTGAAGGCCGCGGCCTTGGCCGAGTTCGCTGGAGACTAGACTGGACATTTATTAATTCATTGATGCATGATATGTTTGACATGCTGAAACTCACTCACTTGCCGCGTGTCACATCGGACCACACTCCTCTCTTGATACAATGTCAGGCAAGTGCCCAACCACCTCGTCGAACTTTCCCGTTTTTGGATGCATGGCTTCAGCATCCGGATTTTGATAACTACGTCAGGCATGCATGGCTATCATATCCAACAACAGGTGGTATGCGCGGTTTTTATGACAAATTATTCTCTCTAAATAAGGATATTCAGCACTGGAATAAGACTATCTTTGGAAATATTTTCAGCAAGTTGAAGGAGGCCGAAAATGCACTAAATCACGCAGAAAATAACTGGGATGCCACTTCTACAGAGGAAGCGCGAGAGGCTTATTATCAAGCTAAGGCACAGTATTTGCTTGCCTCCAAATATGAACTCTTATACTGGAAACAAAAGGTTCGTGTCAAATGGTTACAAGAAGGGGATGCTAATACCAGATACTTCCACTCTCTGGTCAAAGGTAAGCGTTCACAGCTATGTATTCGTCAGCTTCAAGATTCACAGGGAACATTGTTGACGCAACAGGAGGATCTTATGAGGGCGGCAGTGGATTTTTATAAGGATTTATTTTCCCCTGTGACGACCGACAATAATATGGAAATATTATCCTATATCCCATGTTTAGTCACTGCTGAGGATAACTTAATGCTTACACAGTCGCCATTGGAATCTGAGGTCAAAGCAGCGGTATGGAGTTTGGATCCGCATAGTGCGGCAGGTCTTGACGGCTTTACTGGACAATTCTATCATTCATGTTGGCAGATAATACATTTGGACGTCCTCAAAGCTGTGCAGGAATTTTTCCTTGGGGTTCCTCAACCGAAGGTTATGGCTAGTGCTTTACTCACTCTCATTCCGAAAGTGCAGTCACCCGAGACATTTGTTGATTTCCGTCCAATCTGTCTTACAAATTTCATCAGCAAAGTTTGCACCCGTATTATTGCCACTCGTTTGAATCAGCTCTTACCAAAACTAATATCCCCAGAGCAAATGGGTTCCTTGCGGGTACTGATATCTCTACTCAAGTTCTGTTGGCTCGTGAAATGGTGCATATGTTAGATAGAGGCGGACCACAGTTATGTCTGAAATTAGATATGATGAAGGCTTTCGATCGGGTTAGTTGGGACTATCTCCAACTGCTTCTAAGCAAGTTTGGGTTCTCTGACTTTTTCATTCGAATTATTATTAATCACCTAGGTGCTACGAGGATGTCAGTATTAATTAATGGGCAGCCATCTCCATACTTTCGTCCCTTCAAAGGAGTTAAACAGGGGGATCCCTTGTCTCCTTTATTATTTATATTATCATCTGAGGGTTTTAGTCGAGGATTGAAGACTCTAGTTACAACAGGCAGAATTCACACTTTTCGGTTGGGCAGAATCCCTATGGACATTTCACACTTGGCTTATGCGGATGATCTGCTTATCTTCCTGCAAGGTACTCAACGGAATCTTCGCCGTTTTCATGCGTTTCTCACTACATATGAAGCTGCATCGGGACAGAAGGTTAATTTTGGTAAAAGCAGTTTCATTCCATCATCCAATATTACAGCGCGCCAATGTCAAAATATAAAAGGAATCCTAGGCATGCGCCAAATATCTCTGCCTTTTCGCTATCTGGGTTCTTACCTTCATAAGGGCATTCCTCGGGCTAGCCACTGTTTGTCATTATTACAGCATGTGGATGACAGATTACAGGGTTGGCATTATCGACTCTTATCATTCGCAGGTCGGCTTGTGCTACTACGATCCGTTATTGCGGCACTCCCGCTACATATTCTGGCAGCAGGTGGCATGCCTCAGTCAGTCATTCGAATGCTCGACAGGAAGATGTCATCATTCTTTTGGGGAGATAGACACCATTGGGTCGCATGGAACTCTATGACCACTCCGATTGAGGAAGGCGGATTAGGTCTTCGCAGTCTTCGTGAGCTGCAACAGGCATATACATGTCGTATATGGTGGCAATATCACTGTCAGGACACATTATGGAGTCGATATATGCATCTTAAATATGGAAGACGGGGCGACTATACTCCTAGGCTACTAGATTCTGCGGTTTGGAAGTCTATCTGTCGAATTCACCCCATCTGCTCTTCTCACTCAACAGGATTGGGAGCATTTCCATCATGGACAGCCACGCCTTCTGGGGAGTTTTCACTTAAGTCGGCCTATGATATATGTCGGGTTTCGCGCCCAACCTTACTCTCGACAGCATTTATTTGATCTAAACACCACTCTCCCTCTGTTCGACTTTTATTGTGGCGATTTTTCCATTCAGCCATGCCATTTGAAGATTACATAGGAAAATATTTGGTGGTGCGTCCTACACAATGCCCTTTTTGCAAATCGCATTCAGCCACAGTGGACCATATATTCATTTACTGTTCCCGCATTCGGTATTTCTGGGGTTTTTTTGCTGCTGAACTACATGGAGTACCACCGAAATCTTTGTCATTGTGGCAATATTTACTCTCTTGGTGGTATCGGTCCAATTCTACATCCCTTGCGGGTGTTTTGAAGATTGTCGTTCCTGCGATAGTATTATCAAATATTTGGCGTCAATATGCACAGATCATCTTTGGGGACACAACCACTTTTTCAACGGTGGCATTGCGTAACTCTATTCACTTTGATATACACGTTTGGGCGATGAGTATCCAGGGCACCAAGTTGGTAGCAGGTCCTTTGCTATCTCTCTCCTGTCTCCTCGGATTCGTACTCCTCGTCTTCGGGTTATTCGGTGGCAAACACCCCCTTCTGGGCGACTCAAGTTAAATGTGGATGCAGCAGTTGGCCAACATTATGCAGCAGGTGGAGTTATATTGCGTAATCACGATGGGGGTTGTATCCAGGCCCTTTCTTTTCGTCTCCCTCACAGTACACCGCTACAGGCAGAGATTCAGGCTACTCTTTTTGTCCTGCTTTATTTTCTACCCTTATACTGTTCGCTCATGGTGGAATCAGATTGTAGTCAAATGCTAACATGTCTAGGTCACCCTCGGCAACCAGTGGGCAATTATCATCTTCGGCAGCTTCACTATCTGGTTAGTCAGCATCGGCTGGTACTGCTTCATACGTACCGCGAGAATAATATGCCGGCTCATTATCTTGCTCAACATGCAATGATGCATCCTACAATGGGGTTGTATAACAGTCATACCCTTCCTCCCATGGTCAAGGCATCCGTCGCACTGGATCTCACATCGGCGCAATTACGCGCAATCTAATGGTCTGCTGTTTTTTCGAACCTTCTGCCCGTGTCCTAACAGTCACGGGCAGACCCGGTACGCATACTGCTTATCTCATACACTGCTGCTGTATAATTTCTTTGTTGATACATATTAATGTTGTTACCTTGATCAATTGCTGCGGTGATCTCTGTGAGTTACATTTGGTGTGCGCTGGCTACACTAGCAAACATGCAGTCTTCCATAAGGATTGGCACTGTTCCCTCTTTTCTGCCTGCACCACATTTGGTGCGGGCAGGCATGGTTCGTTTTCTTTCCTTTTGCATTTCAGCTCACGATTTCACATTCTTACTACGCTGCTGAGTCAAATTTATTTGCCCCATGTATATCGGTCGATAATATGTTTATCCAATTCACTTGGAGCTGTGAGGCATCTGGGGTATACCTTTATCAATTTCCTTGATGCACATTTATGTATGGTGACGGCATGGATGCATTTTCACATACAAAATTTTGCCCGGGTCTTCCATATGGATTGGCTCTCCTTCAATAACCCTGCCTGCCCATCAGATGGTGCAGGCAGGTTGGGTATGTGTTCCTTCTACTGGATTGGTCCCTTCTCTTGTAGCCTCGATATATTTCTCACATGTTTTTACTTGCCTATTGCATGGATGATCAACGCGTTTTGGATGACATGGATGATCAACACCATTTGGATTTTTTACACGCTGATGAGTTTTGGACGGAGCATCATATTGGAACGATACAATGGCTGCCTTTCAACATAGTCCAACACAAATTGGCTCTTCTTTTCAACTCCAGTGGCATACATCATCGGCGGACAGCTGCACATACACATTTTTTGTATACTGTATTGTACAAATTGGGTATCAATGACAGTCGTATAAATATGCACGCTTTTTCCTTCGCCAAGGTTTTATCCACAGGGGTGGTTTTCCTTGGCAAGGTTTTAATGCGACATATCGTATACGACTGGAGATATCTCATCATTGGCTTTTTGATCCATTTATTTGCGTATTCTGACATTTGTATAATGGTTTTCCTCCGCCAAAAGTGAGGCTTAGTCTCAATAATCGATCTTTTATAAAAAAAATATCTAAAACAGTGAAATATATATATATAAATGTACAACTGTGTGTATATATATCCATATATATATAGATCTATACATCTATACAACCTATACATCAAAAACTGTATATATATATATACACACTTTATACAAAACCATGTATTTATATATATATATATATGCATCTATACATCTATATATAAATTTTTGATGAAAGCAAATTTTATTAGTAAAAGCCCTCACTTGTGGCGGAGGAAAACCATATTACAGAGAATGAAAGTATGAAGATAATTGTAGTATACGATTATCAACATCTATACATACATATGTATATATACCTATACATATGTAGATCTATACACTTATATATATATATATATATATATATATATTTTACACTTATATATATATATACACACATATATATCAACATATATATTTTATAATATAAACCGAGTATGTATGTATATGTGTTTTAGTATATATAATGTATATATATGTATATAAAGCATGCGTTTGTATATGTACGTAGTGTATGTATGTACCTATTACTCAAACATATATCTATACTTTATTGAGAAGAAATCTTGAACATACTATATGATGATCCAAATTTGATATGAACATAATTACTTAACATTTGCAAAACCATGTAGTATTTAGGAAGAATACTTGCCTTTATTCCTGAATCTCTAGTCTAATAGGAACAAAGTTTCTTCTTCTCCTTCTTGAATGGAGGTCTTGGCCCTATAGGCCAAATGAGAAGAAATATACGTTAGTTTTGAAAATAAGGTGTGCAAGTTGTCCTAAGATGGGTTCTTGACTAAACTTACCTCAAACCTACTTGTAATTATTTTCTTGAGTTTGAAGGATTTTCCTTCTTTCTTATAATTGAGCCACGGTTGGAGACATAGAGTAAGAGAAAATAGAGTCTTTGAGAAGAGAAGGTGAAGAATATGATGTTCTAAGTGATGGTACCATTTTCACCTTATTGAATCTTAAGTATGTAGGCTTAAATTTCCACTTGATGATTTGAATAAAGTGTTTCCTCCTTGCTTAGTAGGTCACGGTTGGGGAAGTATTTGAGGGAGGGGAGAATTGATGAGGAACCGAGGGATGAGGTAAGTAGGGGGAAGAGAGGATAAATCTCCTACTTTGAAGCTTGACTTGGATGGTGTTTGTCATGTAAAAGAGTAAGAAAGACCCCTTTTTGGTTGATGAATGTTCGGCTACAAGAGGGAATGGGAGTAATTTTGGGGCCTTGCCTTTCTTTAGAATAGATAGAATATTGTATGGGTGAAATGTGAGGATGTTTGGAGTGTGAGCGAGAAAGAAAGAGGTGGTGTGTGGTGGGGGTGCTTATCCACCGTGAGTTTCAAGAGAAAAGAGGGTGGGGATGAATGTTTGTCTTGTAGTGATATAAAAAGTGAGCAAGTGGGGTGAGGAGAAGAAAGGGGGGCCCTAGGGTAGAGAGGGGGGGAAAATGATAGTTTCTTTCCTTGGGTAGGGAAATGATAGGATGTTGTTTAAAGATTTTAAGAATGCAGGGAGAGTGGGTGACTTTTGCAAGTGGTTGAAGGCTTTTTAGAAAACTTTTGGGTTTTCCCATGGGGGTGGTCGGCTGTAGGGTAATCTTGGGAGGGGTTATTTGTTTTTTTTCGTTTAGTAGATAGAGTTATGTGAATTGTTACCTTTTTAATGTTACATGTTTTAATTTATTTGATCTTAGTAGTAGCCTTATAGAATTTAAATTTTATCTATTCCTCTCAACATGGTATGATAATCGCATTCTAATTTCATTCATAATTTTCTCCATTCTCTTTTGTCAACTAGCCTGGCATGCGGGTCGTAACGCTCTTCCTCTTCATTTTGGAAGTAAAATCAAAAGTGCATGCAAGAAAGAAATAGCAAAAATCATGCATTTCAAGTGTATTGTGTAATGATATCAAAAGTGCGTTCTTAAGGATTATTTATTCAATCCTTTTCAAATGTCCCTTTTGGTATCCAAATTTGGATTACTTTTTAGGTCTTTGAAAAGGTGAGAAGGGAGATGATGGCGCAACATAATAGACGTTATCTGGGTATGTGTTTGGCCTTTGGCCGAGAATCCGATCATGCATATAGTATGATCTTTGTCTTTGATTTGTTCTTATGTTGCTGTGCATGGAGTGTGATCTAGATGCATTTGTATGATATGCATATCGCATATGCATCAATGGCTTTCTTTTATATTGGTATCGCGCACAATTATACTTTCCACTTGATGAAAAAGAAGTAGTGCGATGAAATGCAACGTGGGGCTCACTAGATTGTATTTTCACCATCTTAGGTAATACACCTTTTTAAGTACATGTTTTCGCTTATATAAGATAAAACAACATTTGTAGATTTATTTTGTACCTGATTATTTTCAATGTACCCTCATCCGGTTTTGTCAGTTTCATGTTTTTGCGAAGAAATGAGACGATCTAACATGCAAGTACCTTTATCGAATTGTTTTATCGTCTTTTCTAGATTTTCATTTCTTGATTTCAAATTTGAAATCTCGGCTTTCAGTTCAGTGTTTTTGGATGTCAATGATGAAATTTCAGACTTCAACAAATTTATCATGCAAGACGACTCTTCTTTTGAATCGTTTACTTGAAACGCGAGATTTGTGTTAGAGGATTCTAACAATTTCTTGCCATCAATTAAGCATTTCTTTTCATTGCAAGAGTCTTAGCAAACTTATGCAATTCAAGATATTAAACATACAAATCATGATATGATGGTTTCGAATCGGAATCGAAATCGGAGTCGGAATCACAATGTACCTCACTATCAAGAAGTGGAGGCCTTTGGCTTGGCATACCTTTTTGCTCGGTTTTGTGTCTAGTGGTTGCCATCTCACAAAGCTCGTTGGATCTCCTTGTCGTGAGTGTGCTTGCACTCTGATACCACTTGTTGGACCTATAAGGTACCACTAGAAGGGGGGTTGAATAGTTTGTGCGGAAAATTTGGTTTTTAAAATTTTTTGATCAAAAAACCGAACTTTTGAAAACAAGTTCTGTTTTTAGATCCTGTTTTATAACGTTTGAAAAACTAGGTTACAGGCCTTCAAAAATTCTGAAATTTGGAGAGATTGTAGTCTCAGATGTTTTAAGTATCTCCTAAAAATTTCAGATCAAAAATTCAACCTTTAACCCCTTGAAAAACCATTTGTGTTCAAATTGCTCAAATCGGACAGAACTAGTAGTCTGATTTGAAAACCGATTAATCCGTGGCTTCAAATGGTATGAAAATTTAGTGACAAACCACTATATGTATTTAAATGGGTTGAAACAGTTTTGAAAATTTCCTTTGGTAAGTATGTCGAATAAGCTCAAGTTCTCAACCTTTGCAAGTCTGAAAATCATATTGCACTAGTCTGAGAACTATTAACGCTTGAATGACTTATACTTGTCGAAATGGGTTGAAACTTGCGCCAAATTAAACTTAAGAGGTGTGGATATGTTTCTGAAAATTTTTACGAATTTTGAAATTCGTTTGCCATTTTTAAGATTGCGACGAAATGGATGCAGAATGCTTGAAACTTAAAATAAAGTACTGAAAGTAATAACACTGAGAATTTTATACTCGTTCGGTTAACACAACCTACTCTAGCCTTCAAAGCCACCTTCCTCGGTTATCACTAATCACAAAATAACACCTTACCACAAGGGTTGCTGGAGTTACGCACTAACTCCAACCCTTTACAAACGATACAAGCAATCACACCTTTCACGAACACCACCACCGAACGAATGAAGGATTGATCACACCTTGATCAACCTTTTACAACAATGAGCGTGTATGGTGGTCTATACAAAGCCTATTCATTATATTTGAATATAAGAACAATATGCTTAAGAGAAAAGAAGAAGAAAGAAATGTGGAAGAATAAAGTGGAAGACTCCTTTTGCACTTGGAAATTATGAGACTTGTCTTGCTTTTGTTTGACTCTCTTTTCTTCTTTTCATCACAACATCGCCGCCCCCTAGGGCTTTTCTTCACCTTGAGAATTCTATTTTATTTTCTTTGAAAAATTCCTTGTGTAGATGTGACATCATCTTACTCACTTGGCACAACATGATTGGATAGATGACTTGGCTTTACTTACTTGTCACTTGATGATTGGTCCAGTCTTGTCTTCCTTTAGTGAGCTGTAAAATCTGAAACAAACTTACAAAACATGTGCCAAAAGGCATTCAAAATATTACCAAACAATCAACATTTAATCCCTTCAATTTTGGACTCAAATTGAAGGCAAAATGATGCTAAAATTCGGCCATAAAAGCAACAATTGCTGAAATTCCAGCATGTGTTGTATTTTGAATTGTTTCCTTGTGTGTTGTCTTGTTCAATGTCACCAATCATTTGTGGCTTATTTTCCACCATTTAAAGTGCCAAATAAGTGTCAAATAAGCTCCATCTAGGCTCCATCATGGCTGAGAATGGCGTGTAGAATCAATGTGCATGTGCTGAAATTTTACTTTAGTAAGCTTTGTCAAATAATGCCAAATAATTACATATATATGGTAAATTCCAATCGGCCATAATTTGAATATTATAGAACACTTTAATGTTTCTTGAATATGTAAAAAGTGCCTAGATACATGTTACATGTCATGCCAAAAACGTTCCATGTGTTATGTTCGTAGAAAGCTGAATTTTCGAATTTTGTCAATTACACGATTTTTCTGCGATTAAATTCAAACTTTTTGCACATGTTATATATATATTATATCACATATAATATGCGTAAAATAACTTGAATATTCAGATCTAATGGCATATTAAATTTGGCGCGCACATGTGCTTAAAATGTGAATTTGAAGTCTCTACAATTTTGCCTTAATTTGGGGTGATACGTGTGTGCCAACATAAAATGATTTTATGGATGAGTGTACCATATTAGCCACAAAATGTGTGGCGATTTTTGAAGTGTAGGGGCTGGCCATCTATATATGGCAAGTACGTGACACGTTTGCGAAGTTTCGGTTGTCACCCGATACGATAATTTTTGGTTTAGAACCTTGTAATGTGTCTTTATAATTTTGTTATCACCATGACTTATATCATATGATATCAGACTTGAATATACTCATAAATATGAGGTAAGTATAGTGGTGTTACGTTGACGTACGTTTGTAATATATGTAACATGTCGGTAGTACGTCGGAATATATGTATATTGTGCCTTTTTATACAAAATCTGAATATATGTATATATAATATATATAAAACGTTTGAATGGATGTAGACGGAGACATTCCCTTCTTCAATTTTTTGCCATCATGCTTCTCCAAATATATCTCCATTCAATGAAATACTTCGTTCATTAACTTAAATACTTCACTTAATGAACTAATTTAGTTCATTAATGGTAGCACCTGAAAATAGTTCAAATACAACAAATGTTTGCCATTTGATGTCAGCGTTAACGCTTCATGGCTTGTTAGTACGGCAACATTATATGTAATTCAAGTTTATCACAAAAATGTGTCATGTAATAAATTGTGTCATGTATTTCTTTAACACGCGTCATTTAAATCATGCATTTTGTGAATCACTCAAACCCATTTTTTCAACACCTACTACAGTCTATGAGGACACCTTCCTCGGTTATCACTAAACACCAAAAACAACTTACACAAGGGTTGCTGGATTTACACACCAACTCCACCCTTTCACAAATAATACAATCAAGCACACTCGATCACGAACACCACCACCAAACGGATGAAGGTTTTATCACACCTTGATCAACCTTTTACAACAAATGAAACGTATATGGTGGTGTAAACAAAGCCTATTCAATATGTTGAAGAAAAATAGGCTTGAGAGAAGAAGAAGGAGAAAGAAAAAAGAGAAGAAGAAAATAGTAGAGCTTCTTGATCTTGAGAGAATGAGAGTTGTAGTCTTGACTTTGTTTGCACTAGTTCTCTTCTTTTTAACTTGACGTGGCCGCTCCCTATAGGGTTTCTACCATCTTGAGAATTCTCTTTAATCCCTTTGGTAGATTGGCTTGTTTAGTTATGACACCACCTTGCTCACATGGCACAACACGATTGGATGAATGACTTGGCTTTGCTGACTTGACACTCTATGATTGGTCCAATCTTGTCCCCATTTAGTGGCAATAAAATCTGAGAATAAAATGAAAAACATGTGCCAAAAAGAGTTTTAAATGTTGCCAAATAATCAAAAATTAATCCCTTCAATTTTGGGAAGCAAATTGATCACGAAAGAGTGTCAAAAAATTGGCCAGCCTTTGTGTCACATACTGAATTTTCAGCATGTGTTACATTTGCGAAATGTTTGAATTGTTACCTTGTGTAGCTCCTTCCTTTATGTCACCAACCTTGTATGGAATATTCTCCACCAATCAAGATGCCAGCTAAGCTCCACATAGAATCCAATATTGCGGCAAATGGCGTGTAGAATGTCTCCAACATGTGTTGAATTTCATTTTTGTAAACTTTGTAAAGTAAATTGTAATCAACCTGTATTTGAATATTCTAGTACACTTTTACATTTCTTGAATTTGTAAAAAATTTCTAGATACATTACATGTCATGCCAAAAGCGTTCCATGTATTGTGTTCGTAGAAAACCGAATTTTTGACTTTCGTCGATTACGCGATTTTTCTCCGATTAAATTCAAACTTTTTGCTCATGTTATATATATTATGTCACACATAATATACATAAAATAAATTAAATGTTCAGCTCTAATGTCTGAGATATAGGCATCCCATGTGACAAAAAAGATAAAATTTTAAAACTCAACAATTTGGCCTTAATTGTGGATGATTTGTGTTTGCCAACAAGGAATGTTTTCATGTCTGATTTTAACATGTGAGCCACGAAACATTTGGACATTTTTGAAGTAGAGGGTCTGGCCATCTTTATATGGTAAGTACGTGACACGTTGGCGATGTTTCGACGATAATTTTTGGTTTACCTTGTAACATGACGTTATAATTTTGTCATCACCATGACTTATATCATATGATATAAGACCTGAATATACTCATAAATCTAAGGTAAGTATAGTGGTGTGAAGTCGACGTACATTTGTAATATATGCAACGTGTCGGTAGACGTCGGAATATATCTGTATTGTGCCTTTTTATAAAAAATCTGAATACATATAAGGAATCTATAAATGACATTTTTAATAGGTGAATAAGGAGACTTTACATTCTTCAATTTGTTTCCATGATGCCTTCTCCAAATATATCTCTATTTAATGAACTAGTTAGTTCATTAACTTAAGTAATTCACTTAATGAACTAGTTTAGTTCATCAATGGTGGCACCTGAAAATAGTTCAAACACAACAAATGTTTGTCGTTTGATGTAATCTTTAATGCTTCATAGCTTGTTAGAATGGAAACAATATATATAAAGCATATAAGGCATGTATATCATAAAAACATGTCACATAATAATTTGTCATGCATTTCTTAAACACGTAGTACATAAATCATGTATTTTGTGAATCACTCAAATTCTTTTTCTCAAAAGTACACATCCTCAAACCAGCCCCTGTGAATCTCCGATATGCGGTCTAAGATCGTGATGTGAATCTCAGATCTCGGTTTGACATCGTACTCACTGGTACTCCATGCAAGCTCACGATACTATCCACATATAACGCCAATAAGTTCTCCACCTTAGCTTCACTTGACACTGGTAGGAAATGTGTGGACTTGGATAATCGATCCATAATCACCCAAATGATATCATTTCCTTTCCTTGTCTCAGACAGTCCTGATACAAAGTGCATGGTAATCTGTTCCCATTTCAACTCGGGTACCTCTAACAGCTTTATAAGTCCTCCTGGTCGCTTATGCTCATCCTTCACATACTGACATGCAAAACATGTTGCAATTATCTCATTCTTCATGCAACTCCACTAATAGTTCTTCATTGGATCATTATAAATCTCAGTGGCTCTCGGATGTATAGACAATCTTTTGTTGTGTGCTTTTTTCAACGATTCTTTCATGATGTCTTCATCTTTTGACACACATAGTCTACTCGGATATCAAATGCTCTCATCATCTAGCACTTGGAACCCTTCTACTTGCTCAGTCTTATGTCTCTGACCAATACTTCGTAGGTTCATATCGTCCTTTTGAGCTTCCTCGAGTCTATCCACTAGAGTAAGTGTAATAATCAGCGTAGCCAAGACATTTGCTGTGGAATCCACGATATCTAAGTCAAACTCTTCAATCTCTCTCTCTAGCAGGGTCTGTCTCGAATGTCTCGATTTCCTACTGAATGCATCCGCCGCTTTGTTTGCCTTACGAGTATGATAGTTAATGGTCAAATCACAGTCCTTGATCAGCTCTAACCATCTCCTTTGCCTCATGTTAAGCTCTTTCTCCGTGAATAGATACTTGAGGTTCTTGTGATTTATGTATACCTTACAGTTTTCTCTATATATGTAGTGTAACCATATCTCCAATGCAAACATTATTGTTGCAAGCTCAAAGTCATTGGGCGTATAAATCTACTCATACAGTTTTAGTTGCCTCAATGCATAAGGGATTACTCTTCCGCCTTGCATCAGTACGCATCCAACAATAAGAGAGTTAGGCCACATTTATATGTTCATAGAATCGTAAGAATGAAATTCCTATACATATACCTAGGTCATTCTTAGATGCATCGCTATGTATCACGAACCCTTCAGTGCTGGAGTGTTGTGCCAGACTGGAGCAGTGGTCAAGCTCTTCTTAAGTTATGCAAAGCTCTGCTCACACTCGGAGGTCCCCTCGAACTTCGTCCTCTTCTGGGTTAGCTTAAAGGAAAAAAAATCGTAACGAACCCACGACAAACTTCCTGTAGTATCCTATGAGACCTAACAAACTTCTTACCTCGACAACATTGGTAGATCCCGGCCACTCAATGATCGCCTCAATCTTTTCGGTTTCACTAAAATACCTTCTTTTGAAATCACGTGACTTAGGAATGTCACACTCTTCAACCACAACTCACACTTCCTGAAATCAACATACAACTCCTTCTTTCTCAGAATCCTTAGCACTTCTCTCAAGTGCTTAGCGTGTCTAACTCCATCAAGTGAGTACACTAGAATGTCATCAATGAACACCATTATGAACTTGTCCAATGGCTCCCTGAACACGGTATTCATCAAGTCTATGAATGCTGCTGGGGCATTTAGTAATCTAAAGGGCATCACCAAGAAATCACAATGCCTGTATCTCATGCAAAAAGCTGTCTGAGCGATATCCATAGCTTTAATCCTCAACTGATGATAGCCTAACGTAAGGTATTTTGGTGAAAACCTTCGCACCCTTCAGTTGGTCAAACAAGTTGTCGGTCCTTAGTAAGGGATAATTGTTCTTGATCACGATCTTATTCAGTTACCATTAGTCGACGCACAACCTCATGGTTCCATTTTTCTTCTTGACAAATAGGACTGGTGCTCCCTAAGGTGAAACACTGGTCGTACAAACCTCTAGCCTAACTGTTCATGTAACTGCTTTTTCAGCTCTTCTGGTGCCATCCTGTACGATGCTTTAGATATTGGCTCACCTCCTAGTATGGGTTAATCTCGAATTCAATTTCCTGCTAGGTTCTAATCCTTGTAATTCATAAGGAATACATCCTTAAACTCATTCACTACTAGGATATCATTAGTGGAGGGTTTCTCTTGTTCATCATCTATTGCATACACCAGAAATCTCTCATTCCCTTTTTTCAGTGTTTTATAAGCATGTGCTGCTGTGAGGAAGATGTTTCGGGGCAACTTCTTTATTTTAGTGTTCCCTTCAAAGGTGAGCTCTTCCTTACTGAAGTCTTTAAACACCACTTGCTTTTGATGGTAGTCAATGTGTGCATGGTATCTACCTAACCAATCCATTACAGTATGATGTCGAAGTCTCTCATCTGGATCGATATAAGCACAGTATCAAAAGTGCTGCCCTCCATCTCTAGCTTGTACGCTTGTACTTATGGTGCGAGATAATAACTTGGTCTCCCGCTGCTAAAACACGGCAAGGGGTGTTGAGCCGTTCAGAGCAGCTCCTAAGGTTCTTGAGAAGCAACTTGGCAACAAATGAGTGACTCACACCACTATCGAACAACACATTGGCCGAGACTTAATTCACGAGTGCTGCACCAAAAAGGTTTGGAGGTTCAAATATAGGGTCACACAAAAAAGCTATCATCATTAAAACTTAAAACTAAAAGTACTTACCAGAAGTACTTCTCACCACATCGTTCGACCCCTGAATATCTGTGTCTGTCATCACATAAACTCTTGCATTGGTCTAGGGTCAACCCTTCTACTGTGGGGCATCTCTCTTGTAGCGCCCCGACCCGGATAGCGGAATCCGAACCGGTGCACCCATCGTAGCTTACTGAGAAGACTACAAGACGTCTCATCTTTCGAATACACATCATCAATGACGTAAGAGAAATAAGTGCGGAAACATATCATGTCAATCTAAACCATCAAATTAGTACGTCAAAGACAGCGTGAATATCCAATGTATATGGTCGCAGCCATCTAAAACCTCCAATGAATAACAAAATAAACTGAAACAAATGGAAAACAGTTTCAACTCGCTAATCAATCTCATCAACAAGGTCTAGGCATCCCATTCTGCCCACTCGCCGTCATCCTCGATAAAGATCATGTCATACTCAGGTTCTCCTGTATCACAAAGGCAGTACCCTTAGCGAAAAACGCTAGCAAGTAACCCGCTTATAAGACATACGGGATCGACACATGGCAAGACATGAGTAATATATAATTCAAGGGGATTGTGGGCACATGTCTTGTAAACTTTCAAATGCATAATCGAATAACGTAATAAAGCAAGTACAGCGGTTTGCACGCAAATAACAATTCATCGGCAGTCAAATAACGTTCACATTCATACCACGTTGACTCTCGTGATGCATGTCAAAATATGCACTACACTACACAATCACATATGCATGGACACTTTCTCTTTTGAAACAGTGCAATGCATGTCATAATGTCCAGTCACTTCACATAACTTTATACCCTGTAACGCGCCCCGGCTTATATTTCCATCCGGGTTTACGTTACAGCCAACTTTATACCCTGTAATGCACCTCAGCTTATATTTCCATCCCGATTAGCATTACAGACAACTTTATACCCTGTAACGCACCCGACTTATATTTCCATCCCAGTTTACGTTACAGTCTTTTGTGTCCTGCAATGCACCCCGGCTTAAATTTCCATCCCGATTAACACTGCAGGTCACCTTCGCAAATCTGTGCCGAAGCACCTTTCTTTTCAAATCAACATGCAAATGCACGTGCCATGATGCAAGACTTCTTATTTCAATCACACTTCTCGTTCACGTATGCAATTCACATTCACATGCGCAAGTACAAGTAACGCACGATAGTTCCCTCACTTACACATCAAAACTTAGGCTTCAACTAACTTGTCCACACTTAGTCTTAATCCTAAGGTTCACAACCTACTGCAAGTGTCTCATCTTTCTTTCGTTGGCTCTATAATACTTCGTACGTTCATTTCCTAACCCACCTAAGTCATTCACATCGAAACTCGATTTGAGAACTCATCGAAGTCACCAAGTTGATTCACCATCCTAAGTCATATTCTCAAAGCTTAAACTACCTTTAATCAGGTCTTAAGAAGCCTCTAGGGTCACCCAAAGACTCCCCGATCTTCCCTCTTTCTTCCTCTATTTTTCCACAAAACTGGGGGACTTCATCCCCTACTTTGATCGATCGATGTCAAGCTGAGGACATCGATCCCTCCACTTCAATCGATCGATGTCCAACTGGGGACATCGATCTCTCAGGCTCACCCAACATCGATCGATCGATGTCCGTCAGAGGACATCGATCTCTCAGGTGCCTATACATCGATCAATCGATGTCCTACTGGGGACATCGATCTCTCAGCCGCCAATACATCGATCGATTGATGTCCAGTTGGGGACATCGATCTCTCAGCCGCCAATACATCGATCGATCGATGTCTGCGGTTTTCCCAAATCTCCTCTGCGTTTCCTGCAACATCTGCAGCACCAAGAACACCAAAGATCCAAACTTCGTCCCCAATCAATCCAAGCCTAATCCCGGCTACCATCCATGCTTAAACTATAGATTCAAACGCTTATACGCTTATCGTAACATGATTCAAGCCTAGAACGCAATTATCCGACTCTCTCAATCCCAAAAATCTCACATTTTCGCTCCAACCCTTCGCAACTACGAAACCGCACCAAGAAGGGATTTAGGATAGGGATTTGCATGATCTCACATAATCAACAACAACAACAAATGCTTTTTCATATACATTGTCCAAATCTCGAAAACAAAACACATAGATCATATGCAAATAATCAAAGAACGAATCTACTGCATGGTGATCCAATTTGATATCAAAATAGGCCGTTTATCTTTCACAAATCGTAAGAACTTATAAGAAAGTTACTTGCCTTTGATTACTCGGAAGCGGATTGAAGATCAAATGTAGATTGGATTGGTTCTCGAAGAATTTCTCCCAAGGGTTGGAGAGGAAACCGCCTAAGAGGAGATGGAGCGTCGGTTGTTTTCTGAAATGAGAAAACTGACGTTCTGTCAGTTTTATATGGGAAGGAAAAAGTTTGGAGTTTCTAAATTATATCTATTATCTTATTTATCTTAAAAGATAAACCTTTATCGTTTAATTCTAGAATTAAATAAAATTTAATTCTAGTATTTATTCTTATCATTAATTTCTAATTAATCCTCATACTTAATGCCTAATTCATTATTGTTGACCGTCATTAACCTCATTTACTTTCTTCTTTGCCTTTTAATTTATCCTACGGAGGGTGCGGGGCATAACATCCCACCCCCTTATAAAGAGTTTCGTCCTCGGAACTGGCGTACCTTATTGGAAGAGATGTGGATATAGCTCCTTCATTTGCTCTTCAAGCTCCCACGTGGCTTCACGCTCTGTATGGTTACTCCATTGAACTTTGACATATAGAATGACGCGTCGGCGTAGGACTTGATCCTTTATATCCACAATCTTTATTGGCTGCTCTTCGTAAGTGACGTCTTCTTTCACATCTAAGGGTTGGGCTTCAAGGACATGGCTCGGGTCCGATACGTATTTCCGTAGTTGAGATACGTGAAATACGTTATGGACTTGGGACAAGCTCAGCGGTAAGGCTAATATGTATGCTCTCTCCCTAACTTTGCCTAGTACTTCGTAAGGGCCTATATATCTAGGGCTTAACTTGCCCTTCACTCCGAATCTTGCAACTCCCTTGGTAGGCGAAACTCTTAAATAAACCTTCTCACCCTCCTCAAACTCCAAGGGTCGCCTCTTCGTGTCAGCCCAACTCTTATTGCGGTCTTGTGCCACCTTGAGTTTCTCTCTTATCATCTTGACCTTTTCCACTGTTTGTTCAACCAACTCGGGTGCAGTGATCATCCTTTCCCCAACTTCGTCCCAAAAAACCAGGGATCTGCACTTGCGTCCGTACAATGCTTCAAATGGCGCCATGCCAATTGCATTGTGATAGCTTTATTATACGAAAACTCCATTAGCTTCAACATGCTATCCCAGTTTCCTTTAAAGTCCAAAACGCATGCTCTTAACATATCCTCCAAGATTTGGATGGTCCTCTCGGATTGTCCATCTGTTTAAGGGTTGTATTCGGTACTCATCCTCAGTTCGGTACCCATCGCCTTCTGAAACGCCCTCCAAAACTTGGAAGTAAACTTGGGATCACAGTCCGACACAATGCTGACTGGGACTCCGTGTAAACTTACGAAGTTATCCACATATATATTGGATAGTTTCTCATAAGACGTACCATGTGGCATAGCTATAAAGTGAGCCGTCTTTGTCAATCCGTCTACAATTACCCAAATCATCTCATTTCCATTTCTGGTCTTGGGTAGTCCCATTATGAAATCCATCGTCACGTGCTCCCACTTCCATTCTGGAATCTCTAGTGGCTTCATCAACCCTCCTGGTCGTTGATGTTCCGCTTTGACTTGTTGGCATATCAAACATCTTTCGACATATGCCGCTATTGACCTCTTCATCCCTATCCACCAATAGTTTCTTTTGAGGTCCTTATACATCTTAGTACTCCCGGGGTGGATAGACATCCTTGAGTTATGCGCTTCTTGAAGCAATTCGGTTCGAAGTTCGTCTTTACCGGGCACGCATAACCGATTCTGAAACCATAGATTTCCATCTCCTCGCAACTGGAAATCCTTTATTGGTCCCATGGATAATCTGTCGCAGATTTCTTTCAATGCTGGGTCCTCATACTGCGCTTCTTTAATTCGGCCTACCAAGTATGGGCTGATAGATAAAGCTGTAAGGACATTTGCCACTGAATCCACCAATTCAAGATCAAACTCTTCGATCTCTCTTTCCAACGGAGACTGTCTCGCGTGGCTAGACTTTCTACTCAATGCGTCTGCCACTCTGTTGGCTTCACCCGAATGGTAGTTGATGGTCAAGTCATAGTCCTTGAGTAACTCTAGCCATCTTCTTTGTCTCATATTCAACTCCTTCCGCGAGAACAGGTATTTCAAGCTCTTGTGATCAGTGAATACTGCACACTTCTCTCCATATAGATAGTGTCTCCAGATCTTAAGAGCAAATACTACAGCTGCGAGTTCCAAGTCATGCATCGGGTAGTTCTGCTCATATGGTTTCAATTGTCTTGACGCGTATGATATGACTCGTTCATTTTGCATCAAGACACAACCTATAACCAGAACGTTAGTTTAAGACTAGCATATGTATATACAATGTATTAATTGTAATGATGTACATACCTAGTCCTTTCTTGGACGCATCGCTATAGATCACAAAACCATCGGTGCCGAAGGGTTGTGCCAACACCAGGGCTGTGGTCAACCTCTTCTTGAGCTCATTAAAGCTCTGATCGCATTCAGCAGTCAATTCGAACTTAGTCTTCTTCTGTGTAAGCCGGCTCAATGGCACTTCTATTGTTGAGAATCCCTCAACGAACTTCCTGTAGTAGCCTGCTAAGCCCAGGAAGCTTCTCACTTCAGTCACGTTGGTAGGTCTTGGCCATTCAGTGGTGGCTTCTATCCTCTTAGGATCCACAGAGATCCCATCTTCCGAAATTACGTGACCGAGGAAGGCTACACTTCTTAGCCAGAATTCACACTTGCTGAATTTGGCATAAAGCTTTTGTTGCCTCAGAATTTGCAACACCCCTCTTAAATGTTCAGCATGAGTTTGTTCGTCTTGGGAGTAGACCAAAATGACATCGATGAATACCACTACAGATTGATCCAACTGTTCTCGAAACACGGTATTCATCAAGTCCATAAAAGCTGCTGGGGCATTAGTTAGTCCAAAAGGCATCACCAAAAAATCATAATGCCCGTATCGAGTCCGAAAAGCGGTCTTAGGGACGTCTCCTGCTTTCACAAGCAACTGATGATACCCTTGACGAAGGTCGATCTTTGAAAACCAGCGAGCTCCCTTTAGCTGATCAAATAAATCTTCGATCCTTGGCAGAGGATATTTGTTTTTAATGGTGATCTTGTTCAACTCGCGGTAATCAATACACAACCGCATACTGCCATCTTTCTTCTTCACAAATAATACAGGAGCTCCCCAGGGTGATACACTGGGGCGAATCAACTTCTTGTCCAACAACTCCTGAAGTTTTCCTTTAAGTTCCTTAAGTTCAGCTGGAGCCATGCTGTAGGGTGTCTTAGATATAGGTTCGACTCCTGATATCAAATTGATCTCGAACTCCACTTCTCTTGATGGCGGAACTCCTAGTAAATCGTCCGGGAATACGTCCTTGAACTCTTTGATCACCGGTATTTGATCCATAGAAGGAACCTCCTGCTTCGCATCTAATGCATACACCATAAATCCCTCTACTCCTTCTTGTAAGGCTTTAAGGGCCTTAATCGCTGTCAAGTATATCTTCTTTGGGGCTTTTGATAACTTGACGTTTCCTTGGACCTTTATGTCATTCATCTCGGAGTCCTTAATGGTCACTTGTTTGAGTTTGCAGTCAATATTGGCATGATTCTTGGTCAGCCAATCCATGCACAATATTACATCAAAGTCCTTCATCGGAATTGGGACTAGTGTGACTGAAAATAATTTTCCATCCACCTCCAAGTCACAATCTTTGTACTAGTGGTTAGAAATCAGTACTTGTTCGCCGGCTGCTTGAACTCTAAACGGGTTCTCAAGCCATTTGGGTAAACAGCCGAGCCCTTTGGCGAATCGCTTAGAAATGAAGGAGTGGCTAGCTCCACTATCAAATAACACGTTGGCAGGTACTTCAAATGCAAAATCGAATAACGTAATAAAGCAAGTACAGCGGTTTGCACGCAAATAACAATTCATCGGCAGTCAAATAACGTTCACTTTCATACCACATTGACTCTCGTGATGCATGTCAAAATATGCACTACACTACACAATCACATATGCATGGACACTTTCTCTTTTGAAACAGTGCAATGCATGTCATAATGTCTGGTCACTTCACATAACTTTATACCCTGTAACGCGCCCCGACTTATATTTCCATCTCGGTTTACGTTACAGCCAACTTTATACCCTGTAATGCACCTCGGCTTATATTTCCATCCCGATTAGCATTACAGGAAACTTTATACCCTGTAACGCGCCCCGGCTTATATTTCCATCCCGGTTTACGTTACAGTCTTTTGTGCCCTGCAATGCACCCCGGCTTAAATTTCCATCCCGGTTAACACTGCATGTCACCTTCGCTGTGCCGAAGCACCTTTCTTTTCAAATCAACATACAAATGCACGTGCCATGATGCAAGACTTCTTATTTCAATCACACTTCTCGTTCACGTATGCAATTCACATTCACATGCGCAAGTACAAGTAACGCACGATAGTTCCCTCACTTACACATCAAAACTTAGGCTTCAACTAACTTGTCCACACTTAGTCTTGATCCTAAGGTTCACAACCTACTGCAAGTGTCTCATCTTTCTTTCGTTGACTCTATAATACTTCGTACGTTCATTTCCTAACCCACCTAAGTCATTCACATCGAAACTCGATTCGAGAACTCATCAAAGTCACCAAGTTGATTCACCATCCTAAGTCATATTCCCAAAGCTTAAACTACCTTTAATCAGGTCTTAAGAAGCCTCTAGGGTCACCCAAAGACTCCCCGATCTTCCCTCTTTCTTCCTCTATTTTTCAACAAAACTGGGGGACTTCATCCCCTACTTCGATCGATCGATGTTCAGCTGAGGACATCGATCCCTCCACTTCGATCGATCGATGTCCAACTAGGGACATCGATCTCTCAGGCTCACCCAACATCGATCGATCGATGTCCGTCAGAGGACATCGATCTCTCAGGTGCCTATACATCGATCGATCGATGTCCTACTGGGGACATCGATCTCTCAGCCGCCAATACATCGATTGATCGATGTTCAAATGGGGACATCGATCTCTCAGCCGCCAATACATCGATCGATCGATGTCTGCGGTTTTCCCAAATCTCCTCTGCGTTTCTTGCAACATCTGCAGCACCAAGAACACCAAAGATCCAAACTTCATCCCCAATCAATCCAAGCCTAATCCCGGCTACCATCCATGCTTAAACTATAGATTCAAACGCTTATACGCTTATCGTACCATGATTCAAGCCTAGAACGCAATTATCCGACTCTCTCAATCCCAAAAATCTCACCTTTTCGCTCCAACCCTTCGCAACTACGAAACCGCACCAAGAAGGGATTTAGGGTAGGGATTTGCCTGATCTCACATAATCAACAACAACAACAAATGTTTTTTCATATACATTGGCAATATCTCGAAAACAAAACACATAGATCATATGCAAATAATCAAAGAACAAATCTACTGCATGGTGATCCAATTTGATATCAAAATAGGCCGTTTATCTTTCACAAATCGTAAGAACTTATAAGAAAGTTACTTGCCTTTGATTACTCAGAAGCGGATTGAAGATCAAATGTAGATTGGATTGGTTCTCGAAGAATTTCTCCCAAGGGTTGGAGAGGAAACCGCCTAAGAGGAGATGGAGCGTCGGTTGTTTTCTGAAATGAGAAAACTGACGTTCTGTCAGTTTTATATGGGAAGGGAAAAGTTTGGAGTTTCTAAATTATATCTGTTATCTTATGTATCTTAAAAGATAAACCTTTATCGTTTAATTCTAGAATTAAATACAATTTAATTCTAGTATTTATTCTTATCATTAATTTCTAATTAATCCTCATACTTAATGCCTAATTCATTATCGTTGACTGTCATTAACCTCATTTACTTTCTTCTTTACCTTTTAATTTATCCTACGGAGGGTGCGGGACATAACATCTCTGAAGCAATGTTCCTTGCCCTAGGAAATCCATAACAAAGTGGCCCATCTTTCAAGAATCGAAGCATGCTCCCGTCTTTCTCTAATAATCACTTTTGTGCTATCTGTTGCATGTTGAGCAGGTAGGAATAGCAGTATGTGGGTTTCCTCTAGGTTGTTGCTGCTGTTGCTTGTTAGGTCTGTAACATCACTCTAGAGTGTTGCGTAATTTTACGGAATTTTCTTGCTGATGGGTTTCTTCAACTAAAATGGAATTCAAAATGAAAGCAAAAATGGGAGATGAGAGACAATGAATAAGCACACCAGATATAGAGTGGTTCGAATCGTAAATGATTCTACTCCACTTCCACTTTATTTTCAAACTGGATTTTCAGCAACCACTCTTCTTATTATACTTAATAAGAACAACCACAGAGTACTTACACTAACAACTTAGTGTAACCAACCACAACAGTAACTTCTTGCACAAAACAACTTTGTGCAACTACAACAACTTCAGCTCTAAGCAAGAACAACTTCTTGCTACCTTAAAACTTCAACAAAGTTCTCTCAAAGAAATTTCTAACAGTGGGTTTACGGAAGTAGTGTGGTTTACACTTTCTCACTAGTCTAAACACAAACAAGAGATCAAATATTTATGGTTCCTCTTGTGTTAGACTTACAATCTCTCAACATACAACGATGTAAAACAAATAAGAGCTTAAAAAGCTTTAAGCACTTTTACACAAATGAGAGAAATTTACAACAATGAAGACTGAAGCTTGTTGATGGTGAAAGTGTATATATGACTCATCTTAGCTTCTTCTATTTATAGGAGGTATAATCCACATTTTGGAGCCTCCCCCATGTCTTAAAATTAATCTCAAGTCTCGACAACTTGAAAATAACCTTTAGCCACTCCATGGATTTATTTGATCCTCCAAAGTCACCCGAAAGAATCTTAGACATGGATATAATAGTCAAGGAAGCATGTGTAATGTTAGAGAAAAGTCCACAAGAAATTTGAGTAAGATAAAACACCATGAATCTCCTTTGGATTTTGTTCCAACGGTCATAAAAAATTGAATTCTTGATGACATCGATCGATCAATGTGTCTGGGTTGAGAGATTGATATCCTCCAAAGAGTTTCTAATTTTGAACCTGCTATACATCGATCGGTCGAAGTCTCTCGTTGAGAGACTGATGTGACATCGATTGATTGATGTCTCCAAGACTGAGAGATCAAAGTCTTCTAGAGAGGTTCCAGTTTTGAACCTCTATACATCGATCAATCGAAGTCTTTCCATGAGAGATTGATGTGACATCAATCGATCAATGTCCCCAAGACTTATAGATCGATGTCTTCCAGAGAAGTTCCAGTTTTGAACCTCCAGACTTTGATCGATCGATGTCCCCAATTTTGAAGGATAGATGTTGGACAGAAAGGTTCCAACCTTGGACCTTTCTAACATAGATCGATCAATGTCTCTCTTTGAGAGACTGATGTATACATAGATCAGTCTATGTGAGAGATCTATGTCCCATAATGTTTTTTCTCATTGTGCTTCAAATTCTAAGTGTGAATTTCCTTTTTAACTTATTCAAAAAAACTTTTTACATCATCAAAACATTTCATATCCCAAAAATCTCCCCCTTTTTGATGATTTCAAAACCAAGACTTTTAAAAGATGTTTTTACTTGTAAATCTAGCTAAAAATTAAAAACTTCAAATTTTTACATCTCCCCTTTCCATGCTCTCTATCCTCCTCATACGGACATGAAACATGTGAACATATTCAACACTCCCCCCAATAAGTAATCTTCCCAAAACCAATGGATATGTAAAAAAAAACTTTTAAAAACTCCCCCTCACCAAATCATGCTTCAATTTTTAAATGCAACATATGTATCATGGCATATTTACATTTACCTTAGTTATTCATCGTATATGCCCAAAATGCCAAATTCTTATTTCTTACCAAGTATTGGAAATGATACATGTCCAAAATGACCACCAACATATGTAGTAACATATTCCAAGCATGCCAAGCACATCAAGCAAGCATATTACACTAGTTATGCACCCTATATGCCAAAAACTTTCTTTTTTGCCTCAAGCAAGCAAGCAACTCAAGCACAAATATAAACTATTCCGATGTAAGCACAAATATCACTATTCTAAAGTAAGCACAAATAGCACTATTCCAATGTAAGCACAATTACCAACTTCGCCCCTTTCTTTTAAACATCAAACTCAATAAGAGAAGATAAGCATAAGATTTCATTAATCACCAAGAAGTTTACCAAATACATAAAATATGTGCAAGCTAAGCTAGAACCTATAGCTAAAGAAGGAAGTTGGGATGAATGGCGAATTATGAGCTCGACTCTTCATACGAGGAGAATGCTAATCTGGGAATGTACACCTTGGGTTTTGCCTTAGGCTTGTTGTACTTGGTCTCAAGTATTGTAAATCGCTTCTTGAGATTTACATTTTCCTTCTCAATGTTATCCGTCCTAATTTCTTCTTTGGTCATATCTTCTCCAAAATGATTCAAATACATATAGAACTCTACAGCCTCAACTTCAGCGTCGAATTTATATTCTAAGCTACTCCCTTCCATCAGGGCCTTTCCTGCATCTGCAAGAGAAGTAGGGCTTGGATGAGGCTGAGGTTGGGGTTCGGTGGGATGTGTTAGGGGGCTGTTTCTGGAGCAGGGATGTGTATGGCTTCTTATTCTTTGGGTTCATTTTGAACACGCCTATGTTGAGATTCCCTCTGAGATTTATGAATCTGTTGGATGTTGGCTTTTGTATAATAAACCTAATTGGATATTTTCTCTTCCTTACCCTCATCAAACAGCACTTTTTCCTTTTTGAGAAATCTAAAATCAGATTGCTATACAGAGGCGCCCTGATCTTTTTGGTGACGGCTTCCAACACATTCACAAAATATATTTCCTCGAAATTCAATTTTTTCCTCATTGATATACAGTAGGCTATGCAAAAATCTAAGTTACTGGAGAGTTTGGCCGACTTACCATTGACACAAAATATAACAATAGCGAGCAAAACATGATAAGCCAAAGGCATATTGTTAGTGTTTTTAGAGGGGTGAAAGCCAAGAAAAGTCTTGACCTCGTCTTCGATCACCTCACACTTATAGTTGTCCCATTTCTAGGCATCAAAATCATCTAAACCTTCATCAGAGACACCAATAAGCTCATTTATTGTTTTTGTAGCAAACACAACAAGTTGACTATCTATGTCCGAATTTACAGAGAATTAGAGTCCATTTAAAAAAATCTACCCAAATATTACATAAAACAGGCAGGTATAATAGGTAGACATGTAATCTATTTCTGAAACCTCCGAAATAGTTCTCTATTTCTGATCTTTCAATCAAATGATGATTGGACTTAATTCATCATTGCTCAAAATATCTTGAATTTGGAGCAGTTTCACTGGAATGGTAGACCTTTTCTTATTCTCCCATTCTTCAAATAACACTTGAGGCTAAAGTGAAATATATACGAATTTACCTGGACCCGTGGGCTCTTCTAAAGCATTCTCGTATTCTCTGGACTTGATCCATGGAAAATTGTTGAGTTGTAGCCTCCCCTAACCTTGGCCAACATGTTTTCTTGAGAAAGGTTGGTCTTTTTTACTTAGTCCTTTTGTGCTAGAACCGGTTGAGACTTGTGGATGGGATTGTTGTGGTACCGCTGCCTCTTCACCAGAGGTTCTTGGCCTTTTGGAGGTATTTTTGGTTCTTGAAGCCATTTGGAGTGTTAAGGCACAAAATTATCAGGAAACTTGATAGAGATGAGGAGATTGGTGTAAAAATCAAATGGGTATAGTAGAAATTGTTGCAAGGATTTTGAGATAGAGAGATAAGATTTTGAAGAGGGCCGACAGGGTTTGTGGTTTGCGATTTTGAGAGGATGAAATAAAGAATTTTAGGTTTTGCAGCTTTTAAATCTCTAGTGCCCGGCGACAACGATCGATCGATGTGAGAGACTAATGTACTTCAGCTCTCAACATCTACACAGATCGATCGATGTATGCTGATTTCTAACTTTTGCGTAATTTTGGCCCTCTAAACATTGTTTATCATTCCTAATCTTGTTCTAATGGATTCGAATATCTCGGTAAATATCAGCTAGTTGATCACTGGTTGGAACAAATTCAACACGTACCAATCCTTTTTGAATACATAAAGTGATGTCTCATTTCAATATGCTTGGTTCTACTATAGTGTACCGGGTTTTGTTCTATACTTATGGCTGAAGTGTTATCATATCACATAGGGATTTTATCAAACTTAACATTGTAATCATTCAAGGTGTTTATCATCCAAAGTAGTTGGGAACATCATGAAGCGGCCGATACGTATTCTGATTCCACCGTTGAAAGCGACACACTATTTTGTTTCTTGGAGAGCAAAGAAACTAAGTAATCTCCAAGGAATTAGCATGTCCTGGAGGTGCTTCTTCTATCGACTAGGTTTCCGGCATAGTCGGAGTCACTATACCCTCTTAAGTCAAAACACACGTTTTTGAGATAAAATAACCCAAAGTTCAAAGTACTTTCAAATACCTAAAAATATGTTTTATGGCAACTAGATGCGATTCCTTAGGCATACTTTATTATCCATCACATAAGCACACAACATGTAAAATATCAGGTCTACTAGCAGTTAAATAAAGCAGACTACCAATCGTACCCATATATTTGGTTACCTCAACCGGCTTTCCGTTTTCATCTTTGTCCAGCTTTGTACTTGTTCTCATTGGTGTGTTCACACTCATTCCATCCTCAAACTTGTATTTCTTGAGTAGATCCTTGGTGTACTTTATCTGCGATACGTATACTCCATCCTACATTTGCTTGATTTGAAGTCCAAGGAAGTAATTTAGTTCACCCATCATGCTCATATCAAATTTTCCTTCCATCAACTTAACAAAATATTCACAAAGAGAATTATTAGTGTCACCAAATATAATGTCATCAACATAAATATGAACAAGTAATTGATTATTTCCTTGTTCTTTAATAAAAATAGTAGTGTCGACTTTTCCTCTTGAAAAACCATTTTCAAGGAGGAAGTTACTTAATCTCTCATACCATGCCTTAGGAGCTTGTTTAAGTCCATAAAAGGGCCTCTTGAATTTAAAAACATGATTTAAATATTCATGACTTTCAAACTTGGTGGTTGAGCCACATACACTCATTCTTCAATTATTCTATTTAAGAAGACAGATTTCACATCCATTTGGTATAGTTTAAAATTCTTATAACATGCATATGCTAGTAGCATTCTAATAGCTTCTAATCTAGCTACTGGGGCAAAATTTCTCATTATAGTCTATACATTCTTCTTGTCTATATCCTTGAGCTATCAACCTAGCTTTGTTTCTAGTTATATTTCCTTTATAATCCATTTTATTTCTAATACCCATTTAGTGCCAATTTTAGGGTGATCACTAGGTTTAGCCACTAATTCCCAAGCATCACTTCTTTCAAATTCATTTAGTTCTTCTTGCATGGCTAATACCAAACCTTCATCATTTATAGCCTCTTTTATATTCTTAGACTCAACTTGTGAGATAAAAGTAATTTCATTAAATTTTCTCCTCGCTAATATGCTTGACTTGTTTCGTCTAGCATTAACTCTTTTGGGGTGGCATTTCTTATATTTATATGAATTAGGTAAATTTGAAGTGTCTCCTCTCACTTCTTCGTCTACCTTAGGTCCATTTTCAAGTGGATCAATCCTAATGTCAATAAAAATATTTCCTTTTGGATTTTCAAACTTTTCTATATGACTTACTTCGATTCTTTCTTCTTCTTCTTCTTCATTATTTATGCATGCTTCATTATCAAGGAGTTCACTAAACTTAACTTGAATTGATTCTTCAACTTTCATACTCCTTTTATTATATACTCTAAATGTCTTGCTATTCTGGGCATAACCCATAAAGATTCCTTATCCGCTTTGAAATCAAGTGTATCCAAGTTATCTTTGATGTTATGTATAAAACACTTACAACCAAATACCTTGAAATAACACAATGTTAGGTACTCTTGCTTTCCAAAGCTCATAAGGAGCGTTTTGAGAGATGGTCTTAAAAAAACTCTATTTATTACATGACAAACGGTTTTTACCGCTTCAACCCAAAAATACTTAGGTAGCTCGAATTCATTTAGCATGGATCTACTCATCTCTTGGAGTGTGGTATTCTTCCTTTCTGTAACACCATTTTTTTGAGGAGTTCTAGGAGCCGAGAAATTGTGTCCATACCCTTTGGACACAAAAAATTCTTGAAACTCACCATGAAACTCACAACGTCTATAACTTTTAATTTCCTTAATAATTTCTTCTTTTTGGTTTTCTAATCTCCTACAATGTTTTATACGCTTTTGCCATGCATCATTCATTTTGGCTAAGAATATGATCCAAGTGTACCTAGAGAAGTCATCTACCACTTCAAAAGAGTAATGTTTTCCACCTAGACTTGCCATATCAATATTTCCATACAAATACATATGAAGAAATTGTAAAGGTTTGTTGGTGGAGATCTCACTTTTGGGATTGAAGCTTGATTTAACAAGCTTTGCCTTTTAACAAGTGTCACATAAGCTATAGTTTTCGAAGTTCAATTTTGGAAGACCTTGGACCTTTTAATTTTGAAAACTTTGTTTGGAGTTCTTGAAACTAATATTTCCAAGTCGTGTATGCCATAATTGTGTCAAATCGTTTTTTGAAACTAGACATGAAACCTTTTGTGATATCAAATCATGTGTGTTAAATTTATAAACATCACTTCTCCATATAGCCTCAAAAACGATTTGTTCATTCTTTTTTCACAATGCATTTTCTTTTCATACATTCAACTTGAAAATGAGCATCACATAATTGGCTAACACTTATCAAATTATACTTAAACCCTTTATTATGTATATAAAAAAAAGGAATGACGCCGCCTTTTCTCTGGCGATCGCAGGCGAGCATACGGCGTTAGCCGCCGGCGCCGATTCCGCTCATTCGCTCCCTTCTCTTCCCTCACGTCTGGCACATCTACACACCTCCTGCATTGCCCGCTTCTGCATTCCCCCGAAAGCTCACTCTTTTCTGGTGAATTGGTCCATTGCCCTGCAACCCGCAATTGCTGTTTTTCTTTCATCCGATCGCATCATCATCCGTATGGCATCCACGGCGCCGTCATTCGCAGATATCGTTACGGGATCCTCATCAGCCGCAAAAATAAGCATCTCTCCCAAAACAGTCTCAAGGCATAAAGGTATTCCGCTGATTTCTTTTCTTGATTCCGAAATCGATGCATTAGCCGCCCCATTCAAATATTCTTTGGTCGGCACATTTTGGTATGGAAGACCACCGTTGAAGGTGATCAGAGAGGTGTTTGACAAAATTGGCTTTCAAAACGATTTGCGTATCACACTTATTGATCAAACACACATCCTGTTAAATTTTCGCCAAGACGCAGATTATCTTAGATGTTTCTATCGTAGATCATGGCACATATCAGGCTGTCACATGCGTATCACTAAATGGACAGTTGACTTTGACCAAATGACTGATGTTCCCATTGTTCCAGTTTGGGTAGCCTTTCCTGGTTTGCCGGTTCATCTGCATTGTCGAGAGGCTTTGATTGAGATAGTGAAATCGATTGGTTCACCCATTAAGTTAGATGTAGCGACGTCGGATGCGCTTCGGCCGTCTGTGGCCAGAGTCTGTGTAGAAGTCGATGTGTCGCAGGAACTGCCTACCAAAATCTACCTGCAGGCAAAGAAACGTCTTATACTGCAGTCAGTGATTTATGAGGATATGCCAAAATATTGTACTTTTTGTCGTCGTTTAGGGCATGATCAAGACACATGTAAGCCAACATCGTCAGCGCCATCGGCCATTCCGCCACCTCTGCCACCACCTCCGTCACGCCTGTCGAAGCAAAGATGGACTCCAATTAAGAAGAAGACAACTGTACCCCAAACTGAGGAACCCTCTTCCTCCCGTCCTCCCACTGAATCGGATATACCCTCAGTTACTGCACCACCATCGAATGCTCATGCAGTCCCTTCGGTCTCTAGGTTGGATTCGCAGGATGCTGAGGAAGGTTAGTTACAGGCTGTCCCACCTTCTCAGGCACCCTCATCTTCCCAGCCAGCGTCTAATTTGCCACCAGTAACAGAGCCGCCGGTTCCTTCTAGCCCGACTATCGCTGAGCCTGAATTGCAGCCTGTAGATGCAGATTTTCTACAAGATAATTTCTGTGATGCTCCAGATCACCAGATTCCAGAAGACATCCCACATACTGAATTTGGTCACTTGTCCGACACAGAACTGCCGACGGAAGCACACGCTGATGGCCCTCTAATCGTCCCTCTGGAAGTTGCATGTCGCATGGAAATGTTAAATTCATCACCGGATGATGACATGCTAATATCGCGATTACCGGATCAACCGGAGGAGGCACCATTTGTGCCTGTTGTCCCACGTCGGAAGCGCCGCAGTCGAAAGGAGTTGCCCCCTACCACCGTCGACAATTCTTACACGTAGTGCATCTCAGATCATTCAGGGAAGTGACTCTAACCTTTCTCAATTAATGTGTTAATTTGGAACATTCGAGGCATGCGTACATCCTTGCCTCGATTACAGCAGTTACTTAGAGAATATCGTATAAATTTGCTAGCTTTAATAGAGCCCAAACATTCCACAACACAAATACATAGGTTTTGTTTGCGTCTTGGTTTTTCCCACTGTCTTTCTTCACAATCACAGCATATATGGTTTTTTGGCGGGATAATGAGTTTCGTATACTTGGCACACAGGATCACGACCAAGTGCTCCATTTGACTCTTTCATCCGTTGCGCAGCAGCATACCTTCGTTCTCTCTTTAGTTTATGCCAGACATACAATCACACAGCGTCAACTTTTGTGGCGTGCCTTAGAGGATTTCTCCACGGGCTTGCAGTTGCCATGGTTGATTGGCGGAGACTTTAATACGTTCCGCTCACTTGATGATCATAGTGGTCGTTCTACCCCTTCTTTATCTGCTTTAAAGGATTTTAATGACTGTATCGAGGCTTGCTCACTTATGTCCCCATCGTATTTCGGCACCCGCTATACTTGGGCTGAAGGCCGTGGCCTGGGTCGAGTCCGCAGGAGACTAGACTGGATATTTATTAACTCCTTGATGAATGATATGTTTGATGTGCTAAAGCTCACTCACTTGCCGCGGGTTACATCGGACCACACTCCTCTTTTGATACAATGTCAGGCAAGTGTCCAACCTCCTCGTCGAACTTTCAGGTTTTTGGATGCATGGCTGCAGCATCCGGATTTTGATAATTACGTCAGGCATGCATGGCAGTCATATCCAACAACAGGTGGTATTCGCGGTTTCTATACCAAATTATTCTCTCTAAAGAAAGATATTCAGCACTGGAATAAGACTATCTTTGGAGATATTTTCAGCAATTTGCAGGCAGTCGAAAATGCACTAAATCAAGCAGAAAATAACTGGGATGTCATCTCTACAGAGGAAGCGCGAGCGACTTATTATCAAGCTAAGGCACAGTATTTGCTTGCCTCCAAATATGAACTCTTATACTGGAAACAAAAGGCTCGTGTCAAATGGTTACAAGATGGGGATGCTAATACCAGATATTTCCACTCTCTGGTCAAAGGTAGGCGTTCACAGCTATGTATTCATCAACTTCAAGATTCACAGGGAACATTGTTGACACAAGAAGAGGATTTGATGAGGGCAGCAGTGGATTTTTATACGGAGTTATTTGCCCATGTGCCGACCGACAATCATACGGAAATATTATCCCATATCCCATGTTTAGTCACTGCTGAGGATAACTTCATGCTTACACAATTGCCCTTGGAGTCTGAGGTAAAAACAGCGGTATGGAGTTTGGATCCTCATAGTGCGTCAGGTCCTGACGGTTTTACTGGGCAATTCTATCGTTCATGTTGGCCGATAATACATTCGGATGTGCTAAAGGCTGTGCAGGAGTTTTTCCTTGGGGTTCCTCAGCCAAAGATTATGGCTAGTGCTTTACTCACTCTCATTCCCAAAGTTCAGTCACCCCAGACATTTGTTGATTTCCGTCCAATCTGTCTTACAAATTTCATCAGCAAAGTCTGCACCCGTATTATTGCTACTCGTTTGAATCAGCTCCTACCAAAACTAATATCTCCAGAGCAAACGGGTTTCCTTGCGGGAAATGATATCTCTACTCAAGTTCTGTTGGCTCGTGAAATGGTACATATGTTGGATAGAGGTGGACCACAGTTGTGTCTGAAATTGGATATGATGAAGGCTTTCGATCGGGTTAGTTGGGACTATCTCCAACTGCTTCTAAGAAAATTTGGGTTTTCTGACTTTTTCGTTAGAATTATTATTAATCACCTAGGTGCAACGCGAATGGCAGTATTAATTAATGGGCAGCCATCTCCATACTTCCGTCCCTTTAAAGGAGTTAAGCAGGGGGATCCCTTGTCGCCTTTATTATTTATATTATCATCTGAGGGTTTTAGTCGCGGATTGAAGGCACTGGTTTCCACAAGCAGCATTCACACTTTTCGCCTGGGCAGAATCCCTATGGCAATTTCGCACTTGGCTTATGCTGATGATCTACTTATCTTCCTGCAAGGTACTCAACGGAATCTTCGTCGTTTTCATGCATTTCTCACTAAATATGAAGCTGCATCGGGACAGAAAGTTAATTTTGGTAAAAGCAGTTTCATCCCATCATCCAATATTACAGCGCGACAATGTCAAAATATAAAAGGAATCCTAGGCATGCGTCAAACCTCTCTGCCTTTTCGCTATCTGGGTTCTTATCTTCATAAGGGCATCCCACGGGCTAGTCACTGTTTGTCATTGTTACAGCATGTGGATGACAGATTACAGGGTTGGCATTCTAGACTCTTATCATTCGCGGGTCGGCTTGTGCTACTACGATACGTTATTGCAGCGCTTCCCTTACATATTTTGGCGGCAGGCGGCATGCCTCAGTCAGCCATTCGAATGCTTGACAGGAAGATGGCGTCATTCTTTTGGGGAGATAGACGCCATTGGGTCGCATGGAACTCTATAACCACTCCCATCGAGGAGGGTGGATTAGGACTTCGCAGTCTTCGTGAGCTGCAAAAAGCATATACATGTCGTATATGGTGGAAATATCAATGCCAGGATACATTATGGAGTAGATATATGCATCTTAAATATGGAAGACGGGGGGGCTACACTCCCAGGCTACCAGATTCTGCGGTTTGGAGGTCTATCTGTCGCATTCACCCCATCTGTTCTTCTCACGCAACTGGTTTAGGTGCATTCCCATCATGGACGGCCATGCCTTCTGGAGTGTTTTCACTTAAGTCGGCATATGATATATGTCGAGTTTCGCACCCAACCTTACTCTCGACAGCATTTATTTGGTCTAAACACCACTCCCCTCTGTTCGACTTTTATTATGGCGCTTTTTCCATTCAGCCATGCCATTTGAAGATTACATAGGAAAATATTTAGTGGTGCGTCCTACACAATGCCCTTTTTGCAAATCGCATTCAGCCACAGTGGACCATATATTCATTTCATGTTCACGCATTCTGCATTTTTGGAGTTTTTTTGCTGCTGAACTACATGGAGTACCACCGACATCTCTGTCTCTGTGCCAATATTTACTCTCTTGGTGGTATCGGTCCGACTCTACATCACTTGCGGGTGTTTTGAATGTCGCCATTCCAGCGATACTTTTATCAAATATTTGGCATCAATATGCACAGCTTATCTTTGGGGACACAACAAATTTTTCGACGACGGCATTACGTAACTCTATTCACTTTGATATACACGTTTGGGCGATGAGTATCCAGGGCACCAAGCTGGCAGCGGGTCCTTTGATATCTCTCTCCTGGTTCCCTCGGATTCGTACTCCTCAGCTTCGGGTTATTCGGTGGCAAACACCCCCTGCTGGGCGTCTCAAGTTAAATGTGGATGCAGCAGTTGGACAACATTATGCAGCAGGAGGAGCTATATTGCGTAATCACGAAGGGCGTTGTATCCGAGCCCTTTCTTTTCGTCTCCCTCTTAGTACACCGCTACAGGCAGAGATTTAAGCTACTCTTTTTGGCCTGATTTATTTTCTACCCTTATACCGTTCGCTTATGGTGGAATCAGATTGTGCTCAAATGCTGGCCTTACTAGGTAAGCCTCGCCAACCAGTGGGAAATTATCATCTTCCGCAGCTTCACAGTTTGGTTAGTCAGCATAGGCTAGTACTGCTTCATACCTATCGCAAGAATAATATGCCGGCTCATTATCTTGCTCAACATGCAATGATGCATCCTGCGACGGGATTGTACAACCGTCATACTCTTCCTCCCATGGTTAAGGCATCCGTCGCACTGGATCTCACATCGGCACAGTTACGCCTAATTTAATGGCTTGCGGTTATCTTGAACCTTTTGCCCGTGTCCTAACAGTCACGGGCAGACCCGGTACGCATACTTCTTATCTTAAACACTGCTGCTATATAATTTATTTGTTGATACTTTTTAATGTTGTTACCTGGATCAATTGCTGCGGTGGTTGCTATGAGTTATATTTGGCGTGCGCTGGCGACACTAGAAACCATGCGGTCTTCCATACGGATTGGCACTGTTACATCTTTTCTGCCTGCACCAACTTTGGTGCGGGCAGGCATGGTTCGTTTTCTTTCCTTTGGCATTTCAACTCACGAATACCAGTTTTTATTTCGCTGCTGAGTATAATTTATTTGATTCGTGTATCTTGGTTGATCATATGTTTACACGCTGTGCTTGGTGATGGGAGCCATCTGGGGGATAACTTTATTAATTGCCTTGACGCACATCTATGTATGGCGACGGTGTGGATGCTTTCTCGCGTACAAAATTTGGCCTGGGTCTTTCATATGGCTTGGCTCTCCTTCCATAACCCTGCCTGCCCATCAATTGGTGCAGGCAGGTTGGGTATGTGTTCTTTCTCTTGCCTTGATTCTTCCTCTTGTAACCTTGATAAGGTTTACACATGTTTTTATTTCGCTATTGCATGGTTGGTCATTGCGGTTTGGATGACATGGCTGATCAACACCACTTGGATGCTTTTACGCATGGATGATATTTGGACGGAGCATCACCCTGGAGCGCTAAAATGGCAATATTCCAACATAGTCCAACTCAAATTGGCTTTTCTTTTCAACTACAGTGGCATACATAGTCGCTGGACAGCTGCATATACACGCTTTTTATATACTGTATTGTACAGCTTCGGTATCAATGACAATCGTATAAATATGCACGCTTTTTCCTTCGCCAAGGTTTTATCCACAAGGGTGGTTTTTCTTGGCAAGGTTTTAATGCGACATATCGTATACGACTGGAGATATCTCATTATTAGCTTTTTGATCTTTTTATTTACGTATTTGACATGTGTACAATGGTTTTCCTCCGCCAAAAGTGAGGCTTTGATCTAATAAAATAGCTTTTATCTAAATAAAAAATAAAAAAAAATACTTAAACCCTTTTACATATAATACATTATTAATAGTGAAAGAAGAGTTACCAATTTCTTTATGTCCAAGGATTTTGGCTCTCCCATTGCCAAAATACACCCTTCCACCATCTTGGAGCTTAAGCTTGGTGAATAAGGTCTTGGCTCCGGTCATGTGCGTTGAAGATCCGTTGTCTATAAGCCATTTGGGTCCTTCTTCTTTTGCTACTCCATTTAACTTGGAGCCTACAAAACCAAGAGATTTATACATTGGTACCCTTTGATGGTTGGGTCCTTTCGGGTTAGCTTGTCGATCCTTAGGCTTCCAAACATACACGTTGCTAAATCTCGCTCTACATGCACTTTTTACATGTCCTATTTTGTTACAATGAAAACAAGTGGGTACATGCTTTGGTTTATAAGATGATGAGCTATGTTGATTTTTCCTCTTATTTGGCTTTTTCTTTAATAACTTGTGCTGAATAGAAGAATATGATAAATTAAATCTTAAACTGGATTTATCATTTCCTATCCTTTGGTTTCCAAGAAATTTGTCTAAATTACTTTTACCATCGATTAGTTTTTTTAAGTGTATTTTTAATTTTTCACATTCCTTCCTAATCTCCATATTTTCCAAAGCTACGGTTTTGTACATGGTAAATATGATGTCATGCTCTTGGTGGATCAAAATGTTCTTATCATGCAAGCACTTATTTTATATTCTACAATTTTTAAATTTCTTCTCTGAGTGTTTATATTTTAAATTCGATTTTTCAATGTCATCTTGCAAATCTCCTATTTCATCTTGTAAATTAAAAGGGTTAGAATTTACCTCAAGGTCATTCTCAATTCCTATGAGACAAGTATGTTGTGCTTTTGGATTGTCAATAATTGCAACAAGTCCAACATCCTTGTCTTCAGTTCCTTCTCCTTTCGATTCAGAAAGAAGATCATTTTATGTGGTTACCTCCGTATTTAAGGATTTCTTCTTCTGAGGAAAAACCTTATTTTCTTGCTTTTGTGGCTCCTTGACGTTGCAATCGGTCGTGAAGTGTTGTACCCAATGATCATGTAAGTGAAAAACTATGGATATGAGATGGAATGAAAGCGGAAATTTCTTTTAGCGCATGTTACTTAAGTCCTTTTAAGTCTCTTTACTTAATTTTTATTAAGGTGATACCAAGCCCAAATTAAATAAGGGAAACTTCAAGAGAGTAATACATGAGAGATAGGGTTACATGAGCCATACATACTAATATATATGTGTGCACGTGTATATGTGATATGTATGCATACATATGCTAATCTTAGAATACAAAAAAATAGGTGAAACAATATAGTACATGAACTAAAGTTACAAGAAATATCAATTGGCCAAGAAGCCTAAATTTCGGCCTATACATGGAGACACTCTAGGAATTTCTAGCCAATTTTATTGGTTAAGATAATAAGATAAGAAATTACTAGGCAAGGAATAAATAGAAATGAAAAAAAAATTGTACATACAATTAAGGAACTAGTTAAGACACCTCAATTAAGAAAAAGTAGTGTGGTTGAGGTCATAAAGACCCCAACCAAGGCCGACTCCCTTCTTGTCTAGGCATGGAGGATTTTAAATGCTTACCATGATCACTTTTCTCTAACCAAGGTTGATGTAACCATGGTATACTAAAGTAACTTTGGTTAAAACAAAAAGTAACTATGGTTGAGCAAAGTAACCAAGGTTAAGTTAGATTAACCTTGGTTAAGCTACAAGGAAGCCCTAATCTCACCAAATCCTTCCAAAAACCGTCCCTCCTAGGCCTCCAAACATGTTTTTCAACTCAACTCATTCTAGAAACCTCTATCTCTCACCTTGCAAGAGCAAAAACACTTAGCAAAATTTTCATTCCCTCATCAAGGATTTCGGCCATTCCATCTTGAGGGCTAGAGCTTCAAGTTCACTTCAAGACCCCAAGGAGACATCTAGGTAAGTCTTGTTCCTAGCCTCCTTAAGAGAATTCTCATTTTGATAAGAATGAAACTCACATGCACTCTCTTGTTCCATGCCTAAAACCGTGGGTTTTATGGTGAAAATAGGTGAAAGCTACCAACTTTCTTAGGTGGAGATACATTGAGGTGCTTGAACCTCCATTTCAAGATTATTTTGGTAAGATGCTCTAACTTTAAAGATGACCTAGTTCCTCCATTTGAATAAAGAACTAACCTTTTCCTTTCCCTCCCTCAAAACCGTGTGTTCAAGGTGAAGAGGGTGAAGGATCTCATCACATCTCACTTCATAACCAAACAAAGACAAAAGCTTTAGTTGAAGAGGCAAGTATACTTTAACCCCTTGTAATATATGTGATTATGTGCATGCATGAATGTCTAGAAGCCTAGGCCATGACTTTAGTGAAAATATGCCTAAGTTGCTACTCTTTATGTTTTGAAATTGTTGAATAGGGGACTGTTTTGTTGGAAGAATGAATAGCTCATGTGAATGACCTTTGCATGCTAAAAAGGAGACTTGTATTTGTATAAGGGAGCCTTATTAAGTCTATGGAATGGTCATTAACTTGGATTATAGGCTAAAGAACAAAAATTAGGGGAGAAAAGATATTTCTATGCATGTTGACTGAAAACAGAATTCTGGACAGATTGTATGCCTAATTGATGGACATAGTTAAGGACCTTGTAAATGTTGGATTGAGCTAATTTTTGGTGTGGTCGTAGCTTATTATGTCTAGTTTATTGTGGCGTTGGAATTTCTGGAAAATCATTTGTGGATTGGTCAGAAATAAAATTTTAGTACCAAGGGGTCAAAACAGTTTCTGAACGTACCACCTTAGGAAGAAAAATTATTTAAGTATCTTAAACATCTTGGATTTACCTGAAATTTTTACAGGAAGTACCTAAGACATAGAGTTAGGTTTCCATGTAAAGAAATTGACTTTCTCTATTGATCTTGATGGTAAACTATTTAAGGGAAATTGGTGTAATATTCTGGAAAACAGGACAGATTGACCCTATGTGCTTATATGAATTGTATCATATTTATTTTGACTTGTTTTGGTGAATGGGTATTTGAATATTGTTCATAAAGGAAACAGGGAAGATTTCCAGGTGCTAAGTGAGCCCCATAATGAGTTTATGGAAGGAGACAAGGTAAGGAACGGAGTTGAGGGTACAGCAGAATTTCTGTTCTACCCATGTTGGGAGTTATTTTTATAGAGGCACTTACGCTTGTTAAGAGTTCATGAAATTTATAAAGAATATAGTTAAGATCATATGGTGCATGTCCATAATTTTAGTTTCTGGAAAATGGGCTCAAAAGATTGATTTTGAGGCCGGACAATACAGGACATATTGCTGGATTATTTTCCAGCTCATGAAGAAAGTGGTGTATGATGTTATAAGTGCATTTTACCATGTTGCATCTCATGAACTTGCATTGGCATGCTCATATGTGTCACGCTCATGATTTTAGCGATGTTTTGTATAAAGTTTTGAAAGAATTCCGTCCCTTCTGGCCAGCTTAACCCGCTACAGATCCAGGGTTAATTGATCTGAAGATTATAAGAACCGATCCAGGCCCGGTATAATAGGTCTGAAGATGATCATGATTATAAGAACCGATCCAGGCCCGGTATAATAGGTCTGATGAACTATAAGAACCGTACCAGGTCCGGTATAATAGACCTGAATATGAGCATGTTATAAGAACCGAGTCATGCCCGGTATAATAGGCTGACACTCCTTCTCGTTTTATGAATATTGCGAGTTAAAAGAAAGAAAGAAAGATCAAGTATTTCATGAGCATGTTTTTCATTGAAATCTCATGGCATTCACATTTTCATACACAGCATGCATGACGTCCATTCATGAAAATAAGGGTTAACTATAGTACGTAGAATCTAAATTAAGTGATGACATTTAGACTTTGACTCAGGGTTGATATGACTTCAAGTATGGTGTTTCGAAAAGGTGTTGACAGGTATGATTTAACTTAAGGATTTGGGGTTTGATTCTTGTATGCCATTTTCTCTCTATTGCATGGAGTTATTGTATACTTGCTGGCGATTTTGTCGCTCACCCATTTATTTTTTCCCCCAGAGCCAGGAAATGAAGTCTAGTGGATTGATGATGAGCCCAAAATGCCATACCCTTAGTTTATTGAAGCCGCGGATAAGAGAATGAAGAAGGAAGTTTTGATGAACCTTTGGGACATATGGGACATAGCTATTTCTGTTTTATCCTTCGGATTATGTTGGTATAATTTCATGGAATAGTTTACTATCGGATCAGTTTGTATAATTTTGCTATATATTCGCGATTTGACGCTTTCGGATTAAGGTTCAAATTCTGCCGTATTTTTATCAACCTGTTAAGATCGTGACTTTGTAATCCATGTTTATTCATGGGTTTTACGAGTTAAGTATCGACGCTTTGTACTTTTCCGAAAAGGGAAAGTACGGCGGGGCACCGTACGAGGGTAGCCGAGTACGGGGCGCTACAGGTGGTATCAGAGCCCAGGCTCTAGATTCGGGCAGAACATAGAAGCTAAGTTACGATCTTAGAAATCTAAGAATTGATCTTAGACTTAAGTTATGATCTTAGAAGAGAGGTAACCTTAACTTAGACAACTTAGACTGGAAATAGGGCCCCTGGTTGACCCGTCAGCTTGACATGTCATATATATTATCTCTTTTCCTGCTTTAAAAATTCTTTTCCAAGCATGTCTAAATTCAGTCAGTTATTTCAATTTATATAAATATATATCTTTCTGCTCCGTATACAGATGGTTCGGACTCGCGGTCGTGGTAGACCTCGCAGAGATGCCACCCATGCACCTGAACCAAACCCTCCACAACCTCAAGATCCAGTTCCTCCGCCTCCTCCTCCACCGCAAAATGAAAATCCCCCACCAGCTCAAGGAAACCCTCTTCCGCAAGTACCACTTCTTATTCCAGATTTCGAAGCATTCTGTCAGACTGTAACACAGATTGGTCAAGGAATGATTCAACAAGTTGCCCCTCCTCCACCTTATGAACCAATAAGAGATGCGCAGTATTACTTTGAGAAGCTTAAGCGAGCGAATGTGCCACCTTTTGAAGGCAAGTCTGACCCTGATATGGCTGAAAAGTGGTTAGATGAGGTAGAGAACTGTTTTGTATTGAATGGAGCCCCCGACCATATGAAGACCCAAGCTGTGAGACCCTTCCTCCTTCGTGAGGCAAACCAGTGGTGGAAGGCTAAACTGCAACCTTTGCCCCGACCTATTCCATGGGAGAGATTCCTCCAGGAGTTCAATAAGTTCTATTTTCCCCCTTCCGTAAAGATGCAAAAGAGACATGACTTTGAAATGTTGAAGCAAGAGCCCGGTATGACTGTGTCTGAGTATGTGAGCAAGTTTCTGGCCTTGGGTAGATTTTCTCCGGCTACGATGAATGATGAGGAATCTAAGATGGTGAAGTTTGAGAGTGGGTTGAATCCAAGGATTCGTACTTGGTTGGTGAATGTTATCTCTGCGGATTTTGAGGCGCTTGTTGATGCATGCTATCGGATCGAAAAGGATATCATTCGCCGCGATGCGACAGTGGGTTAGAAAAGAGGAAGGGACACTTCTGGTGATAAGAGAGCAAGGAAAATGACTAGGCAAAATTTTCATGGGAAGCAAGGTAGACAACAGAATCAGAATCGTGGACAACGCCGGGGGAAGAATCAGGGTAATCAAAGAGGTAATCAAGGGAATCAAGGACAGCAGCAGCAGGCCATTCCCACGTGCCCCCATTGTCAGAAGAATCATTTGGGCGAGTGTTATGTACAAGCTGGTAAGTGCTTTGGTTGCGGCAAGACTGGTCACATAATTAGGGATTGCCCTGATAAGGGAGCTGCTTGTGCTGGATGTGGCAAGACTGGACATATTCTGAGAGATTGTCGTGAGCGTGGTGGGTCAGCAGCAGAGGAACCAACGTCAACGCCCGAATGCGCGTGTGCATGTGATGACTGATGCTTGCAGTTGAGGAAGCTGGAGACGTCGTGGCTGGTATGATTTAAAATTATGCAATGTTAAATTGATAAATATTATATTGCTACGTAGTTAAAGCTTCGTATGATTCAGGCACTATTCTTGTATGTTGTATACCCGCAAATGCCTTGTTTGATAGTGGCGCCAACCACTCCTTTATATCTAAGAAATTCGCAAAGGAATTAGACTGTGATCCCATCCGGCTTAAACCACCTTATCGGATCCAAGCCGCTGGTGATCAAGTGCTTACGTCTCATTTTCTGTATAAGAATTGCGCAATCGAGCTCGATGACCATCGATTCGCGGCTGATCTGATTCCGATTGCGATGAATGACTTTGGACATCATTCTTGGTATGGACTGGTTGTCTAGAACCATGCCCATATTGACTGCAATCAGAAGAAAGTCAATTTCAGAGTTCCGGAGCAAGAGGAAGTATCATTTCAGGGGGTACTAAGTTGAAGAAGTCAAAGAATGTTTTTGTGAATATAGCTCGGGCTCGTCAAGCGTTGCAAAAAGGAGGTCAAGGATATCTCGTTTATACTCTTAGTACCGAGCAGACAGCGGTAGACATTCTGCAAGTTCTAGTAGTTCAAGAGTTTCTGGATGTCTTTCCAGAGGAACTACCAGGACTTCCCCCTGATCGAGAAATTTCCTTTGAAATAAATCTCATCCCCGGAGCTGAACCCATTTCTAAAGCTCCTTACCGCATGGCACCCGCATGAGCTGAAAGAACTAAAAGAACAATTACACGAGTTATTGGAAAAGAAACTGATCCGTCCAAGTGTGTCACCATGGGGTGCCCCGGTTTTATTTGTAAAGAAGAAGGATGGAGGTATGCGACTGTGCATTGATTATCGAGAACTCAACAAGATCACTGTAAAGAATAAGTATCCGTTACCGCGGATCGACGATCTGTTCGACCAGCTTCGGGTCAGTAATTACTAAGCCTTATTTCAATATAATAATTCTGAATAATCTCTAAAGTATTCTAATGCAGGGAGCTCGGGTGTTTAGCAAAGTGGACTTGAGATCTGGATATTTTCAATTGAAGATAAGAGCTGAGGATATTCCTAAGACGGCATTCAGGACAAGATATGGACATTACGAATTCCTCGTAATGCCTTTTGGACTGACCAACGCCCCTGCAGCGTTTATGGATCTCATGAATCGGGTGTTTCGGGACCAATTAGACAAGTGTGTGGTAGTCTTTATTGACGATATCCTGATTTATTCACCCGATGAGGAAACTCATACCGTCCAGCTGAGGAAAATACTTGGTATTCTCCGAAAACACCAGCTCTATGCAAAAATTCAGTAAATGCGAGTTTTGGTTACATAGTGTGTCATTTCTGGG
>AP025058.1:12079701-12110922 GCA_036186865.1 Eustoma russellianum
GTTGTCATTCTTCTATATTTCCTAACTACAAGAGCAACTTCCTTATCCGATTCATCGAATTCTATCACCAATCCTTTGTGTGATGCTTGTGTGGGATTGATAGGGTTCATCCTATTTTGCTCATCAATAAGAATTTCATGAGTAAGAAGATTATCAGATAGCTCATCAAGGGTAAGAGTCTTTAGATTCTAATATTCGATGATAGCAGTGACTTTAAGTGTATATTCTCTTGGCAAAGAGTTGAGGAGTTTTAAGGCAAGATCCTCACTTGAGATTTTCTTTTCAACCATTAAGAGTTGATTCAGTATGTGAGTGAATTGGTCGATTGTCTCCTCAATCTTTTCACCACTATTTATCCCGAACATTTCATACTCTTTAATGAGCATAAGTCTTTTGGCCAGTCTTAATTGCTCAGTCCTTTCATGTATCACCTCAAAACTTTTCCATGCTTCAGGACTGCTTCAAAACCTTGAAGTCTTATGAGCTCAATGGTGGTTAAATAACTTGAAAGGATATCGAATGCTTTACCGTTTATGGCGAAGTTTATCTTCTCTTTGTCGGTTGTAGTCATCCTCATCTTTGAATATTGAATCTCCTTTTGAATTGTTAATCATAGTAACATCAATTCGTTTGACAACAGTTCGCCATATATCAAAACAGCAACCTTTCAAGTGATTTATCATTTGAAAATTCCACAAAGAATAATTTTTGGCATTAAACATTGGTGCTTTAGTGTTTAAGCCTGAGAATAGTGCAATTGGCTTGGAAGTTGAGGTATAAGATGGAGAGGGTTGTCATTGCCATGATCTTTAACCTTGCTACTAGCAAAGATTGACCAAGCAATCAAGGTTAGTCTCTGATACCAATCCTTAGGTCCATAACAATCACTCTAGAGGAGGGGGTGAATAGAGTGTGGGGCACTTTTGCGGAATTTTCTTGTTTTTGTATTTCTTCAACTCAAATCGAATTAAAAATCAAAGCAAGAATGGGAGATGAGAGACAATGAATAAGTATACCGGATATAGAGTTGTTTGAATCGTAAATGATTTACTCCACTACCACTTTGTTTCCAAAGTGGATTTCCAACAACCACTCTTCTTATATACTTAATAAGAGCAACCACAGGAATACTTACACTAAGAACATAGTGTAAGCAACCAGAACAGCAAGTTATTGCACAAAACAACTTTGTACAACCACAACAACTTCAGCTCTAAGAAAAACAACTTCTTGCTACCTCACAACTGCAACAAAGTTCTGCCAAAGAACTTTCTCACAGTCGGTGTTGGTAAGGATGTAGTGGGGTTTACACTTTCTCACTAGTCTAAACACGACCAAAAGATCAAATATTTACGGTTCCTCTTGTGTTAGACTTACACTATCTCAATAGCAACAATGTTGAACAAGTAAGAGCTTAACAAACTTTAAGCATTTTTACACAAATGAGAGAAATTTACAACAATGAAGAATGAATCTTGATGATGATGAAAGTGTATACATGCCTCATTTGAGCTTCTACTGTTTATAGGAGGTGTAATATACGTTTTCGGAGCCTCTCTCGTGCCTTCAAGTCAATCTCAAGTCTTGACAACTTGAGAATAGCCTTTAGCCACTCTATGGATTGATTTGATCTTCCAAAGCTGCCCTAGAGAACCTTAGACATGCATACAATAGTCAAATAAGCATGTTTAATGTTAGAGAAAAGTTCATAAAAAATTTGAGCAAGGTTGGAAAGAGAAAAACACCATGAATCTCCCTTGGATTTTGTTCCAACAGTCATAAAAATTTAATTCTCGATGACATCGATGGATCGATGTGTCTGGGTTGAGAGATGGATGTCCTTCAGAAAGTTTCCAGTTTTGAACCTGCCATAGATCAATCGATTGAAGTGTCTCCTTGAGAGATTGATGTGACATCGATTGATCGATGTCCCCAAGACTGAGAGATCGATGTCTTCCAAAGAGGTTGTAGTTTTGAACCTCCATACATCGATCGATCGAAGTCTCACCTTGAGAGACTGATGTGGAATCGATCGATTGTTGTTCCAAGATTGAGAGGTCGATGTCTTTCAGGGAGGTTCCAGTTTTGAACCTCCAGACTTGGATTGATCGATGTCCACAATTTTGAGGGATTGACGTTGGAGAACAAGGTTCCAACCTTGGACCTTTCCAGCATAGATCGATCAATGTCTCTCTTTGAGAGATTGATATATACATAGATCGAATCTATGTGAGAGATCTATGTCTCATAATGTGTTTTTCTCATTTTGCTTCTAATTCCAAGTGTGAATTCCTTTTTAACTTATTCAAAACATCTTTTTGCATCATCAAAATGTTTCATATCCCAGCAATGCATCTTGGTTGTTTATTGTCCCGTAGGATCCCTCCTTGGTACCTTGACCCGGTCTTCTAGGTCTACAACTGCTCGCCTCTCTAGGTCTCTTGCCCTAGTTCTCCTCATCACGATTGTGCAAGTCGCTCTCCACTCTGTAGCATGCATCCAGGAGCTCTCCGAAATTCCCATCATTCCTGCGGTGAATATGGCTATTCAGACCTCTTTCAAATTTACCATCCTGAGGCGTATATCACCCATAATAGAAGGCAAAAGCCTTCCCAAAGAGTTAAACTGATTGGTTATACTCTGCCACTGACATGCCTGGCCGCCTGTCTCAATTGCTTTTAAAGCCCTATATTCTTGTACTTATTGCTCAAGATCATCACTAAGTATAAGATCATTTCTTAGGTTAGTGATCATCAATTAGGTCTAAGATCGTCACTAAGTCTAAGATCATTATTAAGTCTAAGTTTCTCACGTGGACCTAGCGCCACTGATACCATCTATAAGGCCACATCCTGAGCTCTAGCACTCAAAACAGTTAACCCGTTGTATTCTGCTAAAAAGAAATACAAAGCATCGAAACCAATCGTGTACACGTCAGCAAAGGTAACGTAGACCAATAATGGGAAGAAACGTCATTAAAAACATAAACAATTGAAATAATCATCAGAACGAAAGTCATATAAGTCTATGAATATCTAAATCCAAAAAAAAAATGTATAAATCGTAAACGTAAAAAGGTAATTCTAAGTCTTATAATCTAATCCCAAATCCACATAATAAATATCTCAAAAAAAATCACACAAACGAATCCTCTGGCAAAGATCCTCTAACTCATCAGTATCCCCACTCTGACTCGTCCTCAGCAAAAACACGAGATCATAACCCTAATTCTCTATAAAATATTAGCAAATGTACTATGGAGACAAAACATTGTCCTAGTAAATAGCCTGTCTGTACCCACTACGGGATCATACTAGGAGATGTAAGTGTGAGAACATAATTAAATATTTTATAAAAGTATCGAGTTTTCCATTTACTAATAAGTTGATTATAATACTCTTATAATCAAGCAAACACCAAAGTCAACAAAGTAAAACGTATGCAACATCTACTAAAATAACTAATCAAATGCCAATCAAAGTCTGAATGGTGCAAAGTTCCAAAATCAATGTAATACAAAGCTCAAATGTTTAAGGTCAAAGTCAAAGTCCAAAGTCTAATCAAATTCCAAATTGGACCAAAGTTCCAAAAAAAAGTTCAACAGAATAGTTATCGCACTTTCTTTACAAGTGACTTACACTGTAAGACCTACGAATCAATCACCCGAATAGTCAATATGTCTAGGCACCCTATCAAAATAGTCAATATGGCAGGACACCCTAATTGGTGGTCAATATGTCGAGCACCCTATCCAATGGTCAATATGCTCAGATGTCTGTAGAGAAAAAGGGGTTTGAGTGATTTCAAAATATGTGATTTAAATAAATGACATAAAACATGCATAAACAAACGTGTGCATGATATTGCTTATTACTTGCCTTATTTAGCTCATATATAATGTTGCCGTACTAACAAGCCATGAAGTGTTAAATCTTACATCATATGGCAAACATTGTTGTGTTTATGCTATTTTGAGGTGCCACCATTAATGAATTAAACTAGTTCATTAAGTGAAGTACTTAGTTAATTAAACTAAGTAGTTCATTAAAGGAAGCTACATTTGGAAAAGGCACAAAGGCAACAAGGCTAAGGAAGGAAAGTCTTTTCCTCCTCCCCTCATTCATTATACACGCCTATACATATATAAATACACATATTTTCATATGTTTTTAAAAGGCACATACACATGTATTCCAACGTACTACCAACACCTTATATATTTTACGTATGTACGTTAACATCACACCATCATACTTAAATCTATTTATGAGTATATTCAGGTCTTCTATCATGATATAAGTCATGGTGATGACAAATTAAATACGACACGTTAAAGGTTCTAAACTGAAAATTGTCGTATGAGGCGAATACCGAAACATCGCCAACGTGTCACGTACTTGCCATAAATAAATGGCCAGCCCCTATACTTCAAAAATCATCAAAAATTTCGTGCCTAGGGTGATATTTCAGCCAAAAATTATTTCTATTTTGGCACACACAAATCACCCCACATTAAGGCCAAAATGTGAAGATTCCAATTTTAATTTTGTCACATGTTAATGGCGCCACTTTAGACCAGCCAAGTGCTGAGATTTAAATTATATATTATTATATTATGTGTAACATAATATATAACATGTGCACAACTTGGAATTTAATTAGAGAAAAATGGTAATCGATAAATATCGAAAATTCGGTTTTCTACGTACACAACACATGGAATATTTTTGGCACATCATATGACACGTATCTAGACACTTTTTACATATGTCATACATATTAAAGTGTTCTAGAAAATTAAATTAAGGGCTGGTCGGAATATAACATGTGTGTATTATTAAATGTGCACTATTTTACAAAGTTAGCAAAAATAAATTTCAGCACATGCATATACATCATCCACGCCAACTGCAGCTGAGATAAAGCCTATGTGGAGCTTTTTTGGTATAGTGATTGGTCAAGAATCAATCATACAATGTTGGTGAATTAAAGAATGAAGCTACAAATGGTAAGATTTAAAACTTTGCCTTATTTAAAACACATCCTAAAAATTTCAGCATGTGTGAGTATAGCTGGCCGAAATTCTTAATTAAAAATGCATATTCTGTATCTTGAATTATGAGATTAGTTGGAAGAAATTTTGGAAGCATTTTGAATAATTTTCAAAGCCATAGAGAGTGATTTATATATCACACATGCTGAAATTTTTCAGCATGTGTGTGACATGTCTTGGCCGAATTGATGGTAATAAGGGTGTCCAAATTCATTTCCAATTTGATAAGGATATGTGCCATCAATTGATGATATTTTAAAAAGAAAAAGCAAAAAAATCAAAATTTTGAATTGAAGAGCCATGTATCACATGCTGAAATTTCAGCATGCTAAAATCTCCATAATGGCCGAATTCTTTCCTCATTTGTAAGAAATTTTGTCTTGCAAAATTATGTGACTATCTTGTGTATTATGGAAATTATTCTATGTTGATTTGGCACATGTTTTGAGTGATATATTCAGATTTTTCCAAGTCATCAATGATGACAACATCCAACCTATCATGAAGTGCCAAGTAAGCAAAGCTTAAATGATCATCCAATGAGAAGGTGACAAGTAAGCAAGACCATGTCACAATGATGTCTTACATTCTCCCAAAGACTTAGAAGATAATTTTCAAGAGGGGAAAGACTTCCAATGGGGTGGCCACAATATGATTAAAAAGAAGGGAGAAGAGCAAAAACTAGAACAAGAACAAGTGTTGAAAATGCAAAGATCAAAAGTGTTCTAGCTTTGTTCTTCTACACTTCTCTTTCTTCTTCTTGAAAGCCTATTGTACTTACATTCTTATCCTTGAATAGGATTGTCATATACCACCACATATTCCATATCTTTGTAAAAGATTGATCAAGGTGTGATCAATCTTCATTCTTGTGAGGTGGTGGTGTTCGTGCGAATTGTATTCATCGTACAAGGTTTGTAAAGGGTTGGAGTTAGTGTGTAACTCCATCAACACTATGGTAATATGTATTGCGTGTGTGTGACTAGTGTGAACCAAGGAAGGTGTTCCTTGAAGACTGGAGTAGGTTGTTTATAACCGAACCAGTATAAAATTCTTGCTGCCATTTACTTTCAGCATTTATTTTCAGTTACTGCACAGTTTACTCTTTTTGTTTGCATTCGTAAAAATAGTAAACGACTTTAAAAAATCACGAAAATTTCCATAAACATAGCCACACGTTCTAGGGTTAATTTGGCACAAGTTTCAACCCTTTTGGATAAGTATAAGTTGATCAAACATCAAAAGTTCTGAGACTAGTGCAGCCTGATTTTCAAACTTGCAAAGGTTGAGACTTTGATTGTAATTGACCTACATCCCAAAAGAATTTTACAAAACTGATAAAAGCCAATTAAATATAGTATATAAGGACTTATTGGTTAAAGTTTCAGAGCATTTGGACTTACACACAAATAGGAATAAATTTTTCAAAACCGTCTACCGTTTCTGACAGATTCGCGTAATCTGATTACCAACGGTTTTTGAAAGGGTTAAAGGTTGAATTTAAATTTGAAATTTTTAGGAGACCCTCATAACATCTGAGGATAAGTTCTCTCAAAATTTCAGAATTTTTGGAGACCTATAACCTGATTTTAAAAACATTTTAAAACTTGTCTTGAAAACATAATCTTTTTTCAAAAGTTGAGTTGTTTAGTTTTAAACAAATTATAAAAACCACCCTTTCTGCACCACCTATTCAACCCCTCCCCCCTTTTAGTGGTGTCTTGCAGATCCTACAATTGGCATCACAGCGCAGGAACACTCACAACAAAAGGATCCAACGATCTACGTGAGATGGCATCCACTAGCTATAACACCGTGCAAGAAGGAATGTCAACAATAAGGCCTCCTCTTTTTGACGGTGAGTCTTTCATTCAATGGAAGGTAAGAATGAAACTTTTCTTTATGGCAATAGACATTGATCTTTGGTCAATTATAGAAGAAGGTCCTTTTGTTCCATCTAAGTTATCCACCGTAGATGGAGTCACTCTAGAAGTCGTTAAATCTAGACAAGAATGTAAAGTGATGATAAAAAGAAGTTGAGTATGAATGCCAAAGCCATGCAACTACTATTAAACGGCCTAAGTAAAAGTGAGACTAGTTACGTGTCTAATTGTTCTAGTGCTCAAGAGATGTGGCATATTCTTGAAATGAAACATGAAGGGACTAGCCAAGTAAAGGAGTCCAAAATTAATATGCTTATGTCCACACTTGAGTCGTTTAATTTATTGCCAAATGAGTCTATTGTTGAGATGGATTTACGCTTGACTAACATTTACAACTCTTGAGTCTCTTGGCAAAGCCTTCACTATGCAGGAAAAGGTACAAAAGGTCTTGCGAATCCTTCCATCCGAGTGGGACCCTAAAGTAACGGCCATAGAAGAAAGCAAAGAGACTAAATCGATTAAAATAGAAGAACTAATCGGATCACTTAAGGTATATGAAAACAAACTTGCTTTAAGACATTCTGAGTCCATTTCTAATAATGATAGGGCTATAGCATTTAAATCAAATGAATACGTCATAGATGATAGTGACATAGATTCCGATGATGATGACTTGATCACGATGGCTAAAAGATTAAGAAAAATATTGAGAAAATCGATTAAACATAAGTCTACCTCATCTAAGGATCATAAAAATAAAAACAAAGAAATAAAGTGCTATGAATGCGGCAAACTTGGACATCTATCATATGACTGCCCTAATAAAGAAAAGCAAACAAACAAATACCCTCACAAGGATGGGAGCAAGAATAGACTCGTCTCAGAACCTAAGTAAAGGAGAAGGCCTTCAAAGACTCCACTTGGAGTGACACATCCGACTCTGAGACTGATGATACAGAAGAACACAAGGCACAAGTATGCTTTACATCTAAAGCATCAAATGAGGTATCTTCCGACTCTGATTCCGATTCTGAATGTTCTTATGATGATTTATTTAGTCAATATTTATAATTTCATAAGTTTTCAAAGACTCTTGCAAAAGAAAAGAAGCGATTAATTGAAGACAAGAAATTGTTAGAATCTTCTAACAAAGATCCTGTGTCTCAATTAAACGATTCAAAAGAAGAGTCATCATGCATTATAAATTAATTAAAATCTAAAATTTCATCACTGACATCCGAGAACACTGAATTGAAATCCGAGATTTCAAACTTGAAATCAAGGAATGCGGATGTAGAGAGAAAGGTAAAACAATTTGACACGGGATCTAACATGCTGCATCGTATTATCTTATCACAAAAGCATGATAGAGACAAAACGGGGTTGGGATACGTTGATACTAATGAAGTATCCACCAAACCAACTAAGTTTGTTGTGTCTAAGAAAGTAGACACCCCAAAGCCTCAAATGGCGTCTAAGATGACGCAAAAATTGCCTATTCCCTCATCACGCCCCACTTCCTCTTCATATCATGCGAAATACATCTTTGTACCATATAGATATGAAAAGAGAAGAGTGATGCATACACGTCATTCATTTCATCCACGCACTACGCACACACACACAAGGACATATCAAAAACGTCCTACATATAATGTGTATAAAGGAGTTCTTGGCCAAAGGCCAGATACAGTTGCACCTAAAGTTATTATGTTGTGCTTTCATCACCTTTCTCACCTTTTGAAAGACCTAAAAGGGTCACCCAAATTTGGGTACCAAAAGGGACATTTTCAAAGGGTTGAATAAATAACTCTTACGAACGCACATTATATGAAATGCATGATTTCTTTTTTCTTATCTTTGCAGGCATCTTTTGATTTACTTTTCAAAATAAAGGGGGAGAGATATCATGATTTAAGGGGGATATAGATACTTTTAAGGGGGAGAGAGACACTAATTGATACTGATTGCACAAATCAAGGGGGAGCCGGATTTGAAATTTGAAATTCAAATTTTAAATTTATGCATGTTTGAAGGGGGAGCGATAGCATTTAAATCATGTACATAAGGTATTTTGAAAATCATCAAAAGGGGGAGATTGTAGAGAAAAGGGGTTTGAGTGATTTCAAAATAAGTGATTTAAATAAATGACATAAAACATGCATAAAAAACGTGTGCATGATATTGCTTATTACTTGCCTTATTTAGCTCATATATAATGTTGCCGTACTAACAAGCCATGAAGTGTTAAAGCTTACATCATATGGCAAACATTTGTTGTGTTATACTATTTTCAGGTGCCACCATTAATGAACTAAACTAGTTCATTAAGCGAGGTACTTAGTTAATTAAACTAAGTAGTTCATTAAAGGAAGCTACATTTGGAAAAGGCACAAAGGCAACAAGGCTAAGGAAGGAAAGTCTTCTCCTCCTCCCCTCATTCATTATACACGCCTATACATATATAAATACATATATTTTCAGATTTTTTTAAAAGGCACATACACATGTATTCCAACGTACTACCGACACGTTATATAGTTTACGTACGTACGTTAACGTCACACCATCATACTTAACTCATATTTATGAGTATATTCAGGTCTTATATCATATGATATAAGTCATGGTGATGACAAATTAAATACGACACGTTAAAAGGTTCTAAACCGAAAATTGTCGTATCAGGCGAATACCGAAACTTCGCCAACGTGTCACGTACTTGCCAGAAATAAATGGCCAGCCCCTATACTTCAAAAATCATCAAAACTTTCGTGCCTAGGGTGATATTTCAGACAAAAATTATTTTCATGTTGGCACACACAAATCGCCCCACATTAAGGCCAAAATGTGAAGATTCCAATTTTAATTTTGTCACATGTTAATGGCGCCACTTTAGACCAGCCAAGTGCTGAGATTTAAAGTAATATTATATATTATGTGTAACATAATATATAAACATGTGCAAAAGTTGGAATTTAATTAGAGAAAAATCGGATAATCGATAAATATCAAAAATTCGGTTTTCTACGTTCACAACACATGGAATATTTTTGGCACATCATACTACTCGTATCTAGACACTTTTTACATATGTCATATATCTTAAAGTGTTTTAGAAAATTAAATTAAGGGCTGATCGGAATATAACATGTGTGTATTATTAAATGTGCACTATTTTACAAAGTTAGCAAAAATAAATTTCAGCACATGCATATACATCATCCACGCCAACTACAGCTGAGATGGAGCCTATGGGAGCTTTGTTGGCATAGTGATTGGTCAAGAATCAATCATACAATGTTGGTGAATTAAAGGAAGAAGTTACAAATGGTAAGATTTCAAACTTTGTCTTATTTTTAAAACACATGCTGAAAATTTCAGCATTGTGTAAGTATAGCTGGCCGAAATTCTTAATTAAAAATGCAGATATTTTCTGTCTTGAATTATGAGATTAATTGGAAGATATTTTGGAAGCATTTTGAATAATTTTCAAAGCCATAAAGAGGGATATTTTATATATCACACATGCTGAAATTTTTCAGCATGTGTGTGACATGTCTTGGCCGAATTGTTGGTAATAAGGGTGTCCAAATTCATTTCCAATTTGATAAGGATATGTGCCAACAATTGATGATATTTTAAAAAGAAAAATCAAAGAAATGGAAATATTTTGAATTGAAGAGCCATGTATCACATGCTGATATTTCAGCATGCTAAAATCTCCATAATGGCCGAATTTTTTCCTCATTTTGTGAGAAATTTTGTCTTGCAAAATTTATGTGACAATCTTGTGTATTATGGAAATTATTCTATGTTGATTTTGGCACATGTTTTGAGTGATATATTCAGATTTTTCCAAGTCATCAATGATGACAACATCCAACCTATCATGAAGTGCCAAGTAAGCAAAACTTAAATGATCATCCAATGAGAAGGTGACAAGTAAGCAAGACCATGTCACAATGATGTATTACATTCTCCCAAGGACTTAGAAGATAATTTTCAAGAGAGGAAAGACTTCCAATGGGGCGGCCACAATATGATTAAAAAGAAGGGAGAAGAGCAAAAACTAGAACAAGAACAAGTGTTGAAAATTGAAAGATCAAAAGTGTTCTATTTCTTCTTCTACACTCTTTCTTTCTTCTTCTTGAAAGCCTATTGTACTTATATTCTTATCCTTGAATAGGCTTATCATATACCACCACATATTCCATATCTTTGTAAAAGATTGATCAAGGAATAAATTTTTCAAATAGGAATTTTTCAGAGCATTTGGACTTACACAAATAGGAATTTTTCAAATAAATTTTTCAGAGCATTTGGACTTACACACAAATAGGAATAAATTTTTCAAAACCCTCTACCGTTTCTGACAGATTCGCGTAATCTGATTACCAACAGTTTTTGAAGGGGTTAAAGGTTGAATTTAAATTTGAAATTTTTAGGAGACCCTCATAACATCTGAGGCTAAATTCTCTCAAAATCTCAGAATTTTTGGAGATCTATAACCTGGTTTTAAAAACGTTTTAAAACTGGTCCTGAAAACAGAATCTGTTTTCAGAAATTCAGTTGTTTAGTTTTAAACAAATTTTAAAAACCACACTTTCCACACCACCTATTCAACCCCCCCCCCTTCTAGTGGTGCCTTGCAGATCCTACAATGTCATGTTTGTTTGGGATCAATTCCACTTAACGATATATTTAACCTCGTAAGGGTGCATTTTGCAACATGCACCATGCACAAGTCAAAATAATCTAAGTACCAAGAATACCCCTAACTCCTGTGCATCCATATGCATATATATATATATGACCACGCCTATATATGTGCATATACATGTACATCCCTTGCACATATCTACTAATCCCTTTACCTAGCCTCCCTCAGCCCGACAGCCCACTCCGTCTTCCTTAGCCCAAACCTGCAGCCCCCTCTCCCTCTCCCTTTTTTCCTTCTCCTTTCTTAGCCTATCAATACAAAACCCTTTCTTCCTCTCTTTATTTTTTGCTTTACTCTCTTTCATTTTACACGGCTCAAGGCTCTGTTCCCGCTATTCAGTTTCTCCTCTTCAACAGAATTCCCCGAAGTCCAATCCCCGAACGCAGACCCCTCCCTAGCCCACTGTCCCCCTAACACATTCCCCTTATGCCTGGCCCAGCCCCAGAATCGCTACCCCCCTCTACTCACCAAGCCTAACCCCAAGCCCTCAACCCCATAGCCCACACCAACAAACACACTCCACCCACACTCACACAAACACGCACCGAATACACATTTCATGCTCAACACACAACACACCCTACACAGGCGCACTATCACCTCCCACGCGCCACTAGTTCACCGGCACGTGAGGTACATGAACGACCCACGCCGCCCCCTTTAACACCCAACACCACCCCAATCCAATTTCTAACCTTATCTGATTATAATTCTCATCCACTATAAGAAATCATACCTCTATCACATTCATACATATTCATACGGAATCCACACAAAATTAAATATACATACATATATACATACACACACACACAAATGGTATAAATTGAATGCCTATATATATATATATGAAGATTACACATGATCGATACATATGTATGTACACATGGCCGAATACATATATATAATATCTATATATATTTTCGGCTTTCATATACATAAAATACATATATATACATATATATATATATATATATATATATTTTATCATCTTTGAGCTTTGCATTGCCAATATGATTAATAATGTGCTTTCTTTTCATCTGAGGCATATCGGCTGCGCACTGCATGGATACACTAAGTTATGGAACTGGGCACGCAATATTGCTGATGGGAGTAAACAAGTAAAGGCAAACTCCAAACGCCATCTGACGGGTTACACCTATAGGATGATATTGACATTTCCGCAAATGAAGAATACGCAATGTTTCGGTTGGGGATTATTCTCAGAACCAAGACCACAATGGCTTCCTACAATGGTTACCACATGCTTCTTTGTTCACAGCTACATTCAGGCTTCTTTGCTTCACATATTTTCTTTTTCTCCTTTTATGATAACTCCACATATAAATATGCACGCTTTTTCCTTCGCCAAGGTTTTATCCACAAGGGTGGTTTTACTTGGCAAAGTTTTAATGCGACATATCATATATGACTGGAGACTACAAATATTAGAAGCATTATACTACTGTTTTGCATTTCAGGATGTATACATGTAATATGGTTTCCCTCCACCATAAGAGAGAATCTTAATAAAATATCTGTTCAATAAAATATATATATATATATGCATATATGTATGTATATATATTGGCAAGAAATATGTTTATTATTAATATAAGAATCCCTCCCTTACGGCGGAGGAATAATAGTGTACAAAACGAAAAGAGATAACAGTAAGCGAATCGTGTCAAAAATGAGAGGCGGGGACGGACAATAAACTGCAGTATATGATATGTCGCATTAAAACCTTGCCAAGTAAAACCACCCTTGTGGAAAAACCTTGGTCGAAGGGAAAAGCATGCATATTTATACTGTGGTTTATGAAAATATAGCAGGCCTACACCAATACAGTTTGGGAAAGTACAATCCGAAATACAAACGATATACAAAACATAAATGATGTGCAGCTGATTAGACATCCGTGTGACAAAAATGTGGTAATAACAAATTTGTGTTGACATAGCCACGAACATACGAAGGCAAGGACGCAGACAAGGAAAAAGTCTGGAAGGTCTGAGAATTCATAGCCAATTGTGCTAAGCAGTGTGCAGGCTGGTTTGCCTCTCGTGCTGCACATGTAAGACGTAAGGATGTTATACCAAGAAGCCATCTCAGGCGGCACAAGTCTGGAGCTGAATGCGTATTAGATGAACTTATGTAGTGAACTAGCTCTTGACAATCAGTAGAAATATCAAACTCCCCAAAGCGCGGTATGTAATACAAAAGAGCGAGAGAGACAGCCTGTGCTTCAACCCTTAGGGGATAATCATGGCGAAGTGGAAAGGATATGGCATGAATAAAGTGGCCATCTGAATCTCGAAGTATGGCACTTCCACCGGCACAATGACGACCCACCAATGCATCTGTATTAAGCTTTAAGCGGCCAATAGGCGGAGGATACCATCGAATAATTGTCATCCGCCTAATGCGCAAAGGAGGGGAAAGGCCAAGATGTATAAGACATGCATGTGAATGAGCATGTCTCGTACCAGATCGAGAAGAAGCCCTGAAATATAAATCCTGCCGCATGGCTCTAATGACAGTCTGTTGAGACCAAGATGAATCATCATAAATAATAGCTGCATATTTTCCATATATGCCATAGGAGAAGGCCTGGATAGATTTTCTGTATCTCTCCTAAGAAAGAGTTTGGGGCAACAAACCAGATTGATAATAGATATGTGCGCCAAGATGTGCACCGACCAACATTAATCTCTAGTAGTGCATTAAAATAATTCCATATGATGCAAACTATTGGCCAAGTAAAAAAGAGATGAACCATGGTTGCCGAGACCAAACAACAAAAAGAACAGATTGTAGGCTGGATGACGTGAAAATGATGTTTAACATCCACAAAGGCGCTGCATTATGAAAAAATTTCCAAAGAAAAAAATTGAATATCAGGACATTGTGACTTATACCAAATGTAGGAGTCGGAGATCATGAAGCCTTGATTCGACGGAAAAGCGAATAGGAATTACTCAATGTAAATGCTCCTGTAGGAGATGGCCAAACTCGAATGTCATTATCCATTTCCACTTGGGATACATATAAGGGATGCATATGACAAATGCGGTGCCAAACTGGTGAAGCATACAATCGAGGATTGTAGTCTGTGTTTGCCCCATAGTTCGCATGAAGATACTGCGCCGAAAGATTATCTGAAGATTATCTGAAGTATGATAAAGCCACCATAACTTAGCTGCATATGTTTGTTGCAGAGTATGAAGATCCCAAATAGACAAACCACCCTCCTGATAAGGATAACAGAGGCTGTGCCAATTCACACAATGATGATGATTAGTACCGCAGAAGAAGCGTGAAAATTGACGCTCTAATGTTGTAATAACACTTTTGGGCAACCGAGTACATGCCATGATATGTAATGGCAAAGAGGATAAAACCGATTTTATCAAAACCAAACGTCCTGCCGCCCCTAAAAATCAATACTGCCACCCTCCCAACATAACCTCCACATGCTGTAATAGAGACTGACAATGTGTAACCCATGTTATCCCTTTATGTAAAAAAGATCCCAAATATTTCATAGGGATAATTGAGGAGCGCATGGCAAATAGCTATGTGTAAGTATGATGACGTTGAGGTGCAATTCCTGTGGAGTATACCACGCTTCTTTTGTTCCAATTGACTACTTGGCCAGAAACTGTAGGATCTGCAAGGCACCACTAGAAGGGGAGAGGGTTGAATAGGTGGTGCGGAAAGTGTGGTTTTTAAAATTTGTTTAAAACTAAACAACTCAACTTCTGAAAACAGATTCTGTTTTCAGGACTAGTTTTAAAACGTTTTTAAAACCAGGTTATAGGTCTCCAAAAATTCTGAAATTTTGAGAGAACTTATCCTCAGATGTTATGAGGGTCTCCTAAAAATTTCAAATTTAAATTCAACCTTTAACCTCTTCAAAAATCGTTGGTGGTCAGATTGCGCGAATCTGCCAGAAACGGTACACTGTTTTGAAAAATTAATTTCTATTTGTACACAACTCCAAATGCTCTGAAAATTTAACCACTAACCCTTATCTATTTTTTTTTAAATGGGTTGAAACATTTTGAAAAATTCATTTGAAAAGTTAGTCAAATACACTCAAAGTCTCAACCTTTGCAAGCCTGAAAATCAGAATGCACTAGTCTCAGATCTTTGGATGTTTTAATGACTTACACTTATCCAAAAGGGTTGAAACTTGTGCGAAATTGACCCTAGAACGTTTGACTATGTTTCTGGAAATTTTCGTGAATTTTGAAATTCGTTTACTATTTTTACAAACGCAAACAAAAAGAGTAAACTGTGTAGTAACAGAAAATAAATGCTGAAAGTAAATGGCACCAAGAATTTTATACAGGTTCGGTTATAAAAACATACTCCAGTCTTCAAGGAACACCTTCCTTGGTTCACACTAGTCACACAACACAAATACACCTTACCACAGGGTTGATGGAGTTACACCAACTCCAACCCTTTACAAACCTTGTACGTGAATACAATTCGCACGAACACCACCACCTCGCAAGAATGAAGATTGATCACACCTTGATCAATCATTTACAAAGATATGGAATATGTGGTGGTCCATATCAAGCCTTTTCAAGATTGAAAAATATGAATACAATAGGCTTTCAAGAAGAAAGAAGGAAAGAGAATGTAGAAGAAGAAGAGGCTAGCGTTTGATCACTTTCATTTGCAATGCTTGTGCTTGTTTTGTTTTTGCTCATCTTCTTTCCTTTTAATGTTGTTGTAGCCGTCCCCCTTTGGTGTAGTATCCCTCTTGAAAATTATCTTCTAAGTCCTTGGGAGAATGTAAGACATCATTGTGACAAGGTCTTGCTTACTTGGCATCTTCTTATTGGATGATCATTTAAGCTTTGCTTACTTGGCACTTCATGATTGGTTGGATGGTGTCATCATTTGATGACTTGGAAAATCTGAATATATCACAAAAACATGTGCTAATATCAATCATAAAATTATTTCCATAATGCACAACATTATCACATAAATTGCAAGACAAAAATTCCTTCCTTGCTAAGACAAAAAATCGTCCATTAAGTGTTTTTACCATGCTGAATTTTCAGCATATGTTGCATGGTTGTACAATTCAAAATATTACTCTTTTCTTTGATTTTTCTTTTTTAAAATAAATCACTAATTGATGGTAAATATACTTATCACATTACAAATGAACTTGGACACAATTATGCTCAAGAATTCGGCCTAGACATGTCTCGCACATGCTGAAAAATTTTCAGCATGTGTGATATATAAATATCACACTTTATGAATTTAAATAATATTCAGATTACTTCTATTTCTTCTCCCAATCAATCACACAATAAAAGATGATAAAATATATCACATTAATATGACAAAATCGGCCAGCCAAGCTTAGCATGCTGAAATTTTCAGCATGTGTTATAAAAGAGACAAATTTTGAATTCTTACCATTTGTAGCTTCTCTCTTTAATTCACCAACATTGTATGATTGATTCTTGACCAATCAATATGCCAACAAGGCTCCAAATAAGCTCCATCTTGGCTGTAATGTGCGTGTATGATGTATATACATATGCTGAAAATTATTTTTGCTATCTTTGTAAACTGGTGCAAATAATATACCCATGTTATATTCCAATCAGCCCTTAATTTAATTTTCTAGAACACGTTAAGATGTATATCATATGTAAAAAGTGTCTAGATACATGTCACGTGATGTACCAAAAACATTCCATGTGTGTGCGTAGAAAACCGAATTTTCGATATTTATCGATTACCCAATTTTTCTCTAATTTAAATTCCAAATTTTGCACATGTTATATATAATGTGTTATACATAATATATAATATATACTTTGAATCTCAGCACTTGGCTGGTCTAAAGTGTTACCATTAACATGTGACAAAATTAAACTTGGAATCTTCACATTTTGGCCTTAATGTGGGGTGATTTGTGTGTGCCAACATGGAAAGTATTTTTGGCTGAACATATAGGCATGTGCACAAAATTTTTATCAATTTTTGAAGTATAGGGGCTGGCCATTTATTTATGGCAAATACGTGACACGTTGGCGAAGTTTCGGTATTCGCCCAATACGACAATTTTTGGTTTAGAACCTTTTATCGTGTCGTATTTAATTTGTCATCACCATGACTTATATATGATATAAGACCTGAATATACTCATAAATAAGAGTTAAGTATAGTGGTGTGACGTTAACGTACGTACGTAAAATATATAACGTGTCGGTAGTACGTTGGAATACATGTGTATGTGTCTTTTTTTTAAAAAATCTGAAAATATATATAATTATATATATGTAGGCGTGTATATATATTAATGAGGGGAGGAGGAGAAAACTTTCCTTCCATAGCCTTGTTGCCTGTGTACCTTTTCCAAATGTGGCTTCCTTTGATGAACTACTTAGTTTAATAAACTAAGTACTTCACTTAATGAACTAGTTTATTTCTTTAATAGTGGCACATGAAAATAGTATAAACACAACAAATGTTTGCCAATGATGTAAGCTTTAACGCTTCATGGCTCGTTAGTCCGGCAACATTATATTCAAGCTAAATAAGGCAAGTAGTAAGCAATGTATCATGCATACATGTCTATCATGCACACGTTTTGTGTATGTCATGCATGTTTTACGTCTTTCATTTAAATCAAATATTTTGAAATCATTCAAACCCCTTTCTCTACAGAAACCTCCTCATATGAAGTTAAAAACTGTTTAAACCTTGTTAGATTGCGTGTAGAAGCCTCCAGAAACACTAACAAATCATCAGCATAGGATAGATGAGAAATAATAAGAGGCATGCGTTCCATTGAAAATGGCCAGATATAAGATGATGAGATTAACGATTTCAAGCCTCGACTAAATGCCTCCGCTGCTAGAATAAACAAGAGAAGTGATAAGGGACCCCCTTGCTTTACTCCCCTTTTTGGATGAAAAATTCCTTTTGGTTCGCCATTTATGAGAATCGAGATGTATGTACCTTCAAGATGTTTGTACAAGCGTAATAAAGAATGGCGAAAAACCAAAACATAGTAGTACCTGGCGCGAAAATTGCCAACTTATCCGATCAAACACCTTTGCCATGTCAAGTTTAATTACTGTATGTGAGCCTCTGTTCATCCAATGTATCATCTCTGATGCAAGTAGGACTTGTTCAGAAATACCACGACCTTTTTGAAAACCCACCTGTTCGGGAAAAATGATGTGTGGAAGAATGCTATGCAAAAAGGATGTTAGTATGCGTGCTTGTATCTTACTTGCAAAGGTGGATAGAGCAATGGGCCGATAATCATTGAAAGTGCACTGTGTATTCCCTTTTGGCAGGAGAACCAACATGGAATGTGCCATAGCTTTTGGTACTGGGAAACCCACGAAATTTTTCTGTACCGATTTGTAGACATCCAAATGGATAGTATCCCAACACTCCCTAAAAAACCATCTATTGTATCCATCTGGACCTGGGGCACTATCTAGATCCAAGGACCAAACCGCCAGTTTAACCTCCTCAAACATCATCATTTGCATCAAAAGTGTGTTATCCAAAGCCGAGACTAGAGATGGAATGCAACGTAAGAAGTCATGACAAGGTTGTGCTGCTTGACTTGTGAAAATATATTGAAAATGAGAAACCGCTGTATCACCAATAGACTCTGTAGTATCGCAAATTGTACCAGTGTCTATTTAAATTCTAGAGATTGTCTGCCACCTTCGACACTCATTTACCAAAGAATGAAAATAACAGGTGTTTGCATCGTCATTCTGTAGACATTTTACTCTTGCTTTTTGCCTCCAGAATTCTGTTTCCTGATGGACCACTTTGCTATATTCAGCCTGTGATTCTGAATATGCTATGCAATTTTCTATAGATGGATCAGTATCATACACCATCTCAAGGTGTTGCACTTGATGCTCCACATGTTGAAGGCGTTGAAAGATATTACCAAAAATGTCTTTGTTCCATTTACTAATATCCTTTTTAAACCTTCTTAACTTATCACACAAACCACGCATACCGCCAATTGCGGGATATGAAGACCAAGATGTACACATAAATATGTGAAAATCTTCATGTTTGGTCCACACAGTCAAGAATCTAAATTGACGAGGCCCAGTAACCTGTTGATCATGACATTGAATAGGAAGTGGGCTATGATCTGAGGTTGTTCGACTGAGATGTGTTAACTTTACCTCTACAGACGCATCATAAAAATCTGCATTACAAAAAGTCCAATCTAGTTGGCGCCACACCTGCCGTAAGCCTCGTCCCCCAGACCATGTATAACGAGAGCCAATATGAGGAACAGTATGCCATGTAGCCAAATCCACTATTTCGTTAAAATCCAACAAGGATGATAAGCGTGGCTGTGATATCCCCTTATGATCTTGCAAAGAAAGGAACGTATTAAAATCTCCATAGAAGACCCAGGGTTCTTGCATGATATCGGAGAATCGACGTAATTCTGCCGATGAAGTCCTACGATCAACAACTGTATGCAATCCATAAACGTATGAATGCCAAAAGACAACATTTTTGCATGAGAGCAGAAACGAAGGTGCACAACTTGCTGTGTTGATGAATATTGGAGTAAGGCTAGAGAATTATAGTGCCAAAAACACCATGCACGATCTTCACAAATACTTAACATTGAAGAGAATCCCAATTGCAACCGAATATCTGATTGACTGAAATCTGAGGCTCTATGATCAATAGAAAATGAACAATATGCTATTGAAGTAACAAACCCAGACGAGATAGAGATGTGTGAATGCCTCTTACATTCCATGTTATGAAATTCATTGAGAAAGGGTTGGTGGTAAGTTTGAAGAACGAGCAACACTACGTGTGATCACATGACGCTCTGGTCTGGGTATCTGCCTCTGCAGAAGTCTGTTACGGTTACGAATAAAAGATACAAAGCCCTCTAAGTCCAATGCCTCAGGCGGCTGGGTAATATGCTGCAATAATTCTGCATTAGAAATATTACCTGGCCGGGATAACAGATGATGGGTCCATATGTCTGAAGCTTCTCGAAATTCTTGCTGCATATCTTGCAGAGAAACACCTTGGGATGGATTGATCGCATCATGCACATCTGAATCAGACATTGAATGATTATTTAATTAATTATTGATGCCAACAGGAGGGGGTTGTAGATCATCTGTTAAAACCTAGCGCCTCCGAATTTATTGGTGGCGGCGGAATAATAACTGGCTGATCAGCCGTAGGAGTCAAAATTTCCTCCGCTCGAATGACTGCCGATGGTATATCTTTTAAAATAACAGTCTGTGGGTTTAGTATAGGCAGCGGCATTGTAACGGTTGGCGCAACAGCAGTTGCTTCCTCCTGCTCTAAGTGTGGCTTTTGTCTCCATGTCTTGACCAATGGTGGAGCCACCGGTGGATTAGACAGTGGTTGCTATTTTCCATAGGTCTCACATGTATGTCCCAAGATGCAACATTTCGGACAAAACGGGGGGACATCTTCATAGATAACAGTCTGAAATAATGATGATCACGAATCTAGAGATGTAATTTTTTTGGAAATGCTTTAGAGACATCAAGTTCAATGCATACCCTTGCTATAGACAGTCGTAGTATTTTCTGCGTAGCAGTATCCAATTTGATAGGAGTGCCCATTACGGCTGCGATGGAAAACAGGACGGATTGATTATGCATATACACCGGAAGTCTAGGTAATGTGATCCACACTGGTACGATTGAAGCATCAATCTAGTATCAAAATCATACGTATATTTCGTTACTCTCATAGGATATCCTAATACACTCCAAGTGCGGTGGCTAAAACAGTATTATAGTCCTCTTCCCTCTCAAAATGGAAAAGTACGTGTGATTTGCCAAGAAGACCCGCCTTAACTTGCCCTTGAAATCCAATACGATCCAATGTTTTCTGCAGTGCTATCATGCCAGGGCAGCCGTTCCAAAAGGATCCTACCAATGTATGGCGCAACGGCATTAGCATGGCCGAAACCTCCTCATCTTCAAACACCAATGATGGACATCCTTTATACCACTGAGGAGGCTTTGAATGAATGAATGGTGCCGGTGGTGATTGACCGGTCAGAACAGAAGAAAAAGTAGGAGGCGTCGGGGGTTGCGAAAGGATCCTTTATATATATACACACACATACACACATATATATACACAAACACACAACACACAGACACACGTAAAGCTTACGGTTGTACCAAAATATATATATTTTCGTTTTTTGATTTTCATATACACACACACACACCCACACACCCACATACACACCTATATACATACATACATATATATATATATACACACACACAAACATATGGCATACAAACATATATGAACATATATGCAACCATTTATGCATATCCATGATCTTCAATATTGTACAAAAATAAAACTATAATTTTCGCAATGACATAGTGAATACATGGAAGATACCTACTTGTGCGTGAATACACTACACAATTGAACAATCTTGGGGTTGCCTCTAAAAGAAGGCTCCCTTTCTTCTTCTCCTCTCCTAGCACACGACAGCTCCTTTTCGTTCTTATAGGGGCAGATGAATGGTAGGTTTGGGTAGAGTTTTGGTGGTTTTGGTTGTTTTAGCTAGATTAAATAGATAGGATATGTATCTTCGTGAATAAAATGAATATGCTATATTTAACACTATTTGGTTAGGATTTGATTTTTATTCCTTTTATATCCACCCTAACCAAACATTATCTTGAATAACAATTATCTTATATTTTTTTCCAAAATTTGCAGGTGTAACATGGATTATGTGGTCTTAAATTTGATTTCGTCATATCACTACTTGACCCAAGAGTTTTTCGACCTGTAAAAGTTTTTGAAAGATGTAGATGAAGTGATGTATCCAATGAACGATTTAATATGAAAATAAAATATGTCACATAAAATATTAAAAAATTTAGGAATTTAAAAAAGAATATCAACGTTGGAACCTTTTAATATCCTTTTGAAAAAATGAAGATTTTTTGTTGTTTTTAATTTCAGTTTCAACTGAATTGTAGATTTTCTTTTTTTTTTGTGATCGTCAAAGCACTTTTATTAATTTTGCCCATAACGCAACTCATAAGAAAGAATCGGCCGAAAATTATCCGTTTTGACAGGTTTTAGCACTACATGTACAAGATAATGCGAATAAATTGGTTGATCTAACCATTTCTGATTGGAGAAAACGACCAGGTCGGTTTTTAAATTAAGCTTAGGAAAATGAAAATTAACCCCACAATCAATGCAAAGCTCAATCTTTTCTTTATTTTAAAAGTATCACTGCCTTTCCTTTGTGTCAAATAAGAGCACAGATACCAAGAACAATAAAGCAAATTTTTCTGTATATTTCTCAATGAAATCGATTACATCCCTGCGGTGTGAATTATACACTTTTTTTTTATTCTATACAATGTAATCAAATAATCAGAACAAATGTAAAATCAATATAAAATCTTATCATATCAATTTACAATTGCACATTTGTCATATCTACTTCTTTCCATATACGTCTCAATCAATCCCATGATTTACGGGATTTGTCAACATCCTTTGAATATAACATGCAAATGCTCGTTCTCTGCCCATTTTTTCTTTTCAGCATTCTTATCCGTGTCGATGCCTTTTTTCTCGTTTTTGGGAGACAATTTAGATGTCGATTTAAGATTTTCTTTATATCGTTTAGACATTGTACCACTAATTAATATTGAATGCTGCATTGCATGAGCAATAGTGACAAAAATATTGTAAGTAAAAAAGTATAATGCGTAAAATATTTAAGATTCATCGAGGACCTATGCATCAATAAGCGACGAAACATTGTTTACATCTTCATGAAAGTTGATACAAATTAAACAAAACTAGGAAAGTAAAACCAGATTAATAACTTATTCTTCCCTAGCTTTTTCTATTTGGTTTATGATTAAACCCTCATTTTAAGAACTGCACTTTATTATAAAATTATTGAATCTACAAGATCAACTTAAGAGACCTGTAGTCCACGAAAGGGCGAACAAAACTGTCTAGCTGATCACTTTGAATAGGTTAAGCTAATTTATTTTAAAATTTTTTGACACTAGCACTTCGACGGTATGTGGACTGCAAATTAGTAATGTGCCTTGTGTTTTTATTCGTCACTGGTTCACCATAAACACAGACCCATAAAAGATAATAATAATACTCATCATGATTATTATATTACATGTATTTTCTTTTTATCAAGTGCCAATATAAATTGATTCTGATTTGGGAATATGCGTCATCGTTTATGGATTTCTTTTATTGTAAAATCGTGTTTGCATGGTCTCGTGGCCAGCTTCATTAGATTGGACCTAGTATCATATGTAAGACCCTTAACATTTGTCGGAACTCAGAAGCACATATTGTAAAATATGAATGCGTAGATAGAAGGCTGAACTGTAAATATTGTTCAAACTTTCCCTATGTCAAATGTACAATGGTTTGTCTTTATAAGGCTTGGATAGAGGTAAGAAATGTAAATATATATATTGTACTCCTATAAATACATGTGTTTCTTTTGTATTTTCTGGGTTGTGTTATGTTTCGCTGTCAATGCTCTTTACATCTGTTCAGTGTTGCCTCTAAGATCTTGTTGGAATACAGAATATATCATATGAAGAAAACCAGAAGCACAGGGGGTTTCAGTGTGTTCAAGATCAAAAAATCTCTTTGAGATATTTCATCGAACATTTTTGTTTATGATCGTTGAACACCTTTCTTAATGCCTAATTCTCCATTTATTTTGCTTGTTTTCATCATGTTATTGTACACAATTATTGTTTAATCATAGTTCATTAGATATATAATCATTTTTGATGGTTTAACTTGATTTTTCGATGGTTTTTATCCAGAAGAACTAGCTATTGGTTGTCCCCGTCAAGGCTAACTAGCTGTTAGTTGTGTATATGTGTATGATCTCAATGACATTGTGAATGAGAAGTAATTTTCTCCTCATTTGAGCGTTAATTGTGTGATATTTGAAGTTAGTTTCTCTCTATGGTATCAGAGCTTGAGTGCTGTGTACTGATTTCGTAAGCTCTTGTTCAAAGTACTGCTGCTCATCACCATCTTTTTTCTTATTCTTCAATACAATTCCTCTACTTGAGATATGGAGTCTGTTGGAAGTGAGGCTTCATCCAATCCTAGTCATGCACTCATCTGGAGTTAGGTCAAATCATAATACTATTGATGCAACCCCTATCATAATCACAAATCACAAGATCAATGGGAAAACTACCTTGCATTGTATAGAGCTATAAAGATGTTCATCACGGACAAAGGTAAGGAAGATTATCTTAGAGATTACAGTGAAGCTCCTGATGAGAGTGATCCTCGATTCAAAACATGGAAAGCTAAGAATTCCATGATTATCGCCTCGTTGATTGGGTCAACTACCACCGATGTAAGTGACAACTTTATCCTCTATGATTCTACTGCTTAAATTTGTAAAGCAGCTCAAGAAATGTACTCTAAGTTGGATAATGTGTCTGAATTCTATGAACTTGATGTTATGTTACATGATATTGGACAAGGTGACTCACCTGTAAATGTATACTTTGGTCAGCTAAAAAAGGAGTTGGCAACACACTGATGTCTATGACAGTCATAAGTTGCCAAATCAAGAAGATGATAAAATGTAGAAAAACATTACTGAAACCAAAAGAACCTTTAGATTCTTGGCTGGTCTAGATAAAGAATTTGATGCTGTTATTGGAAGGATTCTTAGGACTATGTCACTTCCATCCATTAACAATGTATTCTCTGAGATAAGGCAGGAAGAGAGCAGAATCAAGCTGATGATGAGCTCCACTTCCACAACTGAAGGAACAACAATGGCTGTTTCTGCACCCAAAACACTCAATATGATCAGGCTACTGCAAATGTAGTAACTAGGAGATATAATCCTCCATCTCAACATGATAACAGAAGAGACTCAAAACCTTTCTGCAAATTCTGCAAGAAACTAGACACACAGAAGAAAGGTGTTATGCCAAACATGGCAGACCATTAGCCAGATTCAATGAACAATAGAGGAATCCTGAACCTAGGAGGTCTCAAGTCTCCAAAAATGGTAGCTGTAGAGGAATCCTGAACTTTGTTAGACCTTCTACAGTCACAATTCAAAGTTAACCGATACAATCTTCCACAACATCACCTTACCAACAACCCATGGACACAAAACAAGAAACTGTTCAAGACACATGGCTAGCTATGGTAAAATTATAAACTCCCCTTTACCTGGATTGTTGACTATGGTGCCACTCATCATATGACAGCTATAGCGCCCTGCTTCCGAGTCCTAGCATCGGAAACAGTGCACCCGCCGTACCTTGCTAAGGAGACTACAAGGTGTCGAATCAATTTCCAACATGTCCAAAAAGACGTAGAAACGTTTCTCGTGTAAACGAATTATCATAACATTAAATTACATGAATAAAGAAATCCTCAATAAAATGCTAAATCAGTAATGACAATAAAGTCACTGTGCCAACCTCTAAGTGCTATCAGTCTAAACAAGGTTGTAGGATGAAATCCCAATAAAATAACGACAGACAGCCGCAAGGTCTCTTCGTATCCTTTGTGCGACCGTCAGTCTGCCCATACTACCGTGTCAGCCCTATCCTCAGCAAAGACATAGTTGTACGCTTCCTCGTGCTCACCTGGTGGGGGGAGTAGGGGTGAGTGACGGGAAATCACCCAGTAGTGACCTGCATCCAACTAGTACAAGACGAGCATAGAAAAATGATATAACACATAGCACATAGAACATGATATCACATAAACATATGAAAGAATGCGGAAAGGTAATTCACTCCATATAAAGAATGTGCAACAACGTGATGCATGTCACACTAAGCATGTCACACGCAACAAAGTCATGTCACACAGAATCCCGATATCTTCACCGTGCAATGCATGAAACCGGTTCCTACTAAGTGGATGTGGGTCGTACCCACCCACAGTCACCATACTGGGCGTGCATGGCCGCGCCAACCGTACAACATCTTGAGTGCGCATGGGCCCACCATCGTACACCATCCTGAGCGCCCATGACCCATACATCACGACACGCCATAATGCAATGCATATGCCATGAAAGCAAAACACAATCGCCTGAGGCCCTTGGCCCATCCTCACCATCCTCCGGCACTCAATTCTAGGTTCACTTATTATCCGAGTACTGATTCAGTGTCATTCGGCATCAAACAAATTTTCTCACGGCTTGTATACATTTACAACACCTTTTTCCTAATTTTCCTTATTTTTCTCCTATTTATTTCTATTTATTACCTAATTTTCTTGAATTAAATGATTTATCACAATTACTGAAATTTAGTAGAAATAATTTAATTTTAGTATTTTATATTTTCTGGAATTTATTTAAAATCTTCTGGTATTTATTTATAGTTTTTCCATAATTATTACTATTTTAAATTAATTAAATAACATTTATAACAAAATCCTGAAATTCAGGATTTATTTTATTAATTATTATTACAGTGGACTGGCCCTTTTTCCCTCCAAATCCGCTCCACATGCACGCCCGGCCCACAATGGGTAGTCTACCGCCAAATTTTTTCTTTTTTTTTTAAAAAACAGCTTATTGGGCTGGCCTGATGCTGGGGCCCAGTCTGTTGGCCATTCGGCCGCGGCCCGCTACCAGCCTGCCCTTTTTTTTTAAACTTCAAGGTATAACGCGTCCAGCTGCCACCAGGTGCGCGTGTTGGCCATGCGCAGCCCTCCTGGCGCCGCGTGAGGCGCTCCTGACACCTCAGGCGTCCGTTTTTCGACCCTGATCTATATTTGCTCCTATTTCCAGTCTATGAGAACCTATTGTAAAACCAAAACAAAAACTAACAAACCCATATTATGCTAAAGATGTGCTATTTTTGCTATCAAATTTTTTTCTAACATCAAATCCAGGCCACGCAAAGCCGTATACGCATTTACCAGTTTTTACACTCATCAATCTTGCATAGGATCAACATCATGAGATATATTCCAACAATCCAAGCAACAAAAACACATAATATCACTAAAGCATGATCAAATTGTACCAATTGGAGGGGAGAAAAAGAACCTACCTGGATGTAGACAGTTTACACAAGTATATGGTAGCGCGTAGATTGAGACAGCCGGGTTCTCTTTTTTTTCCTTCTCTTCTTCTTCTCTCTCTTTCTTCTCTTCTTTCTCTTTCTTCTCTTCTTCCTTCCACTATGCCGCCGTTTCCTCCCACTTCTGCATTGCATTTTTTTCTTTTTCCTTGTTGATACTCTCGCTAACTGCTGCCCCCCATTCCTTAATATTTGATTATTGTGCGCAATTTTGAGGGAGACGTTTATCCCCCTTAATTCTTAACCTTATCTTCTTTTTTTATAATTAATTAATTAGTCTATTATATTTATTATTACTTTTTTAACAACCCCTTATCTTAGCTGCCGCCCCTTTTAATTTAAATTCTTTCTTTTTTTTTCAATTACTTATCCTTTTAATGCTACTGTATTTTACATAACAACATATACACATAATGCAATCATAAATTCTCCTAAACATAACAATACGCTATAGTTGACTTAATTTGGAGAATTTTACATCCAACGACTACTTATTTTCAAAATAGCACCCAAAGATTGATTTGAAAATTTCCGGATGTAACATCCTACCCACCTCACAAATACTTTCGTCCTTGAAACTTGACGTAACTTATTCGAAGAGGTAGGGTAGCGTTTGCGCATCTGATCCTCTAGCTCCCATGTCACTTTATTTTCTCTGTGATTGCTCCATTGCACCTTGGCACACGGGATAATTCTACTTCTCAGCTCTTGGTCCTTGCGTCTATAATCCGAACAAGTGTCTCTTCATATGACGTGTCCAGTCTGATTCTCACAGGAGGTGTGTAGCGCCCCGACCCGGACAGCGGAATCCGAACCGGTACACCCGTCGTAGCTTACTGAGAAGACTACAAGCCGTCTCATCTCTCGCATACACATCATCAATGACGTCAGAGAAATAAGTGCGGAAACATATATCTCGTGAATTTAAATCATCAATGCAGTACATCAAAGATAACGTGAATACCAAAAACTGTATACGGTTGCAGCCATCTAAATCTTCAAATGAACTAAGAAACAGAAATAAAAAAATCCATCTAGTCAATCCCCTCAACAGGGTCTAAGCATCCCATTCAGCCCACTCGCTGTCGTCCTCTATGAAAATCATATCGTAGCTAGGCTCATATGCAACGACCAAAGTAGTACCCTTAGCGAAAAACGCTAGCAAGTAGCCCGCTTATAAGACATACGGGTTCAACACATGGCAAGACATGAGTAATATATAATTCAAGGGAATTGTGGGGCACATGTCTTGTAAAACTTCCAGATATATAGGCGAATAATATGATAAAGCAAGTACAGCAATTCGTACGCAAATAACACTTTAATGGCTATCAAATACCACGCACATCCATACCACAATGACTCACGTGATGCATGTCAAAATATGCACTACACTACGCAATCACAAATGCATGAGCCATTTCTTTTGAAAACAGTGCAATGCATGTCACAATGTCCGGTCTCGTAACTCGTTATCCTGTAACGCGCCCCGGCTTATATTTTCATCCCGGTTTACGTTACAGGCCTCGTTATGCTCTGTGATGCACCTCGGCTTATATTTCCATCCCGATTAACATCACAGATCTCGTAAAATTCTGCAATGCACCTCGGCTTATATTTCCATCCCGATTAACATTGCAGAGGACTTTATACCCTGTAACACGCCCCGGCTTATATTTCCATCCCGGTTTGCGTTACAGCCTTTTGTGCCCTGTAATGCACCTCGGCTTAAATTTCCATCCCGATTAACATTACAGGTCACCTTCGCAAATCTGTGCCGAAGCACATCTCTTTTTCAAAACCATCTGCAATTCAAGTGCCATGATGCAAGACTCCTCGTTTCAATCTCATATCTCGTTCACATAACCAGTTCATGTACACATGCGCAAGTACAAGCAACACACAAGATTTCACTAACTTACACATCAAACTTAGGCTTCAACTAGCTCGTCAACACTTAGTCTTGATTCTAAGGTTCACCAACCAATGCAAGTATCCCTATCCTTCCTACATTGAACTATAAAACACCTCGTACGTTCATCTCCTAACCCTCCTAGGTTATCCACGTTGACACCCGATTCGAAAACCCTTTGCAATCACCAAGTCGATTCACCATCCTAAATCATGTTCCCAAGACTTTGCCTACCCTTAATCAGGTTTTAAGAAGTCTCTAAGGTCACCCAAAGATTCCCCAGCTTCACTTTTTCTTCCTCTATTTTCTCACAAAACTGATGGACATCATCTCCTTACTTCGATCGATCGATGTGACATCATACCCTCACATCGATCGATCTATGTTCAACAGAGAACATCGATCTCTCAGCTTTCCTATACATCGATCGATGTCCGTCAGAGGACATCGATCTCTCAGCCCCCCTACATCGATCGATCGATGTCCAACAGAAGACATCGATCTCTCAGCTCTCTTCTACATCGATCGATCGATGTCCAATAGAGGACATCAATCTCTCAGGTCACCCTACATCAATCGATCGATGTCCATCAGAGGACATCGATCGCTCGATGTCAGCGGTTTTTTTTTTTTTTCTCTCTCTCGGTTTCTCCAAAATTTCCTCTGCATTTTATGCAAAGAACCATTAACACCAACGTATCCAAACTTCATCCCAATCAATCCAAGCCTAATCCCTTCTATCATTTATGCTTAAACTAGATTCAAGCGCTATACATGTACCACACAATAATTCAAGCCTAGTACGTCATTATTCTGACTTTCTCATCCAAAAAAAAACTCATCTTTTCCCTCAAACCCCACACACAAGCATGAATCACAACAAGAAGGGATTCAAGGGGTGGGGATTCGCAGTATTTTAGATAATCCACAACAACAACGAACGATTCTCATATACAGTGGCCAAATCTCGAAACCAAAACACTAAAGCGTACACATAGATTCACATAGAGAAACTACTGCATGGTGATCCAATTGAATATCAAAATAGGCCATTTTTCTTTCACATATCGTAGGAACTTATAAGATGATTACTTGCCTTTGATTACTCGATGAAGGAACGAAGGAGGGACGAAGATTGGTTTAAGGATCTTGAGAGAATTCTCCTAGGGTTGCTGGATGGGGAAGTCGCCTATGGGGAGAGGAGGGCTGGCGTCGTTTCTTTCTACTAATGGGGAGAAACTGACGTTCAGTCAGTTTTTATATAGAAAGGGGAAGATTTGGAGTTTCTAAATTATATCTATTATCTTATTTATATTAAGGGATAAACCTTGATTATTTAATTCTAAAATTTAATACAAATTAATTCTAATATTTAATCCTCTAATTAATTTCTAATCAATCCTCGTACTTAATTCCTAATTCATTACCGTTTACCGTCATTAATCTCATTTAATTCCTTTAGTATCTTTTAA
>AP025058.1:12116657-12252078 GCA_036186865.1 Eustoma russellianum
CTATTCTAAGGCCAAAACAAAAAAAAACCCTCTTTTATGCTAGAGATGTGCTATCTTGGCTATCAAAATTTTCCCTAAAATCAAATCCAAGCCATGCAAAACAATATGCACATTTACAAGTTTTCACACTCATCAATCTTGCATAGGATCAACAGCATGGGATATATTCCAACAATACAAGCAACAAAAACACATAATATCACTAAAGCATGATCAAATTGTACCAATTGGAGGGGAAAAAAGAACCTACCTGGATGCAGACAGTTTACACAAGTATACGGTAGCGCGTAGATTGAGACATCCGGCTTCTCTTTTTTTCCTTCTCTTCTTCTTCTCCCTTTCTTCTTCTTTCTCTTTCTTCTCTTCTTCCGCTCTGCCGCTGTTTCCTCCCACTTCTGCTTTGCGTTTTTTACTTTTTCCTTGTTAATACCCTCGCTAACAGTTGCCCCCCATTCCTTAATATTTGATTAGTGTGCGCAATTTTGGGGGGAGACGTTTACCACCTTAATTCTTAACCTTATCTTCTTCTTTTTTTATTAATTAATTAATTAGTCAATTATATTTATTAATTTTTTTAACGACCCCCTTATCTTAACTGTCGCCCCTTTTAATTTAAATTCTTTCTTTTTTTTCAATTACTTATCCTTTTAATGCTACTGTATTTTATATAACAAACATATACACATAATGCAATCATAAACTGTCCTAAACATAACGATACGCTATAGTTGACTTAATTTGGAGAATTTTACATCCAACGACTACTTAATTTTTAAATTAGCACCTAATGACTGATTTGAAAAGTTCTGCGGTGTAACAACAGCGAATAAAGAAAAACTATTTGATTATGTATTGTTTCACAATCCTGCAAGGGTTAAGGTTGCTAATAGTGCTGGGTTAACATTGTTGGATATGGGAACATAAAGCTGACTGAAAACTTAAAATTAAAAAAAGTTCTCTTTATTCCTGAGCTAAGCTTCCACTTGACCTTTGTTGGTAAACTTGCTGAAGATAATCGATGTGCAGTGAGATTCTCAACGTCTAAATATTATTTTCAGGAGATCCTCTTTAATAAGATGATTGGCAATGCTAACAAAGTAAATGGTCTCTTCCTCCTTCAAGCTGAAAAGTAAGTCCTCTTGGTAGTCAAACTTATGCAGGATCACGTATAATTGCTAGTAGGAATACTCAGTGCATTTTCTATGGCATAAAGGATTTGGACATACTAACTTTTTATATCTCAAAAGGCTTATACCAGCTTTTTGTGTTAATGTCAATCAATCTAATTTATTTTGTGAAGACTGTTTATTTGCTAAAAGTTGCAGAACGTTTATCCAAAGAAAAATTATATAAGTAGTGCTCCATTTAGTTTGATTCATTCTGATATGTGGGGACGTTTTAGGATGGACAACATCAATGGTGCTAAAAGGTTCATCACCTTCGTTGATAACCCTACCAGACCTACCTGGCTGTACTTGATGAAACACAAGTATGAAGTTGGGGATATTCTTAAGAAATTCATATGCATGGTTCAGAACCAGTTTAATACTACAATTAAGACATTAAGAACTTATAATGGCCTAGAATATCTGGAGTCATCTGTGAAGAAATAGCTTAATGTTAAGGGATTTAATATCAAACTTCCTATACTTACACTACACAACAAAATGGAGTAGCATAAAGGAAGAATAGAAATGTATTTGAAGTAATAAGCGCAATTATGATGTCTATGAAGGTTCCTAAGCAATACTAGGGTGAGGGTATACTTACTGCCAAACACCTCTTTAACGGAATGCCTTCTAAAGTACTGATCTGTGTCACCCATAAGAGTGCCATGTCTCACTGTTTTCTAATTCAAATTCATTCTCTGAAGTACCTATGAAAGTATTTGGTTGTATTCTGTATAGACATATTCCAAAGCAATTTAGAAGCAAGCTTGACATAAGAGCTGAGAAATGTATCGTCCTTGGGTTTTCTCATACTAAAAATGGATACAAATGGAACTTGGGAAGTTGTGCCTGCTATAGATGGAATCAAGCCAGTTGGATGCAAATGGATCTTTTCTTTCAAAGATAACTCTGATGTATCGTCTATTATATATATCAGCATACACAAGTTTTAATATGTGTTGTCGTTCTAATGGTTAAGTCGTTGAACATGTTTTGTATACATAAATAGTAAGTCGTGTATTTTTAAACGTAGGTATGACTTACATATCATACGTAGCTCATGCATTCACAACCGTTATCTGTAGTTCGTCACATGTATTATGTTTATATTATTAATTAGTTGACTTTTAAGCGTTACACATGCTATACGCGTTCATTTTTAGCCTTTGCTTATCGTGATCTCTCTTTTTTGTACTAATGTTAGTCGTTAATATATTTTATTTTATTTTATTTATTTTTTTCCCGTTCTCTATATTTTCGTACTAGCTTGTCTTATGGTTATATAAATATCGTATAAATATTATTTTGAGAAAAATGCATAAATGCATAGGTTTTACTGTAATGTACACATATACTTTATTTGGGTGCTCAAGTACGATATATATATATATATATTGTTTGTTCTTCTTATATGTCCTGTTATTAAGTTGTTTATACTTTAATCTACTTCTATGATGTCATGCCATACTATGTCGTTCCTAACTCGTAATTAGCATGCTTACTTCAATTGTGTATATTAAAGTTTTGTTTTAAAACTTGTAATTGTATACCTATATTGTTGTACCCCAACGTTCATGTACGTGAAAACTATGCATAAGTGATGGAATGAATGCGATGATTTCCCTAAACGCGTGTTACATAAGCCAACTTAACTCTCTTTACTTAAGTACTATTGAGGTGATGCTAAGAAAATTAAATTAGGTGACATGCACATTGTACTTTCTATTATATACACATATATATGCTAATTTTGGAATACACTATAGTACATGAATTAAAATTACAAGAAATATCAAAATCACCCAAGGAGCCTCCAAATTCGGCCAAGACATGGGGGATTCTAGATTCCTCTTGATTTATCAATCCAGTATTAGGAAATTAAAATAGCTGAATAGAAAACAAAGTAGACATGTATTTAAAGAACAAAAGAAACAACTCATTAAAGGAAGAGGAAGTATGGTTGAGGTCATTAAAGACCTCAACCCAACCGGCCTTAATGCATGGTTAAACCATGGAGGATTTCAAATCCTACCATGGTTACTTTTTCCTTAAACCAAGGTTAGGACAACCATGATTGGATAAAGTAACTTGGGTTAGCACTAAAGTAACCTTAGTTAGGATAAAGTAACCAAGGTTATTACTAACCTAACCTTGGTTAACATTCATGAAAACCCTAACCTCACCTTCTCCCTCCAAAAAATCGGCCATGCCCTCCCTCACCCCTAGATTTGTAAATTTTGTAAGACAACATCTTTCATTCATCTAGAATATTCCTCTCAAGCAAGCCAAGCAACACTTAGCAAAAATTCCCTCATCCCACCACCACAAACATTCGGCCACCCCTTGGAACCAAGAAAACAATTCAAGCTTCAACTTCAAGACTCAAGAAACACCTAGATAAGTCTTGTTCCAAACTCCCTTAAGTGAATCCTTATTTGGTGAAGAATGAAGCTCATGAACTCCTTCTCTCCATGCCAAAACCGTGGGTTTCATGGTTGAAATAGGAGAAAGCCTTCAACTTTCTTAGGTGGTGACACATTGTGGTGCTTGAACCTCTATTCCAAGCTCATTTTGGTAAGATACTCTAGCCTTAAATATATCCTATTTGCTCTATTGCATAAAGACTAATCTTTCCTTCCATTTCCCCTTAAAGCCGTATGCTTAAGGTGAAGAAAGTGAAGGATTCCAACACATCTCACTCCATAACCAAGCAAAGACAAGAGCTTTAGCTTGAAGAGGCAAGTTTACAATAATCTCTCATGATTTATTTAAAGAGTTAGTGACTTGAATGTTTAGAGGCCCTTAAGATTTGATCTTTAGTTGAATATCCTAACTCTAGGATGGTATCTTAGAGATCCCTTAAGAACAATGTATTTCATGTGGTTTATTCTCTCAAAGATGGAATCTTTTATTTCGTGCCTTAAGATTCAAGGCTGTTTTAAGATGATTTAAGTTACAACTAAGTGAGTCTAGGCAAAACTGATGCTTTCTTGAAACTTGGAAGATTTATGGAAAGCATGCATAGGTAAGATAGTAGCTTAATGAAGTATTAGTAAGATTAGATTGAGATGAATCTTGAATGTGAATGCATGCTTGAATATATGTTGTAAAATGTGGACACGGCATCATACAATTTTCGGCCTAAAGGATGGAATAGAAGGTGAACATGGAATTTTGACTTGTATAGATGACAAACTAGCAATCTACTGGAATAGGGCAGAATGGAATGACATTTTAAACGGCTTAAAAACTGATTTTACGGACCTTCAATGAAGCTAAGTTTTGGTACAAAGTTAGTCTTATGAAAGTAGCATAAGTGAGAGTTGTAATTTCGTTAAAATAAGCTAAGGATTATTTTTAAGAGATTATACGGTAAAACTGCTTCAGTAGAAATTTCTGGAGCTAAGCAGAATTGATCTCTGACTTTAACGGATTAAAAGAGGACATTGTGGACCTTCAACAAGTCTGATTTTTGGCCCAAACCTAGCCCCATTTGTATAGTAGAGACGGCAGCTGGAATTTTGGTAAAATGAGTTATGGTTAGTTTTCAATAAAATATTTGGTAACACTGGTCAGACTTGAAAAACGAAAATTGAGCAGAATTGTGACCTCTTTTGAATGGCTTGAAAAAGGATCTTGTAGAGGAGAAATAAATCTGATTTTTGGCATGGTAATATACCTGTGACTGGAGAAAACACGCCAGCTGGAATTTTGATAAAACCAGTTTTTGATTATTTTTAATGACTTAATTAGTAAAACTGGTCAACTGAAATCATTGGAACCAACCTGAAATTTGGTAACGACTTTCTAGACTCAGAAAGGGTACTTAGAGATACGCAAACGGGCTAAAAATTGGTAGGATACTAATTCCATATGTTTATGACTTGTGGGAGTTGGAATTTCTGGAAAAAGAATTACGGATTTGCCGCTAGTAAATTCTTAGTAAAAAGAGTCAGATCAGTTCCAGCACTTAAACCCTTTCAGGAAGTGAATTAATTACACTCTTTGTGGCTACCGAATTAATCCAAAAATTTTATGACGATCACTCAAGACGTTTAGGAGTAAGGTCACACAAGATAGCCAGGTTAGCCTTAACGTGTTGGGAGTGATACAGACGCGAAGTTAATGTACGAAAGCTGAAATAATTAATAGATTAAAAATGGGTATCTCTATTTCCGAAACCATGCATTATGCTATTTCATGCCATATCTTGCATTTCATATCACGGCATGTATCATGCATGATCATGAAACTGATTTTTATGGATTTCATTATGCAAGCAAGATTTATAAATGACTACGTTTTGATATGCATGAAAAAGTTACGGTCCCATGTTTTAAAAAGCTTCATGATCCCCTTGCCGGCCAAGCATGCGACTAGCCCGACTCCAGACCCGGGGTTATTTGGTCTGATGACATGATATGTTCTGGACCCGTTCAGATCCGGGGTTAATTGATCTGATATCTGTTCTGGACCCGTTCAGATCCGGGGTTAATTGATCTGATATCTGTTCTGGACCCGTTTAGATCCGGGGTTAATTGATCTGATATCTATTCTGGACCCGTTCAGATCCGGGGTTAATTGATCTGATATCTGTTCTGGACCTGTCCCAGGCCCGGGGTCAATTGGTCTGATGATATGTTCTGGACCCGCTCAGATCCGGGGTTAATTGATTTGACACTCCGTTTTTTTACGATATGTTATTTTATGGGACCAAAATGATGTTTTGACATGACATGGCATCAGTCATTGCATCTTGCATACCTCACGATCATGAAGACATGTTGCATGACTACAGTTAATGGTTAATGAGTTATTATTGGTAGCATTACCCTAAAGTATGCCCTAACCGAATGTCAAGAAAGCTCAGGATTTATGATCAGGTATGAATTATGATTATTCGAGGTTCTCGAGGTACTACATTCATGTTATAATTCTTTACGTATATCATGGTCGTTTATTGTATTCTTGCTGGGTGATTTTTATCACTCACACTTTTTATTTTTCCCCAGAGCCAGATAATGCCAAGATAGAATGGATCGAGGATGAGCCGAGGGTACCTTATCCATAGACGAGGAGTATTAAGGGAGCTAAGCTTAAGGACTTTTGTGCTGCCAAGATGTTTTGTATTATGACTATGTTGAACTCTCTGGATTTTGGTTATGTTATTTTGTGGGACTACTTCTTTTGGGAACTTATTAATTTGGTAATGCATGTTAAATTTGAAAAGTTTTAATTCTGCCTAAGTTTTGCTACCATTTTAAATGTTAACATGGGAGTCCACTACTTATGTTATGGATTTTCGCATGTTATGCATGACGCTTCGTGCTCTCTTTAGTGAAGTACGGCGGGTGCATCGTATCCGGACGAAGCCGGATGCGGGGTGCTACAGGTGACATCAGAGCCCAGGATCTAGATTTCGGGCAGAACATAGGACTAAGTTATGATCTTAGCAATCTAAGTTTGATCTTAGACCTAAGTCATGATCTTAGATGTGTGATGGCCTTAGACTAGGACCACGTAGACCGGGCTTAGGATGTAACTTAATAAAATATCTTGAACTATGAAAGCTAGGTCTATGACGTAAGACGTGCCCTTTCCTTCCGTATTTTAAATTTTCAAAATATGGTCCTTAGTCAAAACAAATTGATTTTATTCCGAGACTCTAAAAAGATGACAAACCTATAAGCGCAGATGGTGAGACCACGTGGCAGACCTCCGAGAGCACGACCATCTTCTCAGGAGCCCATTCCTCCACCACCAGAACAGGCCCCACCGCCACCTCAGCGGGACCAGGATCCCCCAGCACCGAATAATCCACCACCGGCTCCAAAGGCACCTGTTCCTCCTGTCATCCCGGATATGAATGCTTTTCAGGCCTTTTGCCAAGTTGTTACTCAGATAGGACAAGGTCTGATTCACCAGAATGCTCCACTTCAGCCACATCAGCCAGTAAGGGATGCACAGTACCATATTGAGAAGCTCAAGAGGGCTAATGTACCACTGTTTGAGGGAAAACCGGACCCAGATACTGCGGAGAAGTGGCTAGATGAAGTTGAAAATTGTTTTGAGCGAATTCAAGCCCTAGAGGAGATGAAGGCTCAGGCTATCTGACCCTTCTTGATCAGTGAAGCTAATCAATGGTAGAAGACAGGTAAGTGCTTTGGATGCGGAAAGGATGGCCACATGATTAAGGATTGTCCAGAAAAAGGAGCGCAGCAACAACAGCAGCCCAAGAACCAACGGCCAGAGCTAATGCAAGAGTGCACGCTATGACAGATGCTGATGTTGAAGAGACTGCTGACGTAGTGACTGGTAAGATTTTAAGTTTTATGCCTTCAATACCTTTCACTTATGCATAATTATCATATTGCTTATAAAAACGTGCCTGGTTCAGGAACTATCTTAGTATGTAGCATACATGCAAATGTGTTGTTCGACAGTGGCGCTAGCCACTCCTTTATCTCAAGAAAGTTTGTTAAGAATATCGATTGTGATCCAGTCCGACTAGATTCACCCTATAGAGTACAATCAGCTGGCGACCAGATGCTTGTTTCCCATTACATATTCAGAAATTGTGCGCTTGAGTTTAATGATCAGTTGTTTGAGGCCAATTTGATCCCCATATCCATGAGTGATTTTGAAGTTATTCTCGGAATGGATTGGCTCTCAAAGAATCATGCTCACATCGACTGCCGAAGCTGGCAAGTTATCATTAAGGACCCAGCTCGAGATGAGATATCCTTCCAAGGAAGAGCTAAGCTGAAGAAACCATATAAGAAAGTCTTTGTTAACGCGGCTCGTGCCAGCCAAGCAGTAAGGAAAGGTCATGAAGGATTCTTGGTTTATGTTCTAAGTGCTGAACAAGAGAGCCCTACCCTTGCACAAGTTCCAGTTGTTAATGAATACCCTGATGTATTTCCTGATGATCTGCCTGGACTACCTCTTGATCGCGAGATTTCTTTCGAAATAAACCTTGTTCCAGGAGCTGAACCCATATTAAAAGCCCCTTATCGCATGGAACCTGCGGAACTAAAGGAGTTAAAGGAACAGTTACATGAACTGTTAGACAGGAAACTTATCCGCCCTAGTGTTTCACCTTGGGGTGCTCCGGTGCTATTCGTGAAAAGGAAAGATAGAAGTATGCGCTTATGCATCGATTACTGAGAGCTTAACAAAATCACCATAAAGAACAAGTACCCGTTGTCTCGGATTGACGATTTATTCGACCAGTTCAGGGTAAGTAACTCATAAGTTCTAACTTGATTAAGATTTAAATCCCTTGAAACCCTATCTAAAGTATTTTGATGCAGGGATCTCGAATTTTGAGTAAGATTGACCTACGATCTGGATACTTCCAATTGAAGATTAAGGCGGAAGATGTCCCTAAGACTGCTTTCAGAACCCGCTATAGACACTATGAGTTCTTGGTCATGCCTTTTGGATTGACCAATGACCCTGCCGCTTTTATGGACCTCATGAATCGAATCTTTCATGAACAGTTCGACAAGTTCGTAGTGGTCTTCATAGACGACATCTTGATTTATTCACCCGACGAAGAGACTCACGCAGCCCATTTGAGGACAGTCTTGAATATTCTAAGAGCAAGACAATTGTATGCCAAGTTTAGCAAATGCGAGTTCTGGCTGCGAAGTGTGTCATTCCTTGGTCATGTGATTTCGGAAGATGGGATTTCGGTAGATCCCAAGAAAATTGAAGCTATCACGGAATGGCCCCGACCAACAAATGTTACTGAAGTAAGAAGTTTTCTTTGATTAGCCGGATATTATAGAAAGTTTGTTGAAGGATTCTCGAAGATAACAGTTCCCCTCACAAGATTGACCAAAAAGAAGACCAAGTTTGAGTGGAGTGCCGACTGTGAGAAGAGTTTCTCGGAGCTGAAAGCAAAGTTGACATCCGCTCCTATCCTAGCTTAGCCCACTCTTGGGGAGAAGTACGTGGTATACAGTAATGCTTCGAAGAATGGTCTCGGATGTGTTCTTATGCAGAATGACAAAGTCATAGCTTATGCATCCCGACAATTGAAGCCATTTGAGCAAAACTACCCCATCCATGATCTTGAACTTGCCGCAGTGGTATTCGCATTAAAGATATTGAGGCTCTACTTATATGGCGAGAAGTGCGAGATCTACACAGACCACAAGAGCCTAAAGTACCTCTTTACCCAAAAAGAGCTTAATATGCGACAGCGTAGATGGTTGGAATTGATTACAGATTATGATCTCTCCATTCAGTATCATCCAGGAAAATCTAACAAAGTCGCTGATGCCCTAAGTTGGAAAACAAGCCACCCACGACAACCACCTCTTCAGAGTGACATGGAAGAATTTGGCCTAGAAGAAGTTGACTCAATCGATGAAGTTCTCGCCAAGTTAGTTCTTGTTCCCTCATTAATTGATAAGATCAAAGAGGCTCAAGGGAATGGTGAAGCGTTGAGGAAAACCAAAGAAAGGATGAAGGATAAGCCAAGAGATGATTTTGAAGTTCGCAGCGACAGTAGTTTATGGTATCAAGGACGGTTGTGTGTCCCCGAAAGCAAAAAACTTAAAGATGAAGTTTTGATGGAAGCTCATAATTCTAGATTGTCTATACATCCTTGAGCTAATAAGATGTATCAAGATCTCAAGCAAAAGTTTTGGTGCCCTGGTATAAAGAAACAAATAGCAAAATTTGTTGAGCGATTTTTGATCTGCCAAAGGGTAAAAGCCGAACACCAAAGACCCGCTGGATTATTGCAACCCTTAGAAGTGCCAAAATGGAAATGGGACCACATCATCATGGACTTTGTGACTGATCTGCCCAAGACTAAGCATGGGAATGACGCCATATGGGTGATTGTGGACCGTTTGACTAAGTCTACTCACTTTTTGGCTATGACGATTAAGGCATCTATGGAGAAGTTAGCCACTATGTATGTTGACCAGATCGTTTGTTTACATGGAGTGCCCATCAGTATTGTATGCGACCGCGACCCCCGATTTACTTCGAGATTTTAGACAGCCTTTCAAAAGGCAATGGGCACAGAGATAAGAATGAGCTCTGCATTTCATCCTCAAAGAGATGGACAATCCGAAAGAACAATCCAAACCCTTGAGGACATGCTTCGCGCTTGCATTCTTGATTTTGGAGGAAGCTGGGATAAAAGTCTTAAGCTCGTTGAGTTTTCTTATAATAATAGCTTCCACAGATCTATCGGGATGGTGCCATATGAAGCGTTGTATGGACGAAAATGTCGATCCGCACTCTATTAGGACAAGATTGGAGATAAGATCCACGCGGGACCCGACATTGTGGAGCAAACACGAGAAAAGGTAAAGTTAGTCTAGCTAAGACTAGGAGCAGCACAAGATAGAGCGAAGATATGGGCGGATGAAAGAAGGAGACCATTAGAATTTCAAGAAGGAGAAAAAGTTTTTCTAAAAGTTTCCCCGACCAAAGGAGTCAAGAGATTTGGCATCAAAGGAAAGCTAAGCCCAAGATTTGTTGGACCTTATGAGGTGCTTGAGAGAGTAGGCGAAGTTGCGTACCGCTTGGCGCTACCACCATCTCTTTCTCAGTTGCATGATGTGTTCCATGTTTCTCAGCTTCGCTGATATGTATATGATCCTAGCCACATCATTGAAGACCAACAGCTGAAGGTTGGTGAAGATGTATCTTATGAAGAGGAGCCTATAAGGATCGTTGATCGAAAGGAGAAAGCCCTAAGGAAAAGATCCATATCCATGGTGAAGGTGCAGTGGAAGCACCACTTGGAGGACGAGGCAACATAGGAAACGGAAGAAGATATGAGGAGTAGTTACCCCCACCTTTTTGACTAGTTGTCGAGGACGAAACTTATGATAAGAGGGGAGGATGTTGTACCCCAACGATCATGTACGTGAAAACTATGCATAAGTGACGGAATGAAAGCGATGATTTCCCTAAACGCATGTTACATAAGCCAACTTAACTCTCTTTACTTAAGTACTGTTGTGGTGATGCTAAGCAAATTAAATTAGGTGACATGCACATTGTACTTTCTATTATATACACATATATATGCTAATTTTGGAATACACTATAGTACATGAATTAAAATTACAAGTAATATCAAAATCACCCAAGAAGCCTCCAAATTCGGCCAAGACATGGGGGATTCTAGAATCCTCTTGATTTATCAATCCAATAGTAGGAAATTAAAATAGCTAAATAGAATACAAAGTAGACATGGATTTAAAGAACAAAAGAAACAACTCATCAAAGGAAGACGAAGTATGGTTGAGGTCATTAAAGACCTCAACCCAACCGGCCTTAATGCATGGTTAAACCATGGAGGATTTCAAATCCTACCATAGTTACTTTTTCCTTAAACCAAGGTTAGGACAACCATAATTGGATAAAGTAACTTGTGTTAGCACTAAAGTAACCTTAGTTAGGATAAAGTAACCAAGGTTATTACTAACCTAACCTTGGTTAACATTCATGAAAACCCTAACCTCACCTTATCCCTCCAAAAAATCGGCCATGCCCTCCCTCAACCCCTAGATTTTTAAATTTTGCAAGACAACATCTTTCATTCATCTAGAATATTCCTCTCAAGCAAGCCAAGCAACACTTAGCAAAAATTCCCTCATCCCATCACCAAAAACATTCGGCCACCCCTTGGAACCAAGAAAACAATTCAAGCTTACACTTCAAGACTCAAGAAACACCTAGGTAAGTCTTGTTCCAAACTCCCTTAAGTGAATTCTTATTTGGTGAAGAATGAAGCTCATGAACTCCTTCTCTCCATGCCAAAACCGTGGGTTTCATGGTTGAAATAGGAGAAAGCCTTCAACTTTCTCTGGTGGTGACACATTGTGGTGCTTGAACCTCCATTCCAAGCTCATTTTGGTAAGATACTCTAGCCTTAAATATATCCTATTTGCTCTATTGCATAAAGACTAATCTTTCCTTCCATTTCCCCTTAAAACCGTATGCTTAAGGTGAAGAAGGTGAAGGATTCCAACACATCTCACTCCATAACCAAGCAAAGACAAGAGCTTTAGCTTGAAGAGGCAAGTTTACAATAATCTCTCATGATTTATTTAAAGAGCTAGTGACTTGAATGTTTAGAGGACCTTAAGATTTGATCTTTAGTTGAATATCCTAACTCTAGGATGGTATCTTAGAGATCCCTTAAGAACAATGCATTTCATGTGGTTTATTCTCTCAAAGATGGAATCTTTTATTTCGTGCCTTAAGATTCAAGGCTGTTTTAAGATGATTTAAGTTACAACTAAGTGAGTCTATGCAAAACTGATGCTTGCTTGAAACTTGGAAGATTTAAGGAAAGCATGCATAGGTAAGATAGTAGCTTAATGAAGTTATTAGTAAGATTAGATTGAGATGAATCTTGAATGTGAATGCATGATTGAATATATGTTGTAAAATGTGGACACGGGATCATACAATTTTTGGCCTAAAGAATGGAATAGAAGGTGAACATGGAATTTTGACTTGTATAGATGACAAACTAGCAATCTACTGGAATAGAGCAGAATGTAATGACATTTTAAACGGATTAAGAACTAACCTTACGGAACTTCAATGAAGCTAATTTTTGGTACAAAGGTAGCCTTATGAGGTAGCACAAGTGAGAGTTGGGATTTCGTTAAAATAAGCTAAGGATTATTTTTAAGAAATTATACGGTAAAACTGCTTCAGTAGAAAATTCTGGAGCTAAGCAGAATTGACCTCTGATTTTAACGGATTAAAAGAGGACCTTGTGGACCTTCAACAAGTCTGATTTTTTGCACAAACCTAGCCCCATGTGTTAGTAGAGACGCCACAGGAAGTTTGGTAAAATGAGTCATGGTTAGTTTTTAATAAAATATTTGGTAACACTGGTCACACTTGAAAAACAGAAATTGAGCAGAATTGTAACCTCTTTTGAATGGATTGAAAAAGGACCATGTAGAGAACCAATAAATCTGATTTTTGGCATGGTAATAAACCTGTGAGTGGAGACAACACGCCAGCTAGAATTTTGGTAAAACCAGTTTTGGATTATTTTTAATGAATTAATTAGTAAAACTGCTCAACTGAAATAACTGGAACTAACCTGAAATTTGGTAACGACTTTCTAGACTCAGAAAGGGTACTTAGAGATATGCAAACGGGCTAAAAATTGGTAGGATATAGTTCTACATATTTATGACTTGTGGGAGTTGGAATTTCTGGAAAACGAATTACGAATTTGACGCTAGTAAATTCTTATTAAAATGAGTCAGATCAGTTCCAGCACTTAAACCCTTTCAGGAAGTGAATTAATTACACCCTTTGTGGCTACCGAATTAATCCAAAATTTTTATGACGATCACTCAAGGCGTTTAGGAGTAAGGGCACGCAAGATAGCCAGGTTAGCCTTAACGTGTTGGGAGTGATATGGACGCGAAGTTAATGTACGAAAGCTGAAATAATTAATAGATTAAAAATGGGTATCTCTATTTCCGAAACCATGCATTATGCTATTTCATGCCATATCTTGCATTTCATATCATGGCATGTATCATGCATGATCATGAAACTGATTTTCATGGATTTCATTATGCAAACAAGATTTATAAATGACTACGTTTTGATATGCATGAAAAAGTTACGGTCCCATGTTTTAAAAAGCTTCATGATCCCTTTGGCGGCCAAGCATGCGACTAACCCGACTCCAGACCCGGGGTTAATTGGTCTGATGACATGATATGTTCTGGACCCGTTTAGATCCGAGGTTAATTGATCTGATATCTGTTTAGGACCCGTTCAGATCCGAGGTTAATTGATCTGATATCTGTTCTAGACCCGTTCAGATCCGGGGTTAATTGATCTGATATCTGTTCTGGACCCGTTCAGATCCGCGGTTAATTGATCTGATATCTGTTCTCGACCCATTCAGATCCGAGATTAATTGATCTGATATCTGTTTTGGACCCTTCCCAGGCCTGGGGTTAATTGGTCTGATGATATGTTTTGGACCCGCTCAGATCCGGGGTTAATTGATTTGACACTCTGTTTTTTTATGATATGTTATTTTATGGGACTAAAATGATGTTTTGACATGACATGGCATCATTCATTGCATCTTGCATATCTCACTATCATGAAGACATGTTGCATGATTACAGTTAAAGGTTAATGAGTTATTATTGGTAGCATTACCCTAAAGTATGCCCTAACCGAACGTCAAGCAAGCTCAGGATTTAAGATCAGGTATGAATTATGATTATTCGAGGTTCTCGAGGTACTACATTCATGTTATAATTCTTTATGTATATCATGGTCGTTTATTGTATTCTTGCTGGGTGATTTTTATCAGTGGCACTTTATATTTTTCCCCAGAGCCGGATAATGCAAAGATAGAATGGATCGAGGATGAGCCGAGGGTACCTTATCCATAGACGAGGGTATGAAGGGAGCTAAGTTTAAGGACTTTTGTGCTGCCAAGATGTTTTGTATTATGACTATGTTGAACTCTCTGGATTTCGGTTATGTTATTTTGTGGGACTACTTCTTTTGGGAACTTAGTAATTTTGTAATGCATGTTAAATTTGAAAAGTTTTAATTCTGCCTAAGTTTTACTACCATGTTGAATGTTAACATGGGAGTCCACTAGTTATGTTATGGATTTTTGCATGTTATGCATGACGCTTCGTACTCTCCTTAGTGAAGTACGGCGGGTGCACCGTATCCGGACAAAGCCGGGTGCGGGGCGCTACATATATCGTATCCCATGTCTTGTATGAAAAGTATTTGTGTTATTGTATTCTTTGTAATTGTGTTTTTTGTTGTCGTTATATATATTATGATGCTTATCTCTGTTTTGTTGTATTAGTTATGCCGTGATGTCATTGATATAGTCGTGTGCATAACTGTGCATATTTACGTAGCATCGTGTCATTACTTTTGTTTTGTGTATCTATTTGTATGTTTCCTTCAATCGGCTTATTTACATTATATCATTAATGTTGTAACAAATTTTGTTTGTCTATATGCCTCTCTATTGTTGTAATACACTGGGTGTTTTTTTTCTGCTTATTTTCTGTACTGATCGTTTAGCACATGTACTCCTGTCTTATAGTATATCTTTTGTACGTTCGCTTCTCCTATGTTATTATCTTATACTACGTTGTTATCGTATTCTATATATATTGTGAGCTTTTATCTATTACTTCGTATTTCCATGTTCGTCGCTTTGTATGTTTATGTAAATGTGTATATAACCATTTATTATTTGTCCTTTGCACTTATACCGTTTGTGTTTCGTGTGTTGATAACATTATATGGTGCTCACAAGGTCATACTGTTGTAAGGATGCACACGTTTTAATAGTTAGTAGGTCTTGTGTGCATGTTTCTGTGTGTGGTATACATATAATTTGTTGAATTATGTTGTTGTATATTCATAGTTAGTTATGTTATGTGATATATTTTTTTTTTATTTTGTTATGTTTCAATGTGTAGTCATGTTGGATTTTGTATGGTTGATGTTCTAGTACATGTTTGATATAAGAAAATATGTCTTTGAGGTGTGTTGTATTGATTAGTGTGTGTATATATAGCTATTTAGCACAATTGTGTATTATGATCTTGTGTTCAAGATGTTTTTATTTTTATTTGTTTTGCTCATCGAAATTTTGCTGATATCAAAAGTCCGCTCGAACTCCACCTTCTTATGCTTCCGTCTGCTCAGAGGCACCAGTATCGACAAAGATCCTTCAATAAATTCCATGTAGTAGCTGGCCAAACCAAAAACTCCTTATTTTCGTCACCTTGGGCGGTTAGGGCTACTCAGCGATATACTTCATCTTCTTCGCATCCGCAGAGGTTCGCTCTTTTGAACTTACGTGAATTGAGAAAGCTATGCTTTCGCTGCGCAACTCTGATCATTTATCTTTGACTAATCTCATTCGTACTGATGGTGAGTCATTGAGACCCAGTCGCCGTCAGTTGACTCTACTACGACATCGCCAGCCTCCCCGATGTCTGCATCAGTCATTACGTGGATCTAGGCATCGATCCTTGATTCCCTTTATGTTGTCCCTTATTCTCCGTGATGGTGGTGTCGGTCCCTGCTCAGTGCCCTCACTCGCAAAACGTCCTATATTTTCATGTAGTAGAATCTCAGATCTGTTCGCCACAGCGGCAGAAACCATTGGTTCCACTGTTACTGGCATTGCAGTCTACTACCGCTGTTTAGCCCAAAGTGGTGGTCATGGTGTCGGCCAATGCCTGGAGGATGACCCCCTAATCCTGGTGGTCATTACCACAACCATCGTTGCCTCCTTTGCCAGATGTTCTCGACCCGGTGGCATTTCATGGATTCCACGCGAAACTTGACGAGAATTCAAATTGAACGGGAATGATCAAGGGATTTGAGCATTTAGGGGCTAATGCGAAGGTTCGGGGGTACAATAGTAATTAAATAGAGAAAGCTCACCAACGGCACACACCTCCCATAACTCGATCATAGCTTAGTTCTACTCCATTTATTAGGGGTGTAATTGTCATTTCTAAGAGGAGATCATAGCTTATGTCTAGGTGATCTTATTAATCCTTCGTTTCCAAGGCAGATCTTAAGCCTCGGTTGTGATACCATCTGTAGTGCCCCGGTCCCGAGCCCTAGCATTGGGAATAGTGCACCTGCCGTATCTCGCTAAAAAGAATACAAAGCGTCGAATCAAGTTCCAACATGTCCATGAAGACATAGAAATTTTTTTCTGCAGAAACGAATTGTCATAACATTAAATTACATGAATAAAGAAATCCTCAATAAAATATTAAATCAGTAATGGCAATAAAGTCACTGTGCCAACCTCTAAGTACTATCAGTCTAGACAAGGTAGTGTCGGATGAAATCCCAATAAAATAACGACAGACAACCGCGAGGTCTCTTCGTATCCTAGGTGCAACCGTCAGTCTGCTCATACTACCGTGTCAGCCCCGTCCTCAGCAAAGACATAGTCGTACGCTTCCTCATGCTCACATGGTGGGGGGAGTAGGGATGAGTGACGAGAAATCACCCAGTAGGCACCTGCCTCCAACTAGTACAAGACGAGCATACAAAAATGATATAACACATAGCACATAGAACATGATATTATATAAGCACATGAAAGAATGCAAAAAGGTAATTCACTCCAGATAAAGAATGCGCAACAACGTGATGCATGTCACACTAAGCATGTCACACACAACAAAGTCATGTCACATAGAATGCCGATTTCTCCACCATGCAATGCATGAATCTGGGTCCTACTGCTGTGGGTCGTACCCACCCACAGTCACCATCATGAGTGTGTGTGGCCCCACCACCATACGCCATCCTGAGCGCCTGTGACCCGTACGTCACGACCCGCCATAATGTAATGCACATGCAATGAATGCAAAACACAATCGCTTGAGGTCCCTGGCCCATCCTCACCATCCTTTGGCACTCAATTCTAGGTTCACTTAATATCCGAGTACTGATTCAGTGTCGTTCGACGCCAAGCCCATTTTCCCACGGCTCGTATACATTTACAAGACCTTTTCCATATTTTTCCTCTTTTCTCCCTTATTTATTTCTATTTATTACCCAATTTTCAGGAATTAAATGATTTATCACAATTACTGAAATTTAATAGAAATAATTTAATTTCGGCATTTTATAATTTCTGAAATTTATTTATAATTTTCTGATATTTATTTATATTTTTTCTATAATTATTACTATTTTAAATTAATTAAATAACATGTATAAAAAAATCTAGAAATTCAGGATTTATTTTATTAATGATTATTACAGTGGGATGACCCTTTTTTTTATCCAGATCCGCTCCACATGCAGGCCCGACCCGCGATGGGTGGTCTGGCATCGATTTTGTTTTCAAAACAGCATATTGGGCTGGCCTGTAGCTGGGGCCCGGTCTGTCCAGCATGCCCTTTTGTTTTTTAAGCTTCGAGGTATAACGCGTCGCGTGTAGGCCACGTGCGGCGCTCCAGGCGGTCTGTGAGGCGCTCCAGTCGCCTCTGGCGTCCATTTTTCGACCCCGATCTATATTTTCTCTTATTTCCAGTCTATGGGAACTTATTCTAAGGCTAAAACCAAAAAACCCCCTATTATGCTAAAGATGTGCTATTTTGGTTATCAAAATTTTTCCTAAAATCAAATCCGAGTCATGCAAAACAGTATACGCATTTACCAGTTTTCACACTCATCATTCTTGCATAGGATCAACAGCATGAGATATATTCCAACAATCCAAGCAACAAAAACACATAATATCACTAAATCATGATCAAATTGCACCAATTGGAGGGGAAAAAGAACCTACCTAGATGCAGACAGTTTACACAAGTATACGGTAGCGCGTAGATTGAGACACCCGGTTTCTCTTTTTTTCCTTCTCTTCTTCTTCTCTCTTTCTTCTTCTTTCTCTTTCTTCTCTTCTTCCGCTCTGTCGCTGTTTCCTCCCACTTCTGCTTTGTGTTTTTTGTTCTTTTTCCTTGTTAATACCCTCGCTAACCGCTGCCCCCCATTCCTTTATATTTGATTAGTGTGCGCAATTTTGGGGGGAGACGTTTACCCCCTTAATTCTTAACCTTATATTCTTCTTGTTTTTATTAATTAGTTAGTCAATTATATTTTTTATTATTTTTTTAACAACCCCATTATCTTAACTGCCGCCCCTTTTAATTAAAATTCTTTCTTTTTTTCACTTACTCATCCTTTTAATGCTACTGTATTTTATATAACAAATATATACACATAATGCAATTATAAACTCTCCTAAACATAACCATATGCTATAGTTGACTTAATTTGGAGAATTTTGCATCCAACGACTACTTAATTTCTAAATTAGCACCTAACGACTGATTCGACAATTTCCGGGGTGTAAAACCAGCGAATAAAGAAAAACTATTTGATTATGTATTGTTTCACAATCCTGCAAGGGTTAAGGTTGCTAATAGTGCTGGGTTAACATTGTTGGATATGGGAACATAAAGCTGACTGAAAACATAAAATTAAAAAATGTTCTGTTTATTCCTGAGCTAAGCTTCAACTTGATCTTTGTTGGTAAACTTGCTGAAGATAATCGATGTGAAGTGAGATTCTCAATGTCTAAATATTATTTTCAGGAGATCCTTTTTAATAAGATGATTGACAATGCTTACAAAGTAAATGGTCTCTTCCTTCTTCAAGATAAAAAGTCAAGTCGTCTTGGTAGTCAAACTAGTGCAGGATCACGTATAATTGCTAGTAGGAATACTCGTGCATTTTCTATGGCATAAGGGATTAGGACATCCTAACTTTTTGTATCTCAGAAGGCTTATACTAGCTTTTTTTTGTTAATGTCAATCAATCTGATTTATTTTGTGAAGACAGTTTATTTGATAAAAGTTGCCGAACGTTTATCCAAAGAAAAATTATATAAGTAGTGCTCCGTTTAGTTTGATTCATTCTGATATGTGGGGACATTCTAGGGTAGACAACATCAATGGTGCTAAAAGGTTCATCACCTTCGTTGTTGACCCTACCAGACCTACATGGCTGTACTTGATGAAACACAAGTATGAAGTTGGAGATGTTCTTAAGAAATTCATATGCATGGTTCAGAACCAGTTTAATACTACAATTAAGACGTTAAGAACTGATAATGGCCTAGAATATCTGGAGTCATCTGTGAAAGAATAGCTTAATGTTAAGGGATTTACCATCAAACTTCCAATACTAACACTACACAACAAAATGGAGTAGCATAAAGGAAGAATAGAAATCTATTTGAAGTAATAACCGCAATTATGATGTCTATGAAGGTTCCTAAGCATTACTAGGGTGAGGGTATACTTGCTGCCAAACACCTCTTTAACGGAATGCCTTCTAAAGTACTGATCTGTGTCACCCATAAGAGTGCCATGTCTCGCTGTTTTCTAATTCAAATTTGTTCTCTGAAGTACCTATGAAAGTATTTGGTTGTATTCTGTATAGACATATTCCAGAGCAATTTAGAAGCAAACTTGACATAAGAGCTGAGAAATGTATCGTCCTTGGGTTTTCATACTAAAAATGGATACAAATGCTACTCTCCCACATCAAGGAAAATGTATGTCTCTCTTGATGTTATGTTTGATAAATTTAATGCATTTTACGGTAAAGGTGTTACTGAGTCTGAACAAGAAAAGGAATGCAACACCTGGAGTATTATTGATCTTCCTAGCCAGAAGCCTGTGAGAGAAGGATATGATCCAAGGGAGGGGGAGAATCAGAACTCTCCTCAGAAGGAGCCTACTGGTTCTGATCGTCATGAAAATCTTACAGAAATATTGTTGAATCTGAGGGTGAATCATCTCCCTTCATGGAAGTTGTCCCAGTTAATGATAGGTCCATTGCCATCAGAAAAGGGGTCAGAATGTGTGTGAAAAATATGTATCACATTGGCAACTATGTTTCATATAATTATCTCAAGGAAACAGTTTACAGGTTCCCAGGAAATTCAGGAGTCTTTGGCTTAACATGAGTGGAAGAAGTTGTTACCGAGGAAATAGATGCCCTGATAAAAAATGGAACTTTGGTAGCTGTGCCTGCTTTGGATGGAATCAAGCCGGTTGGATGCAAATGTATCTTTTCTTTCAAACATAACTCTGATGGATCTATCAACAGGTACAAACCTGTAGCACCTGTAATGCACCACTAGAAGGGGGGATTGAATAGTGGGTGCAGAAAATTTGGTTTTTGACAACTTTTGAACCAAAAACCTCACTTCTGAAAACAGTTTCTATTTTTAGAGTCAGATTTTAAATAATTGAAAGACCTAGTTATAGACCTCCAAAAATTATGAAATTCAGTGAGAATCTACTCTCAGATAATTTGAGTATCTCATAGAAATTTCAAATTAAAATTCAACTCCAAACCGTTTAAAAATACAATTTTTGTCAGATTGCGCAAATCTACTACAACCGGTACTCTCACTTGAAAACTTTATTCCGATTAATTGGTGAGTCCAAATGATCTGAAACTTTAATGACAAGACCCTCAAGATATTTATGTTAATTGATTTAAACAGTTTATAAAAATTCCTTTAGGAAGTCTGTCAATCACGTTGATGTCCTCAACCTGAAAATCAGATTGAATTAGTCTCAGATTTATTCATGTTTGACAGAGTTATACTTATCCGAATGAGTTGAAAATTGTGTCAAATGAAAGCTAGGATATGTTACTATGTTTCTGAAAAATTTTATAATTTGTGAAAATTGTTTACTATTTTTTTCTATTGCAATGAAATTGATGCAAAATGTGGAAAACATAAAGTAAGAACACCAAGAATTTTATACTGGTTCGGTTAAAACAACCTACTCCAGTCTTTGAGGACACATTTCTCGGTTATCACTAAACACAATAAACACCTTACCAAAAGGGTTACTTGAGTTACACACCAATTCCACCCTTTTACATACAATACAACCAAGCAAACGGATAACGGACACCACCACCGGACGAATGAAGGTTTGATCACACCTTGATCAACCTTTTACAACAATTGAAACGTGTATGGTGATATATTCAGAGCCTGTATAATATCAAGATTATATGAACAATCGGCTTGAGAGAAGAAGAAAAAGAAAGAAAGGTAGAAGAAGAGAGTAGAAGATCCTTTTGCACTTGAGAGAAAAATGAGAGTTGTCTTGGCCTTGTTTGCTCTACTTCTCTTCTTTTTAATCATAAGTGGCCGCCCCCCTTAGGGTGTTCTTCCTTCTTGAAAATTCTCTTTAATTCCTTTGGAAGATTTCCTTGTGTAGATATGACACCATCTTGCTTACTTGGCACACTATGGTTGGAAGAATGACTTGACCTTGCTTGCTTGGCACTTGATGATTGGCCCAACTTGTCATCATTTTAATGAGCTGTAAAATCTTAAAACAACTTGAAAAACATATGCCAAAAAGAATTCAAAATACTACCAAATAATCACCATTTAATCCCTTCAATTTTGGGATGCAAATTAAGCACCATAAACATCCTAAAAATCGGCCAACTATAGTAGCATGTGCTGAATTTTCAGCATGTGGCTATTTTGAATTCCTTCCATATGTAGTGCCCTCTTTTATGTCACTAACCTTGTGTGACGTATTCTTCACCAATTGAGTTGCCAACTAAGCTCCACATAGGCTCCATCAAGGCTGCAAATTGCGTGTGGAGTTTCTTGTAAATGTGCTGAACTTCATTTTAGTAAGCTTTGTCAAATAATACACAATAATTACACATGTATGGTAAATTCCAATCAGCCCTAATTTGAATTTTATAGAACAATTAACATGTCTTGAATGTGTAAAAAGTGTCTAGATTCATGTTACAACTCATGCCAAAAAATGTTCCATGTGTTGTGTTCGTAGAAAACCAAATTTTTGACTTTCATCGATTACGTTTTTTTTCTCCGATTAAATTAAAAAATTTTGCACATTTCATATATATTATGTCACACATAATGTACACAAAATAAATTAGATATTAATCTCTAATGTCTGATTGAGAGGCACCCCATGTGCTTTAAAACTTCGAATTTGAAATCTCCACAATTTGGCCAAAATTGTGGGCGATTTGTGTGTGCCAACATAGAATAATTTAGTGGCTGAATTTAACATGTGAGCCCTGCAATTTTTGTCTATTTTTGAAGTTTTATGGGCTGGACATCTTTATATGGCAAGTACGTGGCACGTCGGTGAAGTTTCGGTAGTCACCCGACGCGACAATTTTCGGTTTATGACCTTGTAACGTGTCGTTATAATTTTGTCATCAACATGACTTATATCATATGATATAAGATCTGAATATACTCATAAATACGAGGTGTATATAGTGGTGTGACGTTGACGTATGTTGGTAATATATGTAACGTGTCGGTAGTACGTCAGAATATTTGTGTATTGTGCCTTTTTAACAAAAATATGAATAAATATATAATATATATTATGCATGTACATTGAATGAATGAGGAGACTTTCCGTTTCCAATGTGTTGCCATCAAGCTATCTCCAAATATGTCTTCATTTAATTAACTAGTTACTTCATTAACTTAAGTACTTCACGTAATGAACTAGTTTAGTTCGTTAATTGTGGCACCTTAAAATAGTTCAAAGACAACTAATGTTTGCCATATTATGTAAGCTTTAACGCTTCATGGTTTGTTAGTGTGGAAACAATATACATAAAGCATATGAGGCATGTATATCAAAAAAGTGTTTGTCAAGCATTTTGTAAACTCGTACTATTTAAATCATGCATTTGTAAATCATTCAAACACTTTTTCTCAACAATCTCTCCCTTTTGATGATTTACAAAATAACATAGTTCATGATTTAAATATAAATGCTCCCCCTCCAATTAGGCACAAATTTGAATTTTTAATTTTGAATTTTATATTTTTGTTGTCTCCCCCATAAATTATGCAATCACGCTTTCTCCCTCCTTAAATCATGCTATCTCCCCCCTTCATTTCGTAAATAATATCAAAAGTACATGTAAAGATGGAAATAAATATCAATTTATAGCAAATTAGCCGAAATCATGCCTAATTTTGAGCGTACATTTTCGTACGTGGCTTGATTAAGTGCTTTGGTGAATATGTCGGCTACTTGTACTTCAGTGCGAACGTGTTTTATAACGATATCACTACTGTTTACATAATCACGAAGAAAGTGATATCGTACTTCTATGTGTTTTGCCTTAAAATGAAGTATGGGCTTTTTAGACAAATTAATAGCACTCCTACTATCACAATAAATGGGGATGCGATTTATCGTGATTCCAAAATCAGAGAGTTGTTGTTTTAGCCATAAGAGTTGTGTGCAACAAAGACTAAGGGCCATGTATTCAGCTTCAGTAGTAGATAATGCAACACTTTCTTTCTTTTTCGAAAACCAAGATATTAATGAATTTCCTACAAATTGACAAGTGCCACTTGTGCTTTTTCTATCTATTTTGCATCCACCTAATCCGCATCAGTATAAGCATGCAAGTCAAATTAAAAATTCTTATCATTCCATATTCCTAAAGTGGGAGTGTGCTTAATGTATCGAAATATCCTTTTTATAGCATTGTAGTGAGACACTTTAGGTTTTCTTTGAGAACGTGCAAACATAAAAACACTAAACCTGATATCGGGTCTACTTGCAGTAAGATAAAGCAAAGAGCCAATCATAGACCTAGACAAACCATTATCAAAGTCTTTTCCATTCTCATCTTTATCAACTTTAGTTGTAACACTCATAGGAGTTGGAGATGGTTTCAAGTTTTCAAAATTATACTTTTTAATCATGTCATTCACATATTTGACTTGACTTATATGGATGCCTTTACTAGTTTGTTTAATTTGCAAGCCAAGAAAATAATTTAGCACCAACCATAGACATTTCAAATTTGGATCTCATGCATATTTCAAAATCTTCAACAAGGTTTTGAGATATAGATCAAAAAACAATGTCATCAACATAAATTTGAATAATAAGTAAATCCAAATTTTCTTGTTTTAAGAATAAAGTACTATCTATGATGCCTCTTTTTAATCCGTTTTCTAAAAGAAAAGTAGCAAAACGATCATACCAAGATCTAGTTGCTTGTTTTAAACCATATATTGCCTTCTTTAATTTGTACACATGATCAGGATATTTCAAATCTTCAAAACCGGGTGGTTGTTTCACATATACCTCTTATTGTATAAGCCATTTAAAAATGCACTTTTTACGTCCATTTGATAGTTTAAAATCCTTCATGCAAGAAATAGCAAGTAATAATCGTATGGCTTATAAGCATGCTACAGGTGAAAATGTTTTATCATAGTCTATTCACTGTTCTTTATTATATCCTTGTGCTACAAGCCTCGCTTTGTTTCTAACAACTTTACCCTCTTCATTCATTTTATTTCTAAAGACCCACTTTGTGCCTATTATCGTTTTATCTTGTGGTCATGGCACTAAATCCCAAACATCATTTGTTGTAAATTGATTTAATTCATCATGCATAGCGTCAATCCAAGAAGAATCATTCAAAGCATCAAATACATTCTTGGGTTCAATTTCAGATATCATAGCGTGGAATTGATTTATTTCATCAGGATTTATTGTTCTACGTGGTTGGACACCTTGTGTTATATCGACTATAATAACGTCTTGTGGATGATCTCTATGCCATCTTGGTTGATTATTCTCTAAGTTTTCATGTATGTGTAAGTGATCATGCATTTCTAGTGTGTTGGATTCATCATGTACGATATTCTCTTCTATATCATCTAACACGGGCTTTAGTTCAAAATCATAGTCATGTTCCTTATCTTTTTCAAACTCGCCAAATTCATTAAACTTCATATGAATAGATTCTAAAATCTGTCTAGTGATAGGATTATAACATCTATATGCCTTAGAATTAACAGAATATCCAACAAAGATGCATTCAATTGATTTACACTCAAATTTATCTAGATTATCTTTTGTATTCAAAACAAAGTATTTACAAACAAACACGTGAAAGTAATCAATTTTAGGCATGCGTTCATTCACATTTTCATAAGGAGTTTTGTTTTTTTTTCTAATCGATAAGCGATTAATTATATAGCATGCACAGTTTATGGCTTCCGCCCACAAAAATCTAGTCAACTTATTTTCACATAGCATGGTTTTAGCAATTTCTTGTAGTGTCCTATTCTTTCTTTCTGCTACTCCATTCAATTGTGGTGTTCTAGGTGGCGAAAACTCGTGTTTAATACCTTTTTCTTCGCAAAATGCAATCATGTCCTTACTTTTAAATTCGCTGCATCTACCGCTCCTAATCTTTTTCACATTCAAACAATAATAATTTTCAAGTTGTTTGATTAATTTCGCAATCTCAACGGCACTATCATCTTTATTCGCAACAAATAAAGTCCAAGTATAGCGAGAAAAATCGTCAACGATAACACATGCATAATGTCGCCCACCAAGACTCCTAGTATGATTAGTACCAAACAAGTCAATGTGCAATAATTCTAACACTCTAGATGTTCTAATTTCATTTTTAGATTTCAGTGACTTGCGTGTTTGTTTGCCTTGTATTGCCTTTAATACAAGATTCACACAACTGAAAGTTGTCTAAATCTAATTTAGGCAATCCTCGTATTAGATTCTTTCCTTGAAGTTTTTCAAGAGTTGAGATGCCAATATTTCCTAATCACCTATGCTACAAATTTACGTTAGGTTCATTTGACATAAAACATTTAACTTTAGTGTCTAAGATGTCATCCATATAAAGTGCTCTTTTTCCTTTTAATACCGTTTTTTCGTTTTTATTTACTATGTTGCAATATGGGTGAGTGAAACACACATCAAAACCATTGTCAAGAAACTGAGAGATGCTAAGCAAATTGTAGGATAGATTACTTACTAAGAAGACATTGGAGATTTGAAGAGTACTTGGGCTTCCAATTGTACATTTTCCGATGATTCTTCCTTCGTTGTTGTCTCCAAAGGTCACCGATCCACCTTTTGTAACCTTTTTCAACTTTGAAAACAAGCTCAGGTCACCTGTCATGTGCCTCGACCAACCACTATCAAGGAACTACTTGATTGATGTACCTTTAGATGTATGAGTTCCCTGCAATGTGTAACAACGATTTAGGTACCCTTTTATTTTGGGTTCTTGCGAGTTAGTTCTTCACGCCTTTGTAAGAGTACCTTTTGGTACCCATACTTGGGTGACCTTTCTCGGTCTTATAAATGGTGAGAATATAGATGAGGAAGAAATATAGTAGACATTAGGTGAGAATGAATTTGTCCTTGGGCCGAGTATCCCATTATGAACATGGTATGGTTTTCGTTTTTGATATACCTTAGAGTTAGTATGCATGGTGCGTGATCTAGATGCATTTATGTTAAATGAATATCGTGTATGCATTAATGGTTTCTTTTCATATTTGTACAGCAAATAATTATATCTTGTATTATATGAAAAAGAAGCATGATGAGATGAACTAGGGGGAATCTAGGCGTCTTCTTAGGCAGCACACTTGTCTTGAATTCATCTGTTTTCTTACATGAAGATAGAATGAATCTGGTTGATTTATTGTGTGTCTCATTTTTCTCAATGTATCCTAATTCGGTTTTGTTACTATAATTCTTTTCTGAAGAGATGATGCGATCTAGCATGTTTGTACCCGTGTCAAACTGTTTCACCATTTTTTCTAGATCCGCATTCCTTGATTTCAAATTTGAAATCTCAGATTTCATTTCATTATTTTGTCTCGCTAATGATGAGACCTCTGATTTCAATGAATTGATTTTGCAAGACGACTCTTCTTTTGAATCGTTTAATTGAGAATCAAGGTTCGTGTTAGATGATTCTAACAACTTCCTTATCTTCAATTAAGCGTTTCTTTTCTTTTGCAAGCGTCTTTGTGAATTTATGTAGTTCAAGGTATTGACTAAACAAATCATTATAAGAAGGTTCGGAATCAGAATCAGAATCAGAAGATACCTCATTTGATGCTTTCGATGCAAAGCATACCTGTGCCGTCTCTTCTTCGGTATCATCAGTCTCAGAGTCAGATGAATCACTCCAATTGGAGGCCTTGAGAGCTCTTCTTGGATTCCTTTGCTTAGGTTCTGAGACGAGACTATTTTTATCCAGTCCTTGTCACAGTTTTTGTTCGTTTATCTGTCCTTGTTCGGGCAGTCATATGACAAGTGTCCAAGTTTTCCACATTCATAGCACTTTATGTCCTTATCATTAATTTTATTTTTATTTCTTTTAGTCGAAACAGCCTTAGGTTTGTTCTTGAATGATTTTCTCATGAACTTTCTCAAACCTTTAGCCAATAATATTAGATGATCATTGTTCGATTCAGTATCACTATCATCTACGTGATCGGAAGAAGTAGAGACGCATTCATTTGATTTAAAATCAATAGCCTTACCTTTTTTTGACGTTGATTCCGATTTCTTTAATGTAAGTTTGTTTTCTATACCTTTAAAAATCCGATTAGTTCCTCTATTTTTATTGATCTTGTTTCTTTACTTTCCTCAATCGCCGTGACTTTGGGATCCCATTCAGATGGGAGTCTCCTTAGGACCTTTTGTATCTTTTCCTGTGTAGAAAAAGCTTTTCCAAGAGACTCAAGAGAATTATAGATGTTAGTCAACCGTAAGTCCATATTAACAATTGATTCATTTGGCAATAATTTAAAAGACTCAAGAGTGGACATAAGCATATTTATTTTAGACTCTTTAACTTGACTAGTCCCTTCATGTTTCATCTCAAGAATTCTCCACATCTCTTGGGCACTAGAGCAATTAGACATGTAACTTGATTCACTTTTACTTAGCCCATTTAAAAGAAGTCGTATGGCTCTAGCATTCATACTCAATTTCTTTTTGTCATCACTAGTATAATCTTGTTTTGGTTTTACGACCTTTAGTGTGACACCATTGATAGTAGACAACTAAGAAGGAATAAATGGACCGCAAGTCTATATCAATGTCCATAAGAAAAAGTTTCATTCTAAGTTTCCACTATATGAAAGACTCACCTTCAAAAAGAGGAGGCCTTTGACTTGACATACCTTCTTGTTTGGTCTTGTGACTAGTGGTTGTCATCTCAGAAAGATCGTTGGATCTCCTTGTCGTGAGTTTTCCTGCACTCTGATACCACTTGTAGGATCTGTAAAGCACCACTAGATGGTGGGGGATTAAGTAGTGGGTGCTGAAAATTTTATTTTTAAAAACTTTTGAACCAAAAACCTCACTTCTGAAAACAGTTTCTGTTTTCAGAGTCTGATTTGAAATAATTGAAAGACCTAGTTACATACCTTCAAAAGTTATGACATTTAGTGAGAATCTACTCTCAGATGTTGTAAGTATCTCATGAAAATTTCAAATTACAATTTCTTTTCTAACCCCTTGAAAATACATTTTTACGCAAATTGCACAAATCTTCCAAAACTGGTACTCCGACTTGAAAAATTTATTCCATCAATTGGTGACTCTAAATGATCTGCAAACTTAACGACAAGACCCTCAAGGTATTTATTGTAGTGGGTTGAAACAGTTTTTAAAAGTTTATTTGGAAAGTATGTCAATCACGTTGATATTCTCAACCTGTGCTACTATGAAAATCAGATTGCACTAGCCTTAGAACTATTCAAATTTGACTGACTTATTCTTATCCAAATGAGTTGAAACTTGCGCCAAACGAAATCTAGGATATGTGAATATGTTTCTGGAAAATTTTATAATTTTTTAAAAACATTTACTTTTTTTTCTGTTTCAAAGAAATTGATGCAAAATGCTGAAAACTGAGAGTAAAGTGCTAAAAGTAAGAACACCAAGAATTTTATACTGGTTCGGTTAAAACAACCTACTCTAATCATCGAGTACTTCTTCCTTGGTTATTAAACACAATAAACACCTTACCACAAGGGTTATTGGAGTTACACACCAACTCCACCCTTTTACAAACAATACAACCAAGCAAACGGATCACGGACACCACCACCGAACGAATGAAGGTTTGATCACACCTTAATCAACCTTTTACAATAAAGTGTTCTAGAATATTAACATTAGGGCTAATTGGAATTTACCATATATGTGTAAAAAGTGTCTAGATACATGTTACAACTCATGCCAAAAGAAAACGTTACATGTGTTGTGTTCGTAGAAAACCGAATTTTTGATTTTTGTTGATTACGCAATTTTTCTCCTATAAAATTCAAACTTTTTACACATATTATATATACTATATCACACATAATGTACACAAAATAAATTAGATATTCAGCTCTAATGGCTGATTGAGAGGCGCCCCATGTGCTTTAAAACTTTGAATTTGAAATCTCCATAATTTGGCCTAAATTGTGGGTGATTTGTGTGTACCAACATGGAATGATTTAGTGGCTAAATTTAACATGTGAGCCACGAAATATTTTGCTATTTTTGAAGTATATGGGCTGGCCGTCTTTATATGGCATGTACGTGACACGTTGGTGAAGTTTCGGTAGTCACCCGATATGACAATTTTGGGTTTATGACCTTGTAACATGTCCTTATAATTTGGTCATTACCATGACTCATATCATATTATATAAGACCTGAATATACTGATAAATATGAGGTGTATATAGTGGTGTGACATTGACATACGTTTGTAATATATGTAACGTGTCGGTAGTACGTCGGAATATATGTGTATAGTGCCTTTTTAATAAAAATATGAATATATGTATTATATATATATTAGGCGTGTATATTGAAAGAGTGAGGAGACTTTCCATTTTCAATTTGTTGTCATCAAGCTTTCTCCAAATATGTCTTCATTTAATGAACTAGGTAGTTCATTTTCACTTAATGAACTAGTTTAGTTCATTAATTGTGGCACCTGAAAATCGTTCAAAGACAACAAATGTTTGCCATATGATGTAAGCTCTGACGCTTCATAGCTTGTTAGTATGGCAACAATATATATAAATTATATGAGGCATGTATATCACAAAAACATGTCAAGTAATAATTTTGTCATGCATTTTGTAAACTCGTACTATTTAAATTATGCATTTGTAAATCACTCAAACACTATTTTTCAACAAAAGATAGGTTGGTTGCCAAAGGTTTTACTCAAACCTTTGGGATTGACTATGAAGACACCTCTGCACCTGTAGCAAAGTTAAACATTGTAAGGATACATTTTTCTCTAGCTGTGAATCTTGATCGACCATTCTTACAACTTGATATTAAGAATGCATTTCTTAATACTGACTTAGACGAGGAAGTTCACATGCACATTCCTCCTGGATCCAATTCTGAATCCAATAATTATATGGTGTGCAGATTGAGGAAGTCTTTTTATGGATTGAAACAGTCCCCAAGGTCATGGTTTAAACGGTTCAATTCAATTGTATCTTCCATTGGTTTCTCACAGTGTCAAAGTGATTACGCGTTATTCATAAAATCTGTTAATGGCATGTGTTACATTATTATCCTAATATATGTTGATGATATAATCCTTACTAGAAATCATTATAATGGCATATTAGAAACAAAGAATTTATTACCTAAGTTTTTTGAAGTAAAAGATTTAGGACAGTTAAGTCATTTTTTGGAAATGGAAGTCTCAAGATCATCCAATGCCATTTGCATTTCTCAAACAAAGTATTTATTACAACTGTTGTAGGACACTCATATGACAAATTGCAAGCCTGCAAGTACTCCAGTTGAGCCTGGGTGTAAGCCAAAGATGGTATAGGATTCAAGTTATGCTAATAAACAAAGGTATCAAAGGTTGGCAGGTAAGTTGATATATCTTTCTCATACTAGGCCAGACATCTGTTATAGGGTGAGTTTTATTAGTCAATAAATATATAATCCTACTGCTTAACACTATTCCTATGCTTTAAGAAGTTCAATATATCAAAAATCTTCCCCTGGTGTGGGGCTGCTTTTCAAAAGAACTCAAGACAGGGATATTAAAGTCTTTACTGATGCTAATTGGGCTGGATCTAAAACTGACATGAGATCCACATCTGGCTATACCTTTTATCTGTGGGGAAACTTAGTTACATGGAGAAGTAAGAAGCAATGCTAAAGCACAGCTAAGGGCCCTGTCCCTTGGCATGTGTGAAGGCTTGTGGATCAACAGGGTTATGAAATATCTAAAACTTGATGTTCAGCTGCCAAATCATGTATATTGTGATAATGTATGTGCAATACATATTACTAAGAATCCTATGCAACATGACAAGTCCAAGCATATTGAGATAGACATGCATTTCTTAAGGGAAAAGATCAAGGAAAGGTGTTCAAACTTCATTTCATCAGGTCCAAAGACCAGGTTGCAGATATACTCATCAAACCATTGAGTGTTCAAGTCTTCATAATACTACTTGACCAGCAAAGTTGTATCAACATCTATAACTCTAGCTTGAGGGGGAGTGTTGGAATACAAAATATATCAAATGAAGACTCAGACCAGAAGAACTGGGGGATTTCAGTGTGTTCAATATTAGAAAATCTCATTGAGATGTTTCATCAAACAGTTTTATTTAAGCGTCGAATACCTTTCTTAATGCCTAATTGTCCCTGTAGTTTTCTTAGTTTCATCATGTTATTGTACACAAATATTGTTTAATCGTAGTTCATTAGCTATATCATCATTAAATGCAAGGCTAACTAGCCGCTGGCATCAATTCTATATATATGTATGACCTCAATCACATGGTGAATAAGAAGTGATTTTCTCCTCATTTGAGCATTAATTGTGTGATATTTGAAGTTGGTTTCTCTGAGATCCTTGTATTTTTCTAAATTATGTTAGCTCGTCATACCTGCTTCTTTGCTGCCGCTAAATCTTAATCTTTGTTTTGTTTAGCAGTTATTATGCTTAGCACAGTTCGGTACATCCGCTTGTCCATTTCTGGTGCCTTCACTTTGTTTCTTTAGCTTGACATCCCATTATTGCTGTTCTTATCTTTAGTGTCTTAACTTCGTCACCTCGGCTTGGCATTCCGTCCTTTAGCTCCACCATTTTAACGGCTGCGCTTTAATCATTCTATCTCAGAACTACATCACCGCAGCTCCAACAATTCCACCTTTCAAACATCCTTCACAAAGGTTTAGGCACAAGGGAGAAGACCTCCCCTTGCTTCCTTAGTGAGATAAACGTATGGTCAAGCGAGCAAGAGCCAACACTTCAAGATGGTCGTTGATCAGGCAAACCACAATGGCCTTTCTAGATGGAACCTTTAAGCAATGACAACACCTACAAAATGCTCAACTTTGAAGGATCTTAACTTAGGTTTTTAATGCAAAACCAAGAAAACAAGTCTCACAAGAATAGGAGGAAATATCAAGTATTTTATTTCATCAAAGCTTGTTCATTCCATGCGCCCAAAGGCCCTATTTATAGGCTTTAAATGTCGTCCCTATCAGCCTCAAGATGAATAAAAATGATTTCAAATAAGCTAGCTAACAAATGTTTGAAAATTTAAAATTGTTTGAAATCAAAACCACAACAAATTCTAGCTAACATTTTTGTGGGCTGCCATCTTCACTATATCCAACCATGTATGATGATCAAATGAGGCCTTGGAGGAGCTGATTTGATGAGTAGGATGAGGTTGAAGTTGAATTCAAAAGTTGGGTGAAGTTTGAATTCAAGTTGAGTTTGAATTTGAATGCACTTTGAATTTGGTTGTCGAATATCCTTTCCATCAATCTTCCAGCCGATTTAGATGAGTGATGAAGGTGTGGAAAATCTGATTTGATTATGATAAGGTGGCTGGAATTGGATTCAAAGGATCGTTGAAGTTTGAAATCAAAATTGAATTTGAATTCAAACTTGGATTCAATTTGAATTTGAATTTATCCTTCTTTTCATAGGACCCGTGACCTCTTGATGGGAGCCCCGATCCTCATCAATCCACCCTCCTGAAGAGTATTCGTCCTCGAATCGAAAGGGTCATCAGTGGAAGTGGTGAGGTCAGCAACATTAAAAGTAGACGAAATAGAACCATACCTTTTGGGAACATCAAGGATGTAGGCATTGTTCACATATGCGTTTCAAAACTTTGAATGGTCCATCTCCTCTACGTAACAATTTCGACTTTCGCTCCTTGGAAAACCTTTCTTTGCGTAAATGTAACCACACTAAATCACCAGTTTCAAACACAACTCCTTTTCTATGTTTGTTCGCTCGTTTTTCCTAAGCGTGGTTTTTCTTTTCAAGTTGTGTTTTAACGTGTTCAGGCAGTTTTTTTTATCTTTTCTGCTTTTTGTTTACCATCAAGACTTGAACATTCATGCACGAGGATAGGGATCAAATCAAAGGGAGACAAGTGGTTAAAACCATAGACGATTTCAAATGTACTCTGCAAAGTACCATGATGAACACTCCTATTGTATGCGAATATGATATATGGTAAAAAATCTTCCCAATGTTTAAGATGTTTTTGCAAAATGGCACGCAAAAGCTGAGAAAGAGTACAATTAACTACCTCAGTTTGTCCATCACTTTGTGGGTGAGCAGTGGTAGAAAACAGCAATTGAGTACCATGTTTATCCCACAAAACACGCCAAAAATGACTAAGAAATTTCATATCTCTATCACTTACCATTGTACATGGCATGCCATGTAATCTCACAATTTCTTTAAAGAACAAATCAGCAACATGTGTGGCGTCATCAACTTTCATTCATGCAATGAAGTGTGCCGTCTTTGAAAATCGATCGACCATAACATAAATGCTATCGCGCCCTCCTCGAGACCTAGGAAGTCCTAAAACAAAATCCATGGAAATGTCAATCCAAGGGGAATCAGGGACGGGTAAGGGCATGTAAAGGCCATGTGGTTGGGACTTGGATTTGGCATGTTTGTAAGTGATGCAACTACCACATAACCTCTCGATGTCTACGCGCATGTGGGGCCAATAGAAATGTTCCTTAAGGGTTTGAAGTGTTTTGAACACTTTGAAGTGACCCATTGACCCTCCCCCATGTGCTTCTCTAGTCAATGCTTCTTGTAGGGATGATTGGGGAAAACACAACTTATGTTCTTTGAAAAGTGATCCCTCATGCATGTAGAATTTTCCGAATGGTCCCTCTTGACATGCCTCGAAAATGGTGACAATAACATGGTCGTTGCGGTACAAGTTCTTAAGTGATTCGAATCCTAAGAATCGTGAGGATAATGTAGTCACTAATATGTATCCCCTAGAGAGGACATCAACAACTATATTGCCCTTTCCTTTTTTGTACTTAATCACACAAGGGAATTTCTCTATAAGCTCTATCCATTTAGCATGTCTCTTGTTCAACTTTCCTTGTCCTTTAAGGTATTTAAGGCTTACGTGGTCAGTGTGGATCACAAACTCCTTAGGTTGAAGATAGTGTTGCCAAGTTTGTAGGGATCTTAGCAGAGCATCAAGTTCTTTGTCATAGGTAGAGTAATTTAGTGCAGCACCTTTCAGTTTCTTTCTAAAATAGGCTATGGGTTTCTCACCTTGGGTCAAGCGAGCAAGAACCAACACTTCAAGATGGTCGTTCATCAGGCAAACCACAATGGCCCTCCTGGACAACACCTTTAAGCAATGGACACACCTTCAAAATGCTCAACTTTGAAGGATCTTAACTTAGGTTTTTAATGCAAAACCAAGAAAACAAAATTCTCACAAGAATAGGAGGAAATATAAAGTATTTTATTTCATCAAAGCTTGTTCATTCCATGCGCCCAAAGGCCCAATTCATAGGTTGTAAATGCGTCCCTATCAGCCTTAGGATGAATAGAAATGATTTCAAATAAGCTAGCTAGCAAATGTTTGAAAATTGAAAATTGTCTGAATTCAAAACTAAAACAAATTCTAGCTAACATTTGCAACGTTTGTAGGCTGCCATCTTCACTATATCCAGCCGTGTATGATTATCAAATGCGGCCTTGGAGGAGCTGATTTGATGAGTAGGATGATGTTGGAGTTGAATTCAATAGTTGGATGAAGTTTGAATTCAAGTTGAGTTTTAATTTGAGTGCACTTTGAATTTGGTTGTTGAACATCCTTTCAATCAATCTTGCAGCCGATTTTGATGAGTGATGAAGGTGTGGAAAATCTAATCTAATGATGATAAGGTGGCAGGAATTGGATTCAAAGGATGGTTGAAGTTTGAATTTGAAATTGAGATTGAATTTGAATTCAAACTTGGATTCAATTTGAATTGGAATTTATCCTTCTTTTCCTTCAAGATGGCGTGTAAGTTGGCTGAAGATAATGGCTGAATTCTTCTTGAAATGTAATCCTCAAATTGGTTGAAACTTGAATTCAAATCATGGTATTTGAATGCAAGTTTATCTTAAGTTGATTTTCTCTTCAATTTTGGATATCCTTGGCCAACGGCTCCTGGGACAAAATCAATTTGGTGTTCTATTTCTCTAATAGGTGGTAATCCGGATGGTGGCTTGGTGGGAAATAGAACAATGTACTCTTGTATAAGGGACGCAACAGAGGTAGGTAAATTTGGTGGGATTTGTTCTATTGAAAGGTGACACGCCTTAGGAATGAGAATGAGGACGGTTTGGTTGCTATAAAGGGCTCGTGTGACCTCTCTTTTCTTCACAAAATATCCACACTTCTTTTTTGATTCGTTGACACTTATGGGCACTACCTCTTTTCCCTTACTCTCTTGTTTTTTGTTCTCACTTTTTATGCATTCCACGAATTTTCTCTCAGCTTCTTTTTCCTTAGGATCAGTCCTAGACTTAGACATGCGTTGGTGATACTCGTGGACTTTGTGGGGTGAAAGTGCATGCAATTTGTAAAGTTTTCCTTTCAATTTGAAAGAATAACGATTCAAATATCCATCATATGTCACATGTCGATCAAATTGCCATGGCCTACCAAGTAAAATATGACTAGCATGCATTGGTGCGACATCGCATAAAACATCATCTTTGTAACTACCAATGCTAAGAGAAACCAAAACTTGCTTACTTACGCTAACTTCACCACAATCATTTAATCATGCAAGTTTGTAAGGATGCGGATGATTAGTCATAGGCAAATTCAGTTTTCTTACCAATTCGATGCAGCCACATTTGCACAAGAAGTAGAATCAATTATCATAGTGCACACTTTACCATTTATCATGCAATGAATACGGAAAATGTTTTCTCTATGTTTCTCATGATCATCTAATTTCGGATATGCATTCAATGCTCTTTGCACAACAAGAAATTCCTTAGTGTCAAAATCATCTAGTGTGTTTAGATCCTCTTCAGGTTCAGTTTCATTATCATGCTCAGATTCATTTTCATACTCGATCTCAGACACATATTCATTAGATTCCTCAATTAACATGATTCGTTTCGCATCAGGACACTCTTTTCCTATGTGACCACGTCCTTGACATTTATAGCATTTAATGTCTCTAAACCTGTTTGAAAGATTAGAAGCACTTCTTGTGGGAGCTTTTTGTTGGACACGTTCATCTCGTTTTTGTGTGCCCTGCACAAAGTTGTCCATCCTTTTTGACGTGCCTTGGTCACGTGTTTGGCCTCCTATAGGACGTGAGCTTCTCGTTCCTGAAGGCTTGCTGGAAAACCTTGATGAAGATTGATTAGTACGATAAGTGGAATTGAAATTAGAGGAACTACGTACCTTTAGTTGTTGTTAAATCTTCTCTGCCATGTGGACCATGGTTGTGAGGTCGAGGTAAGGTGGAAGCTTAACCCTTTGCGCAATCTCCTTGTTTAAACCATGTAAGAAACGAGCATTGGTTGCTTCTTCGGGTTCCTGCAAGTTAGACCTTTCCAACAAAATTTCTAACTCTTTGTAATACTCGTCTACACTTTTGTAACCTTGTTTTAAGTTTTGCAAACTTGTGAAAATACAACTCTCAAAATTGTTTGGGATAAAACGTTGTCTCTTTTCAAATTTCATTTCTTCCCAAGTGACAATTGGAGGTTGTCTTGTCTTAGTCCTATTTCTACACAAATTTTTCCACAAATTTAGTGCGTAACCAGAAAACTCAATACAAGCGTACCTCACCTTTTGTAATTCACTATAGTTGGTACAAGAAAAGATTAGATACACTTTCGTTTCCCATTCAAAATGTTCCTCCACATTACATTTACCATAAAACGTTGGAATATTTATTTTTTTTTGAGAAAATCGTCATCTTGTGGGAAAAGGGGGTTTTGGCATCTTTGGTAACCACGGGGAGGGTGGTCATCAAAGTAATAATCATCATGCTCAAATGGAATGTAATCATCATTGTACCTTCTTGGAGCGTACCTTCTTGGTTGCATTGGAGGAACAAACCTTCTTGGCTCGATGTGTGGTGGTCTAAGGTTTTCATCCTCAACTTCTTCTCGAGGATGACGCCTTGGTTATGAATGGCCCTACTCGTGCCTTGTCCGTCACTCATCTTGTAGCTCCGTTCAACATCCTCCAATCGATGTTTTATTACCTCCTTGCATGCATGAGTTTCTTTAACATCTCCAGCATTTGTTGTTGTGTATTGTCAAGAGTTTCAGCCTCCTTCGACTTGCTAGATGCGGAATGGGTGCTACTCTCCATGTTTTACCTAAAGTGAAGAAACGAAAACAAAAAGAAAAGAAAAGAACCAAACTAACACAAAGACAAACAAATGTTAAGTGATTAGTAAAAACGAAATATGAGCACTCCTCTTTCTCTTATTTCCACTCTCTTACCACTTTGCTTCTTGGATAACCTGAAGTTAATAAGATTCAAAGCGATCAATTAAGAAAGTGTTATGCCAATGCTTCTCCAAATCACAACGATATCTACTTGTTTCTCCCTTTTGCTTTCAATTTGCACCAAATAGTATCAAAATAGAATCAGGAGAGATAGATACAAACTTGAACTTTTCTACTAAAATTCAAAGAAAGTAAGCAACCAAAATTGATGTATAAGGCTGAACCAAAGATGAACTAAGGGTTGCCGTGGGCAATCTTTAGTTAAGTTTGATTGTATGCACTTATTATCCACAAAATGGTTCAAGTCATGCAATAATCCAGCAACCAAATGTGTGATTGGTTCAAGAAGAGTAGTATAAGGTGAAGGAAGTTTGGGAGGATGGTTGTGTGTGGTACAATGAAATATGGTATTAAAGGTTGTCAAATTGCACCAAAAGAAATTTCAAGTAATGCACAAATGTTTTCCCCCTTTTTTCTCTTTTTTCTTTCTTTTCTTGCTGTTTCAACGCAATCAAGGTTTAGATTCCCTTTTTTTACTAGGGGCAGATTTGGAATTTCATGCGTTTTGCCGTCAGAATTTTCGTTTTGGGCAGAATAGTGCAATGACTTTGAATTGCAGTTTGCGACCTTTAATTGCAAAAAACTAACCTTGGAAAGTGAGTGAAATTGAGGTTAGGTGGAATTGGGGTTAGGGTTAGGGTTTTCAATTTGGGGTGTTTGGTCGTTCTCGGTTCTTTAGGAGATTTGATTGTTGGGAAGTGATGGACGGTATATATGGGCTATTTGGGTTGGTAATTGTGAATTTGTGTGGTCAATTTTGATATTGGATGGTTGTAGGACAGAATTGAACAAAGTTCAAATTCTAGGGTTAGGGTTTTTTGAATGAGTTAAGAACTTTTGATTCTGGTTTTGTTTGGCAAAATTGATTTGGGGCTTTTTGTTAGGAGGGTAAATAAGGTAGTTTAGAATGTGGTTGGCGGTTTTAGGGTCGGGTTTGGGTTGGTTTTTTTTGGCCGTGGGGGTTGGGAATTTTCTTAGGGTTTTGTTCGGGTTGAAAATGACTTGTGAAGACAAACACACGTATGAATAGCTGGATTTAAAGCATGAAATCAATCACTATGTGAATCACAAGATGCATACAATCATCATCAACTAAAAGCTTTGGTAGCAACAAGATGATTTGAAAGCAAGGTAGCTTTATAGGCTGAGGATTGTAGTAAAAAAAGAGAGCTCAATGTAACCTAAATGCACAAACCATAACTTGTAAAATTTTGAACGACTCAAATTAGATGTGACGCCAAAAAATTAAAGAAATGACACTTGAATGATGATTAGCAAGATGTAGCAAAATGCAAAGACTCAAAAACCCTAGGATGTTTTTTATACGTGAGAGACACAAATGAAATGAAGAGTAGGGTAGAAGAAGGACTCAAAACTAGACTTGAAATGACTAGACTCAAACGAAAAAGGAAATGATAGAAGATGGTGGAATAAAGTAACATGGGCTCTGATACCAATTTGATGTGAGCAAGACGTGGGCTCCAACAATTCCACCTTCCAAACATCCTTCACAAAGGGTTAGCCACAAGGAAGAAGACTTCCCCTTGCTTCCTTAGTGAGATAAACGTATGGTCAAGCGAGCAAGAACCAACAATTTAAGATGGTCGTTGATTAGGCAAACCACAATGGCCCTCCTGGATGGCACCTTTAAGCTATGGCAACACCTTTAAAATGCTCAACTTTAAAGGATCTTAACTTAGGTTTTTAATGCAAAACCTAGAAAACAAAAGTCTCACAAGAATAGGAGGAAATATCAAGTATTTTATTTCATCAAAGATTGTTCATTCCATGCGCCCAAAGGCCCTATTTATAGGCTGTAAATGTCATCCCTATCAGCCTTAAGATGAATAGAAATGATTTCAAATAAGCTAGCTAACAAATGTTTGAAAATTGAAAATTTTTTGAATTCAAAACTAAAGCAAATTCTAGCTAACATTTGCAATGTTTGTAGGCTGCCATCTTCACTATATCCAGCCATGTATGATTATCAAATGAGGCCTTGGAGTAGATGATTTGATGTGTAGGATAAGGTTGAAGTTGAATTCAAAAGTTGGGTGAAGTTTGAATTCAAGTTGAGTTTGAATTTGAGTGCACTTTGAATTTGGTTGTTGAACATCCTTTCCATCAATCTTCCAGCCAATTTTGATGAGTGGTGAAGGTGTGGAAAGTATAATTTGATGATGATAAGGTGTCTGGAATTGGATTCAAAGGATGGTTGAAGTTTGAATTCAAAATTGAGTTTGAATTTGAATTCAAACTTGGATTCAATTTCAATTGGAATTTATCCTTCCTTTCCTTCAATATGGCGTGTAAGTTGGCTGAAGATAATGGCTGAATTCTTCTTGAAATGTAAGCCTCAAATTGCTTGAAACTTGAATTCAAATCATGGTTGAATTTGAATGCAAGTTTATCTTCAAGTTGATTTTGTCTTCAATTTTTGCTATCCTTGGCCGCCCCCTTCGGTAGATATTGAAGATAATTTTGAGCTTATTTTGAAAAAAAAAGGAATTCCATCTTGGACACATTTGAATTTGTCTTTGTGGAGACAAACATTCTTCTCAACACAACATTCTTTTTGTCTACCTTTTTGTAACATACGCCTATAATGCCTCTTGGACCTCAATTCCATTTGGATCTTCCATGTACCTAATTTACCTACAAAGGCAACACATAAAAATAAAGATCACAAGAAAACTAGACTAAAATCAAATCAAGGAATACTCACACACACGCACACACATACACATTCATAGTGTAGGTTCAATGAAATGAACCCAATGAACCTTAGGTTCATCTTGAACATGTTTGTACAAGAAGGTTCCAACTTGATGACCAAGTTCTCTAGCCCTCCTTCTTGTCATAGGACCCGTGACCTCTTGATGGGATCCTCGATCCTTATCACCTCGACACTCCATACTTTAGGTCGGCACTTCATCATATCACCTCAGCACTGCATACTATAGCTCTACACTTTATCATGTCACCTCGGCACTGAATATTTCAGCTCAAACTTCATCACCTTCGCTCAAGCACTTTACTTATGTACTCCTCACCTCTACTTGGCACATCGGCTCGACACTTCTCTTATTTTAGCTTGCTCCTAACCTCGTCATGACACCTCAGTTTGGCACTCCTTTTATTTCTGCTTGCTCCTCACCTTGGCATGGCACCTCGGCTATGCACTCCTTTTATTTCTGCAGACTATTCTTCAATACTCCCCACGGCATGGCACCTCGGCATGGCATTTTACTTCTTCTTTTATTTCTGTGGACTATTCTTCAATACTCACCACTAAAGCTTGTCGTATTTATACAACCAAGATTGACATTATGTCTATGGACTTTCCCAATACTCCCCCTCAAGATTGATGTATTAACAAATACAACCAAGATTGACTATTCCTCGACTTCTCCTTAGTTCTACTTCTAACCATGGTTGGCTAGTGACATTCATTGATTACGTAAAAAACTTAGGAGAAACTTGAAAATATTCATTAGTGCAATCATGCATGCATTAGTATATTTTAACCTTTATCAATGGTAGGATAAGATAGTTACTACCATTTTTAATCAGTTATTATATGTGATGTAAATGCAATGTTGGGATTTGTTTGAAAGACGAGAGGAAAGTGAGTTCTGCTTAAAAACGTGATAACTGAGTGAATGCTACTTTCTTAACCATAAAGTCTGCACGGAATAAATGTAATCTTTCTTTTATAAAACTAGCAATTTTTTAATGCCTCAAAAAACATTCAAGTGACATGAAATATGTGTTTTCAGATGATAGTGATATGGAAAATTTTATTTGACTTATATACAATTTGATGAGGCATTCCAATGTTAGAATTGCATGTCCAAACATATAAACAAATATATTCGCAAAACTGTTTTGTCAATTCTGGGATAAAAAAGTCATAATGCACACTAGTAGGCACAATTGTTTCTTAGTTTATCTTATACCTAAATCAAGGATGAATATTTTGTGCACTCCAAGCTTCGGCTCAGGTCAGCACATATTATTGTTGATCACTAGGTGAGCTTAATTCATTACGGGACACAGATATGCCATAAAGCCATGGGATTATTGTACACCCTTATACTCAACTCATATTTAAGACAAATTTTAATTTATGAATGTGTTGAACTATAAATATTTAGATGCATGGTTATTTCTTAACTGAGGCACAGCTCATCAACAGGTAATCCTTTAAGAAGGGATGTAACTTTTTCATCATATATATTCAAAAAAATAGACACAAACACTAATATTTGAGAAAGAATTCACCTTCCTAAGTAATTGATTGAATATACAAGATTTCATTGTGGTAGAGTTGTAGGAGATATACATTGTTATTAGCATAAAAATACCTTCTTCTCAGCTTGACACACTCTTTCATTTGTGATATGAGCTCAGCTTGGTATTTACTCTGTTTGACACCTCTTGCAGCAGCGTCCATTCCTTATACTCAGCTTGGCTAGCACTTTCAGTTGTGATATGAGCTCAGCTCATTATTTGCTCTGTTTGGCACTTCCTGTAATGGCATGTACTCCCGACATCATTTATTATATATATATATATATATATATGTATATATATATATATATATATATATATATTCAAATGTTAAGTTTCTAAGTGGACAAGTTGGGAACATGTCAACGTACTTGGATAAGGCATGTCAGTTCCACTTTGGCAATCACATCACTCTTCTCTTCTCTCTTTCTGGCTCTTCTTCTTCCTTTCTTATATTCAAATTCCAAGAGCATAGGAAAAAACAAGAAAAAATCTGAGATAGCACTCAAGCAATCAACACCAAAGAAATATTTTGAAGGTTCAATGGTATAGTTTTAAGAAGATTTCATATGTATTGAAAGATTTTTTGATCAAGTGTGTATATTTGCGCTATAAAAGTTCAATCAAAGAAGCCTTTAATGGCATATTGAACAACTTGAGAGGATTTCGACATTAAGGCCAAGGCTCTACAGGCCTAATCAAAAGATAGATTTTTGTACTATGGCAAATGCTCTATTGGAGAAATAGATTTTGGCTTCATTCCAAGGCTCTATGGATGGCCTAACAAAAAGATTTCGGCTCAGCATCCAAGGCCTTTCTAGCCTAATGAGGATGGCTTAGAAGGATTCATGGCTTTGAAATAAGTCAATGAGATCCTTTTCCATGAACAGTTGTGACTTAGAAGAAATGGCCCGTTGGCCTTTGAAGGCTTAACGTCCATTGTTGAAATACGACCCTGACCCTATAGTATTGGAAGAGTTATGCTCAGAGTGGCACCTCCATTTATAAAGCTTCTTGAAAATATTACACTTCAGCCAACATCAACAAATTTTTATACAAAGTAGTTTTTTTATTTTTGAGAATGGCACTTAGGCCGATATCTGAAGAAACTAGAAACCAAACTTGTTCCTGTAACAGTAATAAGCTGATTGATATTAATGTACTATGATCTCTGGAATATTTTAGACTTATGGCTAAGGCTCTCATTGACTGTTCAAGAAAATGATTTTGGTCTTATACCAAGGCTCTTAAAGCCACTTCAAGAAGAAGATTTTGGACATACGCCAAGGCTCTTCAAATTCGATGAAGCAGAGTTAGAAAATATGTAGAAAAAATGATAGAAAACCATTTTCATAGTAACCTGAGTAGATAACATCTAAAGGAGGTGCTGCCAGAGGAATATTGACCATGTTCCTACCAAACAACATAAAGGAATTGTTGTCTTTTTTTGTTTAAAAACCACTGGTGCAGCAATCAATGAAAGAATGAAGCAAGAATTTGCAATAACTGAGATCAAAGTCTTAGAAGATTTCAGTTTGGTGGCTATGGTTCCAAATAACCTAATGAAGAAGATCTTAGCTGGACAGCTAAGGTTCTTCATGACCTGTAAGGATTTCAGCTCGACACTAAGGTTCTTCATGACCAACCAAAAAAGATTTTAGCTCAGTGGCGAAGATTCTTCATCACCTATCAAAATAGATTTCAACTCGATAGCTAATGTTCTTCATGACCTATAGAAAATGATTTCAGCTCAACGGCTAAGGCTATTCTAAGCCTTTTGAAAAAGATTTCAGCCCGACAATTAAGGCTCTTTACAGCCTATTCAAAAAAGATTTTAAAAATCTTGTGAAGTTGAACATTTCTTCTCAAGGCTAAGGCTCTTCACAGACTATTAAAAAAGGTTTTTCAAAGTCATGTGCAGATGAAGATTTCTGCCGAAGGCAAAGGCTCTTCAAAGCCTAGTGAAAAAGATTTTAATTTGGTATGAAGCAGTGGAGTGAAGAGTCTTTGAAAAGAGTTTTAACAACTGATGAAAGGTCGGCCAGGTTAGTTTTAGAAAAAGAGTTTTTTTTTAACGAAAACTGGGCAGACATACTCTCTTCACATCTTCTTCTTCTTCTTTGAGCTCATGGCTCTGATACCATGCCATAATCCAGAAGCGCGTATTGTAAAACACGGAAGTGTAGAGAGGAGGTTGAACTATAAATGTTATCTAGACTTTCTTTATGTCAAATGTACATTGGTTTGCCTTTTATAAGGCTTGAGAGAAGAGGTAAGAAACCTCAATCCACCGACGGCTATAAAAACAATTAATAATAGTAGTAGAGATTTTTTAATAAGTGCACAATGAATTTAGGAAAGAATGGCGGAAAAAAAATTTAATGCGTCGTATATCTATTTACAATGGCTATAACAATTTGAATTTAGGATAACATCGATCAATCGATGTCCATCAGTTTAGAGATTATCAATGTAAAGATTGATGCCGGTTTTCCTGTTCTGTGATATTTTTCATTTAATGGCATCAATTGCCCTACATTAGAGATAGATGTTGGACAGTGTGCTTCGAATTTTGCACATGTTGTATATAGATCAATTGATGTCTCTAATTCAGAAATCAATGTAAACACCGATCAATTGATGTCAAAGTTTAGAGATTGATGTTATATTTTATTCATGGGTTATCATAAATGGAACCCGTCAAAACAAGAAGAAGAACAACAATAATGAGAATAATGTTTAATAGATTTTTTGTGTGTATAAGGATCGGCATAATTATATTATGACTAGAGAACATGTCTCATTTTTGTGCACTTTATGCAAGAAACATATTTCCCTGGTCCTGGGTCAACATCAACAGATTGAACCTCGTATTCATATTTAGTACCCTTGAAATCGATAATGTTGCCCTTGTCAAAGAGGGAGAAGATGAGCAGCTGAAGTGACCAGCTGACATTTGGTTGAGCAGTTTTGTGTTCATCACAAACACTAGTGTGCTGAGTGAATGAAGAAGGCAGAAGGTAGCTGATTGATGTATAGCAGTCAAACATAGCACGTGGAGCTGAAATAGTCAAGATTAGAGTGCAAAAATCATGTGGGAAGATGGAAATGTGAGACAGGAGAAGTCTAGACCAAGCTACTGCAACAGGCAAGGAAGGAAGAAGGCTGACTCATTTTAGCGGGAAGTTTTAAAGTGAGTAGAATGACTTTTGTACCCTTAATTGATACAAGTAGTTGAGGTAGTTATGTGTACCTTTTAGCAATGTCACAGTTCTCTCCTTCTACCATATATACTCTTCTGTAAACACTGCAAAAGACTTCTGGGAATTCATTCTTCTTTTGCATTTTATCAAAGATTAAATACAGTTTTTTCTCTCCCAATTGCTTCTCTCGAATTCTACAGATTACTCTTGTTCATTACTCAGCATTTTTGTGTTGACCATAGTTATTCATTTTAGGTTTATAAGGATTTTAACATGGTATCAGAGCGTCGTGTTGATTGAGAAATCTCGATTAAGTGTTCTTCGCTTGCTGTCTTGATATTATGGCTTTTACTTCCATCAATTTTTGCACCCTAGATCCCACAAAGGATCCTTTGTACATTCATCCAAGTGATAGTCCATCATTGGTTCTTGTACAGTCTCATCTGACGTCTCACAATTACCATGGATAGAGCAAGACTGTTCGTAGAGCTTTGGAGGCGAAGAACAAAACAGGTCTTATAGATGGTACAATCCCTAAACCTGCTGAAGGTGAGCGTAAACATTCTTCATGTGTCAAGGCCAACAATATGGTAGCCTCTTGGATCACCAACTCAGTAAGTGCTTCGATTGCTCAAAGCATAATCTGGATTGATAGTGCTATTGAAATCTACAAGGATCTAAAACTCAGGCATGGTAATGCAGACGCCTTTAGGATCTTAGATATGCAAGAAGAATTTTATTCAATTAGACAAGATAATTCTACTCTAACTGACTATTATACTAAGCTGAAGATTATTTGGGAAGAATTAAGGGTTTTAAAATCCTTGCCTTCTTGTACCAATAATAGATGTACTTGCAATATTACTGCTCAGATTAACAAGTACGTAGAGGATGACTTCATGATTAAATTCTTGAAAGTATTATCATATGAATATGAACATGTTAAGTCATAGGTTTTGTTATTGAGTCCTTTACCAAATATTAACTCAACTTTTGGCATGACTGTTAAATCTCAAAGAAAGGTTGTGTATTCTAATGGACAAGGTTTCTTTATTAATGATCCTTCCCCAATGTTGAATGTGGGCGATACTCCTTCAGTATTTGTTGGACATACTACTGGTTTCCAAAATCCTCAGGGAACCAGACAAAGTTTACTTGGCTCTAGACCACCAGGAAGTTATAGTAGGGATGGTGGCTAGGTGCAGAGGTTTAGAAGTGCTAAACATCTCATATGTACCAACTGTGGTTTCTCATGACATATTGTGGATAAATGTTACAGAAAACATGGATATCCTCTAGGTTACAAGACAAAGGCAAGGATAAACTATTTGGGATATGATGAGCCTCAATATGATGGTGGAAATCAGATTGAGGATGTCAAAGGCAACGAGCAGGTGATTCCACAACAAGCCATGACACCACAAGTGCCAGCAGTTTTCACACATAATCAGTATCTGCAATTGATGAATATGCTTAAGGATCATCAAAAGAGAAGCTGCAATAAGAAGTTAGTTCAAGAAGAAAGGGAGGAAGCCTTGCATGGTACAATGACAGCTCAACAACTGCCTTCCTTTTGTAAGACAATAGTAATGTTGTCAGCAGAAACTTAAACTTATGGATATTAGGCTTAGGTGTCAATGATCATGTTTGTTGTTCTCTTGGTCTTTTTGATTCCTTTCATCCTGTCTGTTCATTACAAGTTAAGTTGCCTAATGATCTTATTGTTGATGTGTTATGACCCACCCCTGGGCTAGTGGAGAAAAGGAATTACGATGAAATTAAAACAGGATCGTTGTATCACACATAGCATAATAAGTTGTTGAGAAAAAGGGGTTTTAGTGATTACGAAATGCATTATTTAAATAACGTGTATTAAAGAAATGCATGACACGTTTTATGACTTGACACGTTTTTGCATAAAACCTGCCTTATATAGTTCATATATAATGTTGCCATACTAACGAGCCATGAAGCTTTAAAGCTTACATCAAATGGCAAACATTTGTTGTGTTTGAACTATTTTCATGTGCAACATTAATGAACTAAACTAGTTCATTAAGTGAAGTACTTAGTTAAATGAACTAAGTAGTTCATTAAAGGAAGCCATATTTGAAAAAGCCACAAAGGCAATAAATTGAAGAATGGAAAGTTCTCTCCCACCTATGTCTACACATTCTTATATATATTTTTATATATATTCAGATTTTTTAAAAGGCACTATACACATATATTCCAACGTACTACCGACATGTTACGTATTTTACGAACGTATGTTAACGTCACATCACTATATTTACCTCATATTTATGATTATATTCAGGTCTTATATCATATGATATAAGTCATGGAGATGACAAAATTATGACGACGCGATACAAGGTTCTAAACCAAAAATTGTCGTATCGGATGAATACCGAAACTTCGCCAACGTGTCACGTACTTGCCATCTTTAGATGGCCAGCCCCTACACTTCAAAATTGGCCACAAATTTCGTGGCTTACATGGTATATACAGCCATAAAATCATTCCATGTTGGCACACACAAATCACCCCCAATTAAGGCCAAATTATTGAGATTTCAAATTCAACATTTTTGTCACATGTAGGTGCCACATTAATCAGCCATGATAGCTGAATATTAAAGTTTAATTTATGTATACTATGTCTAACATAATATATATAACATGTGCTAAAAGTTAGAATTTAATTGGAGAAAAATCGGGTAATCGACAAACGTCGAAAATTCGGCTTTCTACGAACACGACACGTGGAACATTTTTGGCATGACATGTAACATGTATCTAGACACTTTTTACATACTCTATACATTCTAAAGTGTTCTAGAAAAATCAGTTAAGGGCTGATTGGAATATACCATATGTGTCTAATTATTGTGCACTATTTTACAAAGTTTGCAAAAATAATTCAGCACATGTGCAGGAATTTCACACACTATTTTCAGCTTTGTTGGAGCCTAGATGGAGTTTATTTGGCACTTTAATTGATGGAAAATAAGCCACACATGATGGGAGACTTTGAAGATGGCAACACACAAGGAAAGAGTTCAAAAATGCAACACATGCTGAAAATTTTCAGCATATGTGAATAGTGGCCGAATTTACTATTCATTTGTCCTTGATTTGCATCACAAAATTGAAGGGATTGAATGGTGAATATTTGGTAGTGTTTTGTATTCTTTTTGGCACATGTTTTTCAAGTTAATCTCAGATTTTTACAGCACACTAAATGGTGATAAGGTTAGACCAATCATGAAGTGCCAAGTAAGCAAGGGCTTAATGATCATCCAATGAGGAATTGCCAAATAAGCAAGGAAATGTCACAATGATGCAATATACTCTTCCAAGGACTTAGAAGATAATTTTCAAGAGAAGAAAGAGGCAATAGGGGGCGGCACATGTTGTGATAAAAAGAGAAGAAGGAGAGCAAACAAAAACACAAGACAAGGCTTACAATTCTCAAGATCAAAAACGTTATCATCCTTCTTCTTCTACACTTTCTTTCTTCCTTATCTAAAAGCCTATTGTATTCATATTCATATATCTTGAATAGGCTTCATCTATACCTCCATATACTCTTTATTGTTTTAAAAGATTGATCAAGGTTTGATCAATCTTGCACCCGCTAGGTGGTGGTGTTCGTGATCATTGTAATCACTTACAAGGTTTGTAAAGGGTTGGAGTTGGTGCATAACTCAATCAACACTGTGTGGTAAGGTGTTATTTGTGTTTTGTGATTAGTGATAACTGAGGAAGGTGTAGGATCTGTAAGGCACCACTAGAAGGGGGGGGTTGAATAGATGGTGCGGAAAATATGGTTTTTAAAATTTCTTTAAACCTAACCAATTCAAGTTCTGAAAACAGATTCTGTTTTCAGGACCAGTTTTAAAACGTTTTTAAAACTAGGTTAGAGGTCTCCAAAAATTATGCAGTTTTGAGAGAACTTAGCCTCAGATGTTATGAGGGTCCCCTAAAAAACTCAAATCAAAATTCAACCTTTAACCCCTTCAAAAAACGTTGGCACTCAGATTGTGTAAATCTGCCAGAAACGATAGATAGTTTTGAAAAATTAATTCCTATTTGTGTGAACGTCCAAATGATCTGAAAATTTGATCAATAACTCTTCACACACTATATTTAAATTTCTTGAAGCAGTTTTGGAAACTTCTTTTGGGAATTAGGTCAAATACAACCAAAGTCTCAACCTTTGCAAGTCTGAAAATCAGACTGCACTAGTCTCAGAACTTTTGATGTTTGATTGACTTATACTTGTCCAAAATGGTTGAAACTTGTGCCAAATTAACCCTAGAACGTGCAAGTATGTTTCTGGAAATTTTTATAATTTTTGAAAATCGTTTACTGTTTTTACGAACGTAAACAAAACGGATAAACAGTGCAGAAACTGAAAAGTAAATGCTGAAAGTAAATTGCACCGAGATTTTTATACTGGTTCGGTTATAAACAACCTACTCCAGTCTTCAAGGAACACCTTCCTTGGTTCACACTATTCACACACACAACACACCTTACCACAGGGTTGATAGAGTTACACCTTAACTCCAACCCTTTACAAACCTTGTATTGCTAGTACAATTAGCACGAACACCACCACCTTGCTAGAATGAAGATTGATCACACATTGATCAATCTTTTACAAAGATGAATGAATGGTAATTTATATGAAGCCTATTCAAGATTGAAAGATGTAAAGTACAATAGGCTTTTTACAAGAAAAGAGAGAAAGAAAATGTAGGAGAAAAGAAGCTAGGCAATTTGATCACTTTTGAATGTAATTCTTGTTCTTGTATTTGTTTGTTCTCCTCTTCCTCCCTTATAGAGTCCAGCCGTCCCCCTCTTGCCATCTCCCCCTCTTGAAAATGTCCTTTTAAGTGCTTGATCATGGTGACAATGCTTTGCTTACTTGGCATCATTCTATTGGACTATCATTTAGTCTTTGCTTACTTGGCACCTCTTTATTGATTCAATGTTGTCATCATTTGATGACTTGGAAAATCTGAAATAATCACTTAAAGTTTGCCAAAAAAATCAACCATTAATTCATAACATAAATCACAAATTCCATCATAAATTGCAAGACAAGAAATCTCTCCTTTTTCAAAGATAAAAATTGGTCATTATCACCTTGCCATGCTGAATTTTTCAGCATGTGCATTATGGAATAAAATTCAGATTATTTACCATTTTTCTTTGAATTGTTTATCATAAAAATGAATCAACCATATATGGTAAGTCTTGCTATCAATTGATGAATGAACTTTGACACAAAATGGGTGAAGAATTCGGCCACCATAACCTTCACACATGCTGAAGCATGTGTGATATGTAGAATATCACACTTGATTACCTTACATAATATTCAAATCATTTCCATAACATCTTCAATCAATCCTTTAATAAAAGATGACAAAATATGTCACCCTTAATGTCAAAAAAATCGGCCAAGATATGTGTAGTATGCTGAAATTTTCAGCATGCGACATAAGAAAGGTATATGTTGAATATTTACCTTTTGTAGCTTCTCTCTTTGATCCATCAACATTGTATGATTGATCCTTGACCAATCAATATGCCAACAAGGCTCCACATGTGCTCCATCTCAGCTGTATGTAACGTTGGAATGTGTATGTACATGTGCTGAAATTTATTTTTGCTAACTTTGTAAAATAGTGCACATTTAATAATACACACATGTAATATTCCAATCAGTCCTTAATTTAATTTTCTAGAACACTTTAAGATGTATATTATATGTAAAAAGTGTCTAGATACATGTCACATGATGTTCAAGAAAAACATTCCATGTGCGTAGAAAACCGAATTTTCGATATTTATCGATTACCCGATTTTTCTCTAATTTAAATTCCAACTTTTGCACATGATATATATATTATGTTATACATAATGTATATAATATATACTTTAAATCTCAGCACTTGGCTGATTTAAAGTGGTACCATAAACATGTGACAAAATTAAAATTGGAACCTTCACATTTTGGCCTAAATGTGGGGTGATTTGTGTGTGCCAACATGGAAAGTATTTTTGGCTGAATATATCATGTATATCACGAAATTATCATCAATTTTTGATGTACATGGGCTGGCCATTTATTTATGGCAAGTACGTGATACGTTGGCGAAGTTTCGGTATTCGCCCGATACGACAAATTTCGGTTTAGAACCTTTTATCGTGTCGTATTTAATTTTTCATCACCATATCTTATATCATATGATATAAGACCTGAATATACTCATAAATATGAGTTGAGTATAGTGGTGTGACGTTGACGTACGTACGTAAGATATATAACGTGTCGGTAGTACGTTGGAATACATGTGTATGTGCCTTTTATTAAAAAAATCTGAAAATATATAGTGTATATATATAAATTTGGCGTGTGAATTAAATGTGGGGAGGAGGAGAAGACTTTCCTTCCTTGGCCTTGTTGCCTTTGTGCCTTTTCCAAATTAATCTTCCTTTAATGAACTACTTAGTTTATTAAACTAAGTACTTCACTTAATGAACTAATTTAGTTCATTAATGAGGGCACCTGAAAATAGCATAAACACAACAAATGTTTGCCATATGATGTAAGCCTTAATGCTTCATGGCTCATTAGTACGGCAACATAATATATAAGCTAAATAAGGCAAGTTATCATACATGTACACTTATGCACGTTTGTATATATATATATATTCAACGTTTATATGTATATATATATATGTATTCAAATTTCTTATTTTGAAATCACTCAAACCCTCTTATTTCTACAATCTCCCCCTTTTGATGATTTTCAAAATAACTAGTGTACATGAATTAAGTGCTATCTCTCCCCCTTGAATTATGCACATATTTGAAATTTGAATTTCGAATTTCAAATCCGGCTCCCCCTTGATTCATGCAATTAAGATCAATCAGTGATCAATCAGTGTCTCTCTCTCCCCCTTAAATCATGCTTCTCTCTCCCCCTTTATTTTGGAAAGTTAATCAAAAGATTGCTGTCAAAAAGGAAAGTAAATCAAATAATATCACATTAAATCACATCAACGGGAATCATGCCTAATTTAGAACGAAGAGATTCATATGTGGCTTGATTTAAGGCCTTTGTAAATATATCAGCTACTTGAGATTCTGTGTGTACGTGATCTATGAAAATATTACCATTGTTAACGTGATCAAGAAGAAAGTGATAGCGAACTTCTATATGCTTAGCCTTAGAGTGTAACACGGGGTTCTTAGACAAATTTATTGCACTCATATTATCACAATATATAGGAATTTTATTTACGGTAATTCCAAAGTCCGAAAGTTGTTGTTTTATCCACAACAACTGTGTGCAACAAAGGCTAAGAGCCATATACTCAGCCTCAGTAGTGGACAAGGCAACACTTGCTTGCTTTTTGAAAAACCATGAAATAAGGGAATTTCCTATAAATTGGCAAGTTCCGCTCGTGCTTTTTCTATCTATTTTGCAGCCACCATAATCTGCACCAGTGTAAGCATGTAAGTCAAATGTAGAATCCTTATCATACCAAATACCTAAGGTGGGCGTGTGCTTAATATAACGGAATATTCTTTTTACCGCATTTAAGTGTGACACCTTAGGTTGACTTTGAAAACGAGCACACATGCATGCGCTAAACATGATGTCAGGCCTACTAGTAGTTAAATATAGTAAAGAACCTATCATAGATCGATATAATCCATTATCAACGTCTTTACCATGTTCGTCTTTGTCTAATTTAGTAGTAACACTCATAGGCGTGGGGGATGATTTCAAATTTTCAAAATTGAACTTCTTGATCATGTCATTTACATACTTAGCTTGGCTTATATGAATTCCTTTACTCGTTTGCTTAATCTGCAAGCCAAGAAAATAATTAAGTTCACCAACCATAGACATTTCAAATTCAGCTTTCATACAATTTTCAAAATCTTTAACGAGTCTATGTGAGGTCGAACCGAAAATAATGTCATCTACGTAGATTTGAATGATAAGTAAATCTGATTTTTCTTGTTTCAAAAATAGTGTACTATCTATAGTACAGCGTTTAAAATTATTTTCTAAAAGGAAAGTAGCAAAACGATCATACCATGCTCTTGGCGCTTGCTTTAGGCCATATAGTGCCTTCTTTAGTTTGTACACGTGATCTGGATGTTTCAAATCTTCAAAACCGGGTGGTTGCTTCACGTATACTTCTTCTTGTATGAATCCGTTTAGAAAAGCACTTTTGACGTCCATTTGATACAATTTAAAATCTTTCATGCAAGCAATAGCAAGTAAGAGTCGTATAGCTTCTAAACGTGCTACGGGTGCAAATGTTTCATCGTAGTCTATTCCTTCTTCTTGATTATATCCTTGAGCTACGAGTCTTGCTTTATTTCTAACGACCTTTCCTTCTTCATTCATTTTGTTCCTAAATACCCACTTTGTGCCTATAATAGTCTTATCTTGTGGTCGTGGCACTAAATCCTACACATCATTTCTAACGAATTGATTAAGTTCGTCATGCATAGCATCAATCCAAGATGAATCACTCAAAGCATCATGCGCATTATTGGGCTCAATTCCAGAAATCATAGCATGAAATTCATTTATTTCATCCGAAGTGATTCTTGTACGTGGTCGCACACCGTGAGTGATGTCGCCTATGATGAGATCATGTGGGTGATCTCTATGCCGTCTTGGTTGATTATTTTCTAAGTTATCATGCATCTCTATATGATCATGCATTTCTAGTGTCTCATTCATCTCATGCATATCAAAAGAATCATTATCTTCATTCAAAACGGGTTTCAATTCAAAATCATCATCATATTCCTTATCTTTATCAATCTCTCCAAATTCATTGAATTTAACATGAATAGATTCTGTGATTTGTCTAGTGAGAGGATCATAACATCTATATGCATTTGAATTTATGGAATACCCAACAAAAATGCACTCAATTGATTTGGATTCAAATTTATCTAAATTATCTTTTGTATTCAAGACAAAGCATTTGCATCCAAACACACGAAAATAATCAATCTTAGGCATGCGATCATTCAAAATTTCGTAAGGCGTCTTGTTTATTTTCTTTCTTATATATAAGCAATTTACAATATAGCATGCACAATTTACGGCTTCCGCCCACAGAAATCTAGGCAATTTATTTTCGCAAAGCATGGTTCTAGCGATTTCTTGTAGTGTGCGATTCTTTCTTTCTACTACTCCATTCAATTGTGGAGTTCTAGGTGGCGAAAACTCATGTTTAATTCCTTTTTCTTCACAAAACGAAATCATCTCTTTATTTTTAAACTCACCGCCTCTATCGCTTCTTATTCTTTTCACATTTACGCCGTATTGATTTTCAAGTTGTTTAATTAATTTAGCAATTTCTACGGCGCTATCATCCTTATGTGCAAGAAATAAAGTCCAAGTATGACGAGAAAAGTCATCAACAATCACGCATGCATAGTGACGCCCACCAAGGCTTGTAGTGCGACTAGGACCAAACAAATCGACATGCAATAGTTCTAGTATTCTAGTCGTGCTTATTTCATTTTTCGGCTTAAGTGACTCACGTGTTTGTTTGCCTTTTATGCAAGATTCACACAACTGAAAGTTGTCTAAATCAAGCGTAGGCAATCCCCGTACTAGGTTCTTTTGTTGCAATTTTTCTAGTGTGGAAATACCTATGTGTCCTAAACGTCTATGCCATAAATTCACATTGGGTTCATTTGACATAAAACGTTTAACTTTAGCGTCTACTACATCATCCATAGATAGCGTAAAAATATTGCCTTCTTGTTTTTCTTTTAAAACGGTTTCTCCATTTTTATCTATTATGTTGCAATAAGGATGAGTAAAGCACACATTGAAACCATTGTCAACAAATTGAGAAATACTAAGAAGATTGTAAGATAAGTTGCTTACCAAGAATACGTTGGAGATTTGAAGCGTATTCGGATTGCCAATCGTACCTTTTCTAATGATCTTGCCTTCATTGTTGTCTCCAAAGATCACGGATCCGCCTTTTGTGACCTTCTTTAATTTAGAGAACAGGCTCGGGTCACCCGTCATGTGCCTCGAGAAACCACTGTCAAGGAACCACTTTATTGATGTGTCTTTCGATGAGTGGTCTCCCTGCAATGTGAAAAGGTGATTTAGGTACCCTTTTAATTTTGGGTCCTTTCGAGTTAGTTAATCACCTTTTGGTAAAGGTACCTTTCGGTACCCATACTTGGGTGATCCTTCTCGGTCTATCAAATGGCAAGAATGAAGGTGCGATATAATATACATGTGGTGCATGTATTTTGGGTCTTTGCCTGAGGACTCCTCTATACTCATTGAATGAAGGACGCTTTTGATATGTCCTTTTGTGTGTGTGCGTAGTGCATGGATGATATGTATTTCGTGTATGCATTGTTCTTTTCTTCTCATATCTATTTGGTACAACATTATATTTGACATGATATGAGGGAGTGGGGCGTGTGGAAGGGGGCGCTTTTTGCGTCATCTTAGACGCCACTTGAGGCTTAGGGGTGTCTACTTTCTTAGACACAACAAACTTGGTTGGTTTGGTTGATACTTCGTTAGTATCAACGTATCCCAATCCAGTTTTGTCACTGTCATGCTTTTGCGATAATATGATGCGATGCAGCATGTTTGACCCTGTATCGAATTGTTTCATCATTTTCTCGAAATCTGTATGCCTTGATTTCAAATTTGAAATCTCAGATTTCATTTCATTATTTTGAGAAGTTAATGATGATATCTCAGTTTTCAATGCAGTGATGACACATGAAGACTCTTTCTTTGAATCGCTTAATTGAGCGACAAGATTCTCGTTAGAAGATTCTAACTGTTTCTTGTCTTCAATTAAACGTTTCTTTTCTTTTGCGAGAGTCTTAGTAAATTTATGTAATTCAAGATACTGACTAAAAAGATCATCATAAGAAGGTTCAGAGTCAGAGTTAGAATCAGATAATACCTCATTAGATGCCTTTGAAGCAAAGCAAACTTGAGCGGTCTCCTCTTCGGTCTCAGTTTCAGAATCTGATGAGTCACTCCAGGTGGAGGCCTGTAGTGCACGTTTCCTTTTTTTAGGATCTGAGACGAGTCTATTTTTGTTCCGCTCCTTGTCAGGGTACTTATTAGTTTGCTTTTCTTTGTTTGGGCAGTCATATGATAAGTGTCCGAGTTTGCCGCATTCATAACATTTAATGTCCTTATCATTTGACTTGTTTTTATTTCTCTTAGATGTAGTGCCCTTGTTTTTATTTCTAAATGACTTTCTCATGAATCTTCTTAGTCCTTTAGCCAATAGGATTAGATCATCATTATCCGATTCGGAATCACTATCATCTACGTGATCGGAGGGAGGGGAGACGTATTCATTTGATTTAAAAGTAATGGTTTTACCTTGTTTAGATGATTCTGATTTCCGAATAGTAAGTTTGTTTTCATAAACTTTGAGTGAGCCAATAAGTTCTTCCATTTTTATTGATTTGGTTTCCTTGCTTTCTTCTATAGCAGTCACTTTAGGACCCCATTCCGAAGGAAGGCTTCGTAGGACTTTCTGAACCTTTTCATGCGTAGTAAAAGCCTTACCAAGAGACTTAAGAGAGTTATAGATGTTAGTTAAACGAAGATCCATATCTACAATCGACTCATTAGGCAACAATTTAAAAGACTCAAGAGTAGACATAAGCATATTAATTTTTGACTCTTTTACTTGACTCGTGCCTTCGTGTTTCATTTCTAAAATTCTCCACATTTCTTGTGTACTCGAACAATTTGACACATAACTGGACTCACTCTTACTCAATCCATTTAAGAGTAACTGCATGGCCTTAGCATTCATAGGACATATGGACCATCTTCAATTATTGACCAAAGATCTATATCTATAGCCATAAGAAAAAGTTTCATTCTAAGTTTCCATTGAATAAAGCACTCACCGTCAAAAAGTGGAGGCCTTTGGCTCGACATACCTTCTTGTTCGGTTTTGAGATTTGTAGATGCCATCTCACTGAATCGTTGGATTCCTTGTAGTGAGTATTCCTGCTCTCTGATACCACTTTTAGTATCTGTAAGGCACCACTAGAAGGGGGAGGTTGAATAGATGGTGCGGAAAATATGGTTTTTAAAATTTCTTTAAACCTAACCAATTCAAGTTCTGAAAACAGATTCTGTTTTCAGGACCAGTTTTAAAACGTTTTTAAAACTAGGTTATAGGTCTCCAAAAATTATGAAATTTTGAGAGAACTTAGCCTCAGATGTTATGAGGGTCCCCTAAAAAACTCAAATCAAAATTCAACCTTTAACCCCTTCAAAAAACGTTGGCACTCAGATTGTGCAAATCTGCCAGAAACGATAGATAGTTTTGAAAAATTAATTCCTATTTGTGTGAACGTCCAAATGATCTGAAAATTTGAGCAATAACTCTTCACACACTATATTTAAATGTGTTGAAGCAGTTTTGGAAACTTCTTTTGGGAAGTAGGTCAAATACAACCAAAGTCTCAACCTTTGCAAGTCTGAAAATCAGACTGCACTAGTCTCAAAACTTTTGATGTTTGATTGACTTATACTTGTCCAAAAGGGTTGAAACTTGTGCCAAATTAACCCTAGAACGTGCAAGTATGTTTTTGGAAATTTTTATAATTTTTGGAAATTTTTTACTATTTTTACGAACGTAAACAAAACGGATAAATAATGCAGAAACTGAAAAGTAAATGCTGAAAGTAAATTGCACCGAGATTTTTATACTGGTTCGGTTATAAACAACCTACTCCAGTCTTCAAGGAACACCTTTCTTGGTTCACACTATTCACACACACAACACACCTTACCACAGGGTTGATAGAGTTACACCTTAACTCCAACCCTTTACAAACCTTGTATTGCTAGTACAATTAGCACGAACACCACCACCTTGCTAGAATGAAGATTGATCACACCTTGATCAATCTTTTACAAAGATGAATGAATGGTGGTTTATATGAAGCTTATTCAAGATTGAAAGATGTAAAGTACAATAGGCTTTTTACAAGAAAAGAGAGAAAGAAAATGTAGGAGAAAAGAAGCTAGGCAATTTGATCACTTTTGAATGCAATTCTTGTTCTTGTATTTGTTTGTTCTCCTCTTCCTCCCTTATAGAGTCCAGCCGTCCCCCTCTTGCCATCTCCCCCTCTTGAAAATGTCCTTTTAAGTGCTTGAGAGAGTGTAAGACATCATGGTGACAATGCTTTGCTTACTTGGCATCATTCTATTGGACCATCATTTAGTCTTTGCTTACTTGGCACCTCTTTATTGGTTCAATGTTGTCATCATTTGATGACTTAGAAAATCTGAAATAATCACTTAAAGTTTGCCAAAAAAATCAACCATTAATTCATACCATAAATCACAAATTTCATCATAAATTGCAAGACAAGAAATCTCTCCTTTTTCAAAGCAAAAAATCGGTCATTATCACCTTGCCATGCTGAATTTTTCAGCATGTGCATTATGGAATAAAATTCAGATTATTTACCATTTTTCTTTGAATTTTTTATCATAAAAATGAATCAACCATATATGGTAAGTCTTGCTATCAATTGATGAATGAACATGGACACAAAATGGGTGAAGAATTCGGCCACTATAACCTTCACACATGCTGAAAAATTTCAGCATGTGTGATATGTAGAATATCACACTTGATTACCTTACATAATATTTAAATCATTTCCATAACTTCATCAATCAATCCTTTAATAAAAGATGACAAAATATGTCACCCTTAATGTCAAAAAAAATCGGCCAAGATATGTGTAGTTTGCTGAAATTTTCAGCATGTGACATAAGAAAGGTATATGTTGAATACTTACCTTTTGTAGCTTCTCTCTTTGATCCATCAACATTGTATGATTGATCCTTGACCAATCAATATGCCAACAAGGCTCCACATGTGCTCCATCTCAGCTGTATGTAACGTTGGAATGTGTATGTACATGTGCTGAAATTTAATTTTGCTAACTTTGTAAAATAGTGCACATTTAATAATACACACATGTCATATTCCAATCAGTCCTTAATTTAATTTTCTAGAACAATTTAAGATGCATATTATATGTAAAAAGTGTCTAGATACGTGTCACATGATGTTCAAGAAAAACGTTCCATGTGCGTAGAAAACCGAATTTTCGATATTTATCGATTACCCAATTTTTCTCTAATTTAAATTCCAACTTTTGCACATGATATATATATTATGTTATACATAATATATATAATATATACTTTAAATCTCAGCACTTGGCTGATTTAAGTGGTACCATAAACATGTGACAAAATTAAAATTGGAATCTTCACATTTTGGCCTAAATGTGGGGTGATTTGTGTGTGCCAACATGGAAAGTATTTTTGGCTGAATATATCATGTATATCACGAAATTATCATCAATTTTTGATGTATATAGGCTGGCCATTTATTTATGGCAAGTACGTGACACGTTGGCGAAGTTTCGGTATTCGCCAGATACGACAAATTTCGGTTTAGAACCTTTTATCGTGTCGTATTTAAGTTGTCATCACCATATCTTATATCGTATGATATAAGACCTGAATATACTCATAAATATGAGTTGAGTATAGTGGTGTGACGTTGACGTACGTACGTAAGATATATAACGTATCGGTAGTACGTTGGAATACATGTGTATGTGCCTTTTATTAAAAAATCTGAAAATATATAGTGTATATATATAAATGTGGCGTGTGAATTAAATGTGGGGAGGAGGAGAAGACTTTCCTTCCTTGGCCTTGTTGCCTTTGTGCCTTTTCCAAATTAATCTTCCTTTAATGAACTACTTAGTTTATTAAACTAAGTACTTCACTTAATGAACTAATTTAGTTCATTAATGGTGGCACCTGAAAATAGCATAAACACAACAAATGTTTGCCATATGATGTAAGCCTTAATGTTTCATGGCTCGTTAGTACGGCAACATAATATATAAGCTAAATAAGGCAAGTTATCATACATGTACACTTATGCACGTTTGTATATATATATATATATATTCGACGTTTATATATATATATATATGTATTCAAATTTCTTATTTTGAAATCACTCAAACCCTCTTATTTCTACAGAAGGTGTCCTCGAAGACTGGAGTAGGTTGATTTAACCGAACCAATATAAAATTCCTTGTGTTCATTACTTTTCAGCCCTTACTTTCAATTGCAGCACAGTGCATCATTTTTATCACATTCTTAAAAATAGTAAACAAACTTCAAAAATCACGAACCTTTTATGAAACATAGCCACATGTCTTAAGGTTCTTTTGGCGCAAGTGTGAATCCTTTTGGACAAGTATAAGTCATTCAAAAGTCAAAAGTTCTAAGACTAGTGCAGTCTGATTTTCGGACTTGCAAAGATTGAGACTTTGAACGTATTTGACTAACTTCCAAAAAGAATTTTTCAAAACTGTTTCAACCCAATTAAATAAACCTAATAAGGGGTTAGTCATTAAATTTTCAAAGAATTTAGAGTCACAGTTTAATTGGAATTAATTTTTCAAATCAGACTACCGTTTTTGGTAGATTTGCGCAATCTGACCACCAACAATTTTTAAAGGGGTTAAAGGTTGAATTTTAATATGAAATTTGTAGGAGATACTAAGAACATCTGAGAATAAGCTATCTCCAAATTTTAGAATTTTTGAAGACCTATAACATAGTTTTCAAAACGTTTCGAAACAGGTTCTGAAAACAGAAACTGTTTTCAGAAGTTGAGTTTTGGCTTTAAAACAATTTTAAAAACCACATTTTCCGTACCCACTATTCAACCCCCTCCCCCTTCTAGTGGTGCCTTGCAGATCCTACATAAGTGTGTAATTATACTTTAATTAAACTTTAAGAATTCCTAAAGCCTTCTAAGGGACATAAGCATAATTAAATTAAACATATAAAGAATTGCACAATATTTATTAAGATTTTAATTAAAGGAAAATGAAATAACACATAATAATAGTGGGAAAGGACATAATAGTAATTTTCCTCACCACTACCCTCCAAAAACCGAACTACACCCTTAGTGTAAGACAAAATAGTCTTGCATTGGTTACTCCATTTCCCATTATTTATTTCTCCCCACCTTTTCTCCAACCAGTTGCGTTTTATGCACAAATCAATTTCACACTTTCTTTTTCATTACTATAAGACATGATGATGTAAATTCTCCACTCAACCTAGCAAATTTCGGCTAAGGAGTAGCCAAGATGGAGAAATATTATTCTATCCTCTTCTCAACCATCAATCCAAGAAAATCTCAATATTCAAGATATGCAAACTTCATCCTCCACTCATCTAACATTTATGTATTACAAACTTCTCGTTTCTCTTCCAGACATTCCATCTCATGATTAAAATTCTTCCCAACCCACCTCCCTTGAATAAGAAACTCGTCTTCTATTTTACTTTATTCCCTTTTATTTATTTTCTCCACCTTCTATCCTCTACCAATGGCATCTCATGCATGCCTTACCCACCAATTACAAATTCTTCCACTTTATTTTTATATTCTTCCATCATTTTCATTCTTACAATAGGTAAGAACACCTCCCAAACACGTTACATGCATGATAACTTTTACACACTCATTTCCCAACCAAGGAAAATGATGGAACCCTCACTCCCTAATTCGTTTAAGTTCTGCCAATCCCTCCTTATTTGTATCATCTAAGTTATCATTTCTTATTCTTACACCACCTAATTTTCCACCACTAAAAGCTCATGCATGGCATTACATTCTTACATTCCTCCACATGTCATAAAACCAAATGATGAATTTCCACTTTCTATTTTCTTAAATTCGACCATAAGGGGGCAAAGGCAAGACAAAGCCTTTCATTCCATCTTATTTCATTTACTACCTCCTTTGCTCTACCTTCTCTCTACTTCTCTCTCTCTCTCATCAAGCTCTCTATTCCTTCTCTATCATTCTCCAACCGTGAGTACCATCATCCAAAAGGAAGAGGGATTCATCAAATTTCAAGTAAGCATTCAAGTCGAAGAATATTCAAGGTAAGAATCATCCAATCCTTCTAAACATCTTTCCACACTTTAGCTTCCAAAATACTTAGCCTTTCTTCTCATTCTAGCTAACCAACCGTGAGTTTAGAGGAGGAGGAAAAAGAAGGTCTCTTAAGTGGAAAAGTGAGACAACTTCTAGGACTTCCAAGGTATAATTCTTAAGATTTGATTTTTTGCAATCCTTAGTCATTCTATCTCAAAAATGACTAATCTTCTTTCCATCTGGGCTCCAAGGGCCGTGAGTCACAAAAAGGGAAGAAGCATGAAGAAATCTTTTCTTCTTAAGTGCAAGAATATAAATAAAAGGCAAGTGTTTCTTCCTAGTTCCTTCAAGAAAATTGAAATCTAAGTTTAGTATGCTCATTAATAATTAATGGATCATGCATGCAATTAAAATTATGGTCTCTAAGTTGTGTTGACATATATGAAGGCTTGCATGTTGAAATAGATGACGCATGTGTTCTTTTATGGAATGAAACTATCAAATGAGTTTAGGATACTACTTTAACCTAACATGCAAGATGAGATTTAGTCACTAAATGACTATTAGGCCGTGTATGTCCAAAAAGGACGCATCTTTCATATTATCTCTACATTTAGATGCAAATTGCTAGATCTATGTGTATATTAGACTAATGAGTGCACTAATAATCATCTCTCATGATATTCTGATACATGCATGCCATTTCTTCTATACTCACATGTGATGGAAAAGAATATCATGAAAATAGAGAATGGTAGCCATATGATGATTCAATATGCATTACTCCTTTATGCATGCGCATGCTAAGATGCTAGTATTGAACATCATCCATGTTACATTAACATTTCTCCTTGCTATAAGGGTTGTCCATGACCCCTTTATAAGTCCATGAATTCATCACCGTCATCAGGATGTGTATTTTGATGATCATGGTCTTAGATAGGAAAAATGACATATAAACCTCTATGTTTTTAGTTTCATATGTTGTGTGTTATATGTAACATGACCATCATCACAATATGTTACATACTATGTACTTGCATGTATTTTAGTAGGATTATTTTGTGATTATGAACATGTATGTATGATATGACTTGAGTATGCTATTACTTATTATGGTTGATGTGCATTAGAATTATAATAGATATCACGCCTTGCATTGATGATGAAGAATCTCTTTTTAAACACCCCCACTTTTTGTCAAGGGATTAAAAATAGATAACTTTGACATAAAAATTATTATTGGAATATATTTTGTAATTATGACATGGAAACGAAAAGAAATGGGACATAAATTACACAATTTCATAACATGGAAGCTTAAATCTTTGGGCCATATTAATTTCGTCCCATTGGCCTTTTTAGCATTTAGAATAACAAGGTTCAATATAAATTAGTTATCCATGCCACTAATATTGACACAATCTATAATTGACAAAGAAAATTAAAGTCCAATAGAAGCTAATAAGAGAAGAATGGACAAAATGGAATGGGAATAAGAGGGCCTTTCAGCCCGAAGCCAATTTCAGCCGTTGTCCAAAATTAAGATAACCTTGAACTATACATAAGAGTATGAGTTAAGTGCGTCTTAAGATTAACTTAATTACTAAAAATAATATGGCTGGAATTTCTAGCAATGTAAAAACAAGATGTTTCAAGTCAAGATAAATGGCTGAAGAAACATAACGCAACCCATTATGATTAGTATAACCAAGTGCATCCTCGTAAATAATACGCGTATAATATGAATACCTTATTTTACACAAATGTCTAAGTTAAGGGAATTAACTACAAAAGCAAAATATTATACGGCACACAAAATACCTCAACTAAATTGATACTTTTTATATTCATTTATGCCCAACTTATGCATGTACTCATAGGTAAGTGTAACACCTTGTCTTGGGACAAAGGCTCTGTACCTATCTTTATATGCATGATATGCAGGTTGAGTGTAACACCTTGCCCGGGGTAAGGGTTCTTTGCCTTTTCTGTTATGTCTATGACGTTCAGTGGAGCGCTGCCTGATGTTTGGTCCTGGGGAAAGATGTCAGGGGCAAAATACATTATCGCAGAGTGTAACACCGTGTTCGGGATCTGGGTTCTCTTCCATAGCATGTCACCATTAGTCCTATGTACGTATGATGTCACACCGTGGTTGTACCATTGGGATTCATAGACGGTACTCGTGGATACACGGGGAATCATTCGGTATGTCACGGGTACCATTCTCATGTTATGAAAAGTGCTATAGCGCCATGTCATGTCATGTTTTTATGCAAGTTTGAAACAAAGTGTTTTCTTTTCAGAAAAGGTTTTCCACTGCATATGTGCCATGAACGTTGAAAATAAGACAAGTAATGCTACTAAATGACAAGAACAAACCGATGAAGATCTTACACAAGAACGAAGTAACTATAAGCTAAGACAAGTTTGTTAAGCAAGATAGCATGTCTATGTTAAAATGCTTTCCATCTGTGATAATGATGCATGATATGATACCTGCATTTTTACTTCCGCATTTACATCAATTTTATTTGTCAGCGTCTACTCTATGCTTTATTCCTTCTATTACATTGAGTTTTATGATTCGTTGTAGCACACTATACTGTTCCACCCCTCACCCTGACCCCCATGTATGATCCACTTGACGAACCCAGACAGAACTACTTGCCAGGCGATTCGTTATCGCTCACCCTTTTATATTACCACGCAGATTCACAGGACCCTGAACTAGAGTTCATTGAAGATGAACCCAGGAACTAGATGTATGGAGCTGATTAGTAGCTGGACAGGGCCTTTTTTGTATTTTTGGATCTCCAGCTCTGTATTTTGTCATTTTGTATTATGGATGTATTAAGATACTTATGCAGATTTATTAGAATGTACTCCTGTTAACGTTTATTTCTGCTTATGTCATTTTGTTTTTGCTTATCGATACATGTTATTACGATTTATGCATGTGTGATGATGTTGCCTTGTACTTCTCGTAGTAGAGTACGGCGGGTGCACCGTGCTGAGACCTGAGTCCCGGGCGGGGCACTACAGGTGGTATCAGAGCCCAAGGCTCTAGATCCAAAGCGGACAACATAAGCTAAACTGCGACAAGTAAATAAGCTATAATTAGAGGCCTAGGTTATGATTGTAGGACTTAAGCAAAGATCGTAGAGTCTAAGTGTATGATCTTAGACTGAGAGCAACATTCTTAGTATATAAACCTTAGACTTGTTTAGAAAAAGGTATTAAGATACTCATACTTTCCTTGGGGCGGGGTAAATTAATTTGATCTATAAATTGCTTCTCTCTGGATATGTTTCATCCTTAAAATTACGATGTTCCATAACATACTGACTAACTATACTAAGTAATTGTTTGAAATAGGATGTCATACCCATCTGATAGGCAGACACCATCACCTGCCTCACAGGTATCATCACCTGAGTCCGAGAGGACACTGTCACTGCCGGCACAGATTTCATCTCCGGTCGCTCAATTTCTAGGGAAGGTACTCTAGGCATTTATTGATGCTCTGATACGAATCTGCCAAGTGAACGGGACTCCACAGGCTTTGTCATCATCTGTTCAGTCAGATTTCCATATGAACAGGGACTCCATTTATGGACAGTTGGTCCTTTCCAGGGTTCTCGGTTTTGATGGAGAACCAGATACTGGTATGGCAGAAAGATGGCTGGATGAAGTCGAGAAGGGTTTCCAGCTGGCACAGGTGCCTGAAGAGGTGAAGGCACAAATTGTATTGCTTTTTCTGGTGGATAGCGCCAATCACTGGTGGATGAATTACATTCGACCACTGCCCTGACCAGTGACTTGGGTGGAGTTCCTGGAACAGTTCTGTGGGGTTTTACCTCTCCCAAGCCCTGATCATAGATAGAAAAAGGGAGTTCGATACCCTGGGACAAGAGATGGATGAACCCATTTCGGAGTATTTTTGGCGATTCGTCATCATAGGTCGCTATGTTCCTGAGATAATGAGTGATGATAGGCTAAATATGATAAGATTTCGACGTGGTCTAGGTCCTCGGATCTTAAATTGGTTAACTTGCATCAATCTCAACGATGGAGGACTGCAACGGTGATTCCAATATGTCAGAGGTGCCAGAGACAACATACTGATGAATGCTGCACAGGGACCAATGTTTGTTTTAATGCGACGAGACTAGGCACATGGACAGTAACTACCCGAGGAGCAAAAGAGATGCATTAGGAAAGGTGTTGCAAGAAGGACCCTCCCAGACTAATTCCCAGCATTAGGAGTTACTGGACACCGATAATCTAGATGGCTGATATTAAAACCGGTGTCTAATATTTCGTAAATCACTTGCCTTAGTGTTAGCAAAGGGGGAATTTAAATCCGTTCAAGAAAGTCAAAATGGTCATGCTAGAAATGTTACTGCTCTGAATAACACCGAAAAGGTACAAAGGCTAGAAAACCTTGAATAAGGTAATGTAATAATTTCTCTAGAGACTAGATTATGCTACAACAACCTACTTATGGAAAGAATTCTCAATACAAATTTACCAAGATACAACTCTAGAAAAGTATGTCTGAAACGCCGGATCAGGGAACTGGACAAGGATCGGAACATGTGATAGGAGTAAAATCTATATTGAGACATTGAGCAGTGGATTACGATTGATTCTACAAGTTTCAAGGACGAAACTTTTTATGGGAGGAATGTTACGACCTACATCCCTGGCTAGTGGAAAAAAGGAATTACAATAAAATTAGAGTGCGATAATTATACTTTAAATAAACTTTTAAGAATTCATAAAGCCTTATAAGGGACATAAGCATAATTAAATTAAACATATAAAGAGTTGCACAACATTTATTAAGAAATTAATTAAAGGAAAAATAGAATAACACATAAGAATAGTGGGAAAGGACAAAATAGTCTTGCAATTTGTTATTCCATTTCCCATTATTTATTTCTCCCCACCTTTTCTCCAACCAATTGCGTTTCATGCACAAATCAATTTCACCCTTTCTTTTCCTTTACCATAAGACATGATGATGTAAATTCTCCATTTAACCCAGTGAATTTCGGCTAAGGAGTAGCAAAAATGGAGAAACATTATTCTATCCTCTTCTCAACCATCTGTCCATGACACATCTCAATATTCAAGACATGCAAACTTCATTATCCACTCATCTAACATGCATGTCTTACAAACTTCCCATTTCTCTTCCCAACATTCCGTCTCATGATTAAAATTCTTCCCAACCCATCCCCCTTGAATAAGACAAACTTATCTTCCATTTTACTTTATTCCCTTTTATTTATTTTCTCCACCTTCTATCCACAACCAATGGCATTTCATGCATGCCTTACCCACCAATTACAAATTCTTCCACTTTATTTTTCTATTCTTCCATCATTTCCATTTGTACAATATGTAAGACCACCTCCCAATCATATTACATGCATGGTGATTACTCTTACATACTCATTTCCCGAACAAGGAATAATGATGGAACCCCACTCCCTAATTCTTTTAAATTCGGCCAATCCCTCGTTAGTGTAAGACAATTTGCATCATTTAAGTTATCATTTCTGATTCTTACACCACCTAATTTTCCACCACTAAAAGTTCATGCATGGCATTACATTCTTATGGCCCTCCACTTGTTATAAAACCAAATGATGAATTTTCACTTTCTATTTTCTTAATTCGCCATAAGGGGGCAAAGGCAAGACAAAGCCTTTCATTCCATTTTATTTCATTTACTACCTCCTTTGCTCTACTTCTGTCTCTCTCATCAAGATCTCTTTTCCTTCTCTACCATTCTCCAACAGTGAGTACCATCATCCATAAGTAAGAGGGATTTATCAAATTTCAAGTAAGCATTCAAGTCCAAGAACATTCAAGGTAAGAATCATCATAGCCTTCTAAACATCTTTACACACTTTACCTTCCAAAGGACATAGCCTTTCTTCTCATTCTAGCTAACGAACTGTGAGTTTAGATGAGGAGGAAAAAGAAGGTCTCTTAAGTGGAAAAGTGAGACAACTTCAAGGACTTCCAACGTAGGATTCTTAAGATTTGATTTTAGGTAATCCTTAGTCATTCTATTTCAAAAATGACTAATCTTCTTTCCGTTTTGGCTCCAGGGGCTATGAGTCAATAAAAGGGAAGAGGCAAGAAGGAATCTTTTCTTCTTAAGTGCAAGAATCAAAAGAAAAGGCAAGTGTTTCTTCCTAGTTCCTTCAAGGAAATTGAAATCTAAGTTTAGTATGCTCATTAATAATTAATGGATCATGCATGCAATTAAAATTGTGGTCTCTAAGTTGTGTTGACATGAATGAAGGCTTGCATGTTGAAATTGATGATGCATGTGTTCTTTTATGGAATGAAACTATCAAATGAGTCTAGGATACTACTTAAATCTAACATGCAAGATGAGATTTAGTCACTAAATGACTATTAGGCTGTGTATGTCCAAAAATAATGCATCTTTCCTGTTATCTCTACATTTAGATGCAAAATGGTAGACCTATGTGCATATTAGACTAATGAGTGTACTAAATCATCTCCTATGACATTTTGATACATGCATGCCATTTCTTCTATACTAATATGTGATGGAAAAGTATATCATGAAAATAGAGAATGATAGCCATATGATGATTCAATGTGCATTACTCCTTTATACGTGCATACTAAGATGCTAGTTTTGAACATCATCCATGTTACATTAACATTTTTCCTTGCTATAAGGGACGGCCATGACCCCTTTATAAGTCCATGAATTCATCACCATCATCATGATTTGTATTTTTATGATCATGGTCTTAGATAGGAAAAATGACATAGTTTCCTTTATGTTTTTAGCTTCATATGTTGTATGTTATGTGTAACATGACCATCATCACAAGATGTTATATACTATGTACTTGAATGTATTTAGTAGGATCATTTTGTGATTATGAACATGTATGTATGATATGACTTGAGTATGCTATTATTTATTATGGTTGATGTGCATTAGAATCATAATAAATATCAAGCCTTGCATTGATGATGAAGAATCTCTTTTTAAACACCCCTACTTTCAGTTAAGGGATTAAAAATAGATAACTTTGATATATGAATTATTATTGGAATAAGTGACACAACTACATAACATGGAAGCTTAAATCTTTGGGACACACTAATTTCGGCACATTGGCCTTTTAGCATTTAGAATAACAAGTTCAATATAAATTAATTCTGCATGCCACCAATTTGACACAACCTATAATGGCTAAGACAATTATAGTCCAATAGAAGTTAATAAGAGAGGAATGGAGAAAATGGAATGGGAATAAGAGGGCCTTTCGACCCTAAGCCAATTTCGACCGTCACCCAAAATTAAGATAACCTTGAACTCTACATAAGACTATGACTTAAGTGTGTCTTAAGATTAACTTAATTGTTGAAAATAATATGGATTGAATATCTAGCAATGTAAATACGAGAACGTTTCAAGTCAAGATAAATGGCTCAAGAAACATAACACAAACCCATTATGATTAGTATAACCAAGTGCACCCTCGTAATACACGTATAATATAAATACCCTATTTTACACAAATATCTAAGTTAAGGGAATGAATTACATAAGCACAAGACTATACGGCACACGAAATACCTCAACTAAATTGATACTTTGTATATTCATTTATGACCAATAAGAACTCGGTTAATCAAGAATGATCATGAAGATATCTACCAAAAGAAGTTCACATCATGCATAGAGTCTTCATGGTTTCTGCATGTTTATGAACTTGAGTTCTGCATGAAATGTTTTAAGATCATAAGATTTTCTTTATGAATTGTACCGCGAGACGATTGATTCCATACGACTTATGCATGTACTCATATGTAAGTGTTAACACCTTGTCTGGGACAAAGGCTCTATGCCTATCTCTATACGCATGTTATGCAGGTTGTGTGTAACACCTTGCCCAGGGTAAGGCTTCTCTTCCTTTTCTGTTGCGTCTATGACGTTCAACCTGATGTCTGGTCCTCGAAGAAGATGTCAGAGGTAAAATGCGTTATCGTAGAGTTTAACAACATGTCAGGGTCCGGGACCCAGGTTCTCTGCCATAGCGGTCACATTAGTCCTATGTACGTATGATGTAACACCATGATTGGACCATCGGTATTCATAGACGGTACTCGTGGCTACTTGGGGAATCATTCGGTAATGTCGTGGGTACTATTCTCATGTTATGAAAAGTGCTATAGCCGCAATGTCATGTCATGTTTATGCAAGTATGAAACAAAGTGTTTTCTTTTCAGAAATGGTTTTCCGATGCATATGTCACGATCATGTCTAATGTACCAAGTAACTTTAAGACATGAACCTCGAAAATATGACAAGTAATGCTACAAAATGACAAGAACAAACCGAAGAATATTTTACACAAGAACGAAGTAACTATTACCCAAGACAAGTTTGTTAAGCAGGATAGCATGTCTATGTTACAATGCTTTCGATCTGTGATAATGATGCATGATATGATACTTGGTTTTTTACTTCTGCATTTACATTAAGTTTTACTGTGAGCATCTACTCTATGATTTATTCATTCTGTTACATTGAGTTTTATGATTCGTTGTAGTACACCATACTGTTTCACCCCTCACCAAGACCCCATGTATGATCCACTTGACAAACTTAGGTGGAACTACTTGCTGACCGATTCGTAATAACTCAACCCTTTATATTACCACGCAAATTCACAGGACCTTGAACCAGAGTTCATTGAAGACGAGCCCAGGGACTAGATGTATGAAGCTGATTAGTAGCTGGCTAGGGGCCTCTTTTTGTATTTTGGGATCTGCAGCGCTGTATTTTGTCATTTTGTATTATGGATGTATTAAGAGACTTATGCGGATGTATTAGAATGTGCTCCTGTTAACATTTATTTTTGCTTATGTCATTTCGTTTCTGCTTATCGATACATGTTATTACGATTTGTGCATGTACGATGATGTCGCCTTGTATTTCTAGTTGGGACACTAACTGTTAATCCATCTCTCCAACTAAGCAATGTATTTTATACCCCTTCCTTCATTTCAATCTGAAATCACTCAGTAAACTTGCAAGGCAAAACCAGTACAATATACTTTTTCATTCTGATCATTGTTTCATTCATGAACAGAAGTCTATGAAGATGATTGGTTTAGCTAAAGTGAGTCAAGGATTATACAAACTTCATGGCTCACCAAAGCAATAAGACATAAGCAATGCCAAAATACTATCCTCTATGACCAACTCCATCTTTAATGATGCACATAGTGCTTCACAGTCTAAAGCCTCCCTCTGGCATTCAAGGCTTGGACATATGTCAAGCTCTAGGATGAAGGAGGTCCACAAGATGAATCCTATAGTTGATATTTCTTTTGTTTCTATTCCTTGTCATATCTGTCCCCTTGCTAGACAAAAGAAACATCCATTTTCCGTTTCATTTTCTACTTTTGTATCCATTTTCTCTTTACTTCATGTAGACATATGGGGTCCTTACAAGCACCCTACTATGTACCATCAACATTTCTTCCTTACTATAGTAGATGATTACGGTATATACACTTGGGTCTTCTTATTGAAAACCAAGTATGAAACTAGAGGAATATTGGCAATCTTTTGGTCATATGTGTCTGTTCATTTTGAGAAGAATGTGAAAACTATAAGAATAGACAATGACCTTGATTTTAAAAGAACTCCTTCTATGCTGCCAAGGGCATTTTACACTAAACCACCTGTATTCACACTTCTCAACGAAATGGCCTATTTGAAAGAAAGCACCAGCATATTTACAATGTAGCTAGGGCCCTAAGATTCCAAGTCAACTTACCCATACAATATTGGGGTTTTTGTTAGTGTATGTGACATAGGCCATTGATTTGGATCTTTATGTTATACATTTATTATTAATAAAGAGATTTTATTATCAATATTATTGGTTAGTATGTTAGACAATTATGACATATATATCTGGTTCATTATTGTTATAGAGATAAAATAATTTATAACCAGTATGAGTATTGTTTGATAGTCATCAGATGATTACGCGTATGATGAACAAATCAATTTCATAATACTTGTTAAAGAATAATGTACTGGATAGACCCATCATTAAATTACTGCATGGATTAGCGTCATTTATAAATCTCATGATAGTTGTGTTTTAATCCTTAGACTTTAGATTGTCATAGTTTCTGATATAAGGACTATAGTATTTTGACATGATCAAACATTATTCATAACTGGACAATAATAATGGTCATGATTGAATACGATAGAAATTATGTGGAGGATATTGAACAATCAAGATAGAATTTGCCCTTCTCTTTTGAGAAAGATATCTTTGGGCCCCTCGATTAGTGAGACTGTGAAATGCATGGTCATGCTCAGATGAATTGATAGTGTGATCAATATCATTTGTTTTATCAGTCTACTTAGAGATCGAGTAATCTATGTTTTAACCATATAAGTATGATTCTCACCATTGTAGGATCTGCAAGGCACCACTAGAGGGGGGGTTGAATAGTGGGTGCGGAAAATGTGGTTTTAAAATTGTTTTAAACCAAAAACCCAACTTCTGAAAACAGTTTCTGTTTCAGGACCAGTTTTAAAACATTTTGAAAACTAGTTTTGAGGTCTTCAAAAATTTAAAATTTTGAGAGAACTTATCCTCAGAATGTTATGAGTCTCTCCTAAAAATTTCAGATTTAAATTCAACCTCTAACCCCTTGAAAATTTGTTGGTGGTCAGATTGCGCAAATCTACCAGAAACGGTATACTGATTTGAAAATTTAATTCCTATTTGTACTTAACTCCAAATGCTCTGAAAATTAAATACTAACCCCTTATAAGTTATATTTAAATGGTTTGAAACAGTTTGAAAATTCTTTTTGGAAAGTTAGTCAAATACGATCAAAGTCTCAACCTTTGCAAGCCTGAAAATCAGACTGCACTAGTCTCAGAACTTTGGACGTTTGGGTGACTTATACTTATCCAAAATGGGTTGAAAGTTGCGCCAAAAGAACCCTAAGACGTGTGGCTATGATTCAGAAAAGTTTCAAGATTTTGAAATTCGTTTACTATTTTAACAAACGTGATCAAAAATGAAAAACTGTGCCGAAACTGAAAGTAAGGTGCTGAAAGTAAATGACACCAAGAATTTTATATTGGTTCGGTTATAACAACCTACTCCAGCTCTTTCGAGGACACCTTCCTCAGTTCACACTAATCATACAAAACAAAGAACACCTTACCACAGGGTTGATGGAGTTACACACCAACTCCAACCCTTTACAAACCTTGTATGTAATACAATTCACACGAACACCACCACCTTGCAAGTTCAAGATTGATCACACCTTGATCAATCTTTTACAACAATGAAAAGGATATGTGGTGGACTATATGAAGCCTATTCAAGTATATGAATGTAATTACAATAGGCTTTTAGAGAGAAGAAAGAAAGATGTAGAAGAGGAAGGGAATGGAAGACTCTTTTTGCACTTTTGAACTTGTGAGGCTTGTCTTGCTTTTGTTTTTCTCTCTTCACTTCTTTTTATCATAGTTGGCCGCCTCCTATGTTGCTCTTCCCCTCTTGAAAATTATCTTCTATGTCCTTGGAAGAGTATATGGCATCGTTGTGACATGTCTTTGCTTACTTGGCATGTTCTCATTGGATCGATCATTAAGCTCTTGCTTACTTGGCACTCATTGATTTGTTGAATGTTGTCATCACTTGATGACTAGACAAATCTGAAAATAACACTTAAAACATGTGTCAAAATCATCATAAAATGATTACCAAAATTCACAAGATTATCACACAAATTTATCTAGGCAAATAACTCCAAGAAGCATGCAAAAAATCGGCCATACCATGCTGAAATTTCAGCATGTGTAACATTTACATTTCATTCAAAATATTGCCAAGTTTACTTTGATTTAATCCTTGAAATTAAAGAAGAATTCAATCACCATTTAGTACATAAATATTTTCATCAATTTTGGAATAAAAATTGGTCACTAATAAGGCCTCAAAATCGGCCAACATACATTACACACATGCTGAAATTTTCAGCATATGTGATATTTAAAAATATCACCATTTTAATTCCATAACTTATTCAAAATGCTTCCATACAATATCCCAATTAATTCACTTAATTCAAGAAGTAAAATATTGCTCATTATGGTGTTAAAAACGGCCAGCTCTATAGCACATGCTGAAGTTTTCAGCATGTGTTACAAATGAGACATAAGTTTGAAATGTTACCTTGTGTAGCTCCTTCCTTTATGTCATCAACATTGTATGTTCCATTCTTGACCAATCAATATGCTAACAAGGCTCCACATATGCTCCATCAAGCTAGTAAAGGCGTGTATAATGTAGATACATGTGCTGAATTTTATTTTTACAAACTTTGTAAAATAGTTCACATTTAACAATACGCATATGGTATATTCCAATCAGCCCTTCAATGCATTTTCTATAACACTTTGAGATGTATGAAATATGTAAAAATTTTCTAGATACATGTTACATGATATGCCAAAAACGTTCCATGTGTCGTGTACGTAGAAAACCGAATTTTCGATGTTTATTGATTACCCGATTTTTCTCTAATTCAATTCCAACTTTTTGCACATGTTATATATATTATGTTACACATAATATAAATAAATTAAACTTTAATATTCAGCTCATAAGGCTGATTAAACTGTCGCCTAGACATGTGACAAAATTGAAATTGGAATCTCCACAATTTGGCCTTTTGTGTGTGCCAACATGGAATGATTTTATGGCTGAACATACCCTGTAAACCACGCAATTTATGGCTATTTTTGAAGTGTAGGGGCTGGCCATCTATTTATGGCAAGTACGTGACATGTTGGCGAAGTTTCGGTATTTGCCCGATACGACAATTTTGGTTTAGAACCTTTTAAGCTGTCGTATTTAATTTGTCATAACCATTACTTATATCATATGATATAAGACCTGAATATACTCATAAATATGATTTAAGTATGGTGGTGTGATGTTAACGTATGTACGTAAAATATATAACGTATCGGTAGTACGTTGGAATAAATGTGTACGTGCCTTTTTCCAAAATTTGAATATATATATATATATATATATGTATTCATGGCGTGTATATAAGTGTGGGGCGGAGAGTGGAAGACTTTTTTCTTCACCTTGTTGCCTTTGCGCCTTTTCCAAATATTGCTTCCTTTAATGAACTACTCAGTTTAATTAACTAAGTACTTCACTTAATGAACTAGTTTAGTTCATTAATGGTGGCACCTGAAAATAGTTCAAACACAACAAATGTTTGCCTGATTTGTAAGCTTTCAAGCTTCATGGCTCGTTAGTACGGCAACATTATATATGAACTATATAAGGCAAGTTTTATGCAACAACATGTCATCTCAAAAATACGTCATGCATTTCTTTGTAATACGTTATTTAAATCATGCATTTTGAAATCACTCAAACCCCTTTTTCTCAACAACCATGACTTATGTTCAAACAAGATATCATGTGACGAAGAGATTAAAGCATGTATTATTATTAGGCTAGTTGGATTGTACTCGTATTAATTGGGTAGTTGTAATGGCTTGCTAGAGGCCAATTACGACTTGTTTGTTTAATAGATATTTAATCGAGTGCCACTTAATATGGGCCTATCGGGCCACACACAAGAATACGTATGGGCTAATATTATAATATTAAGAATATTAATATTAGATGTTAATTATTTTTTTCCAAAATATGCTTATATATATTATCGGATAATAACAATAGAATCCATATCTGATATGGATTCAGAATGGTCTTATCCAATCCTGACAGAATCCATATCTGATACGGACTCTGATTGGCCTTAACCAATCCGATTCGGAATATGGTTTTGAGGCTAATGTATATGTAAATATGCTGTTGTATCTCGTACACGGAGCAGAGAAGAAAAACAGAAACCCGAAATCGTTTTTAAGGAAAAAAGAAATTCTCAGCCGTGCCGTTTCAAGAGCTAGCACTTCGGACGGAAGCATTCATGTGGATACCAGCAAATGGTGTTTGTGTTTTCATGCCTCGTTCGTCTGCAGATCTTTTGTTCACAGCTCTATGAAAGGTTAGATTTTTAACCCTCTTTTATCAATTTAAACGAACGACATGGATCCATGGTAGGAAATCTGAGATCAAGTTTTGTTTTTTTGCTGCGTGTTTTTCGCAATGATCTCGTTAATTTCCTAATAGTTTCTGCATATATCATGCAGTACACTTGATCAATCTCATTCTGTCACCCATCATAGCCAACAAAACACCCTTTGAGATGCTATTTGCCAAACCTCTTTCTGATCATAATCTTAGGGTCGTTGGTTGTTTAACCTTTACACTCTACACTCAACACAACAAAGGGAAATTTGATCCCAGATCTAAGAGATGCCTAACCCTTGGCATGTCTTATACTACAAAGGTTTTTGTCCTGCAAGACTTATCCACTAATGATGTGATGGTTTCCAGAAATGTAGAGTTTGAAGAATATTGTTTTCCTTTCTTATCTTCCCCTTATGTTTGGTCGCCAAACAATCTACATCACCCATCAGGGCATCCTTCTGATGCGCTTATCTCTTTTCCTGATGTTCCTATGACTTCTGAACCCAATTGCTTTCTGGAATTAATTCCTCAGCTACCTCATCTCCATCTGCTCATTTGAATCACCCCATTTTACCTAGAGAGCCTTTTTCCTCATCACATGTGTTTCCATCTCCATCTTCTAGTTCCGCCCCTACATCACTTACATTCACCTTCACCTTCAGCATCTTCATATGCTCCTCTGGTTCTTCCAAATCAAATACCTATCACTTCCATTGACATTGAATTACCTATAACCCCAGATGCTAGCCTCATCAGACAGAGAAAGACTCCTTCTTACTTACTAGAATACTACTGTAACAAGTCACAAGCATATCCATCTCTTAACATTGTCCCTCATAGTAGTACTGAGACTCCCTAAGCCAGTGTTTTTCTTTACAATCATTGGCACCTAAGAGTAAGACATATGTTTTAGCTTCTGGTGTACATACATAACCTTTTAGTTACGTAGAGGCAACCAGTCCCTCAGCTTGGCAGGAGGTTATGCAGGCAGAGATATCAGCACTTGAGCCTGATCACACTTGGAAGTTGGCGCCTTTACCACCTGGAAAGAAAGATATTGGGTGCAAGTGGGTCTATAAGATAATGTATCATGCAGATGGGACTGTGGAGAGGTACAAAGCTATGTTAGTGGCCAAGGGACATACACAACAATATAGGATTGCCTATCAGGAGACCTTTTCACTAGTATCCAAGATGACAACAGTTAGAATGGTTTTAGTGTTATATCCCATGCCTGAAAAAAAAAATTATAAAAATAATAATAAGTAACGGCTGCTGGGGGAAATTCAATTCCCCCATTAACTGAATTCCACAATGAATGCCAAAAATGTCTCCCACACCTCCCTTATTTTCGGCACTATCTTTCTCTATAAAGAAAGAAAAATTCTTTCAACCCTCAATTATGCTTTATGTCGTCCACGGCAACAAGACACCAAGAAAAGAAAGAAAAAATATTGCCAAGTCCCAGCACCCAAGAGACATAGTAGAAAGCCGAGGAGTTTTAGTTTTAACCCATTCCGAATTCTATTTGATTACGGTATAGTATATTGATCAATGTAAGTAATCTTTTTATACTTGTTATGTTTTCCGAAAATTATATATGTTATGTTCGTTATAAACTCGGTGAGTAGTTTGAATATGAATTCTTTGTGTGTGTATATATATGTGATGGTGATGGTCGATTTTGGATTTAGTGCCCAGCGGCCATATGAGTGTGTGCAAGAATTTTGTGAAATTTGCTGTGATGGGTATATAACAATAAAAGATATATATAGGTATGTTATAGATCTATATACACACATGCACGATTTTGATTTGCCAATGAATATTGCCAAAATATGAATAGTAACTATTTGGGTAGAATTAGCCCATACAAATAAAAGCCAGAGGCCATATAGGTAATGATGTACATATATAATTGGTGGATGTAATCTATATATGATATTATTAGGTTATATAAACACATATATGTTTTTGCAAAGTTGTTGTGGAAATGGGGCACTGGCCGAATTGTGTTAGATTATTGGGGTAGAATTTCGGCCAGCAGGTTCAGGGGATGAACATTACAATAATGCATTAATATAATGCATATTATGGCTGCTGAATGATATGTAAAAGAAATTGAAGGTTGTTTGTTGTACATGCACTGGCCGAATGGCCATTAAAGAAATGAGAATTTGATTTCCTTTGCAAAAGTAATATCTTAAGATAATATATGGTATATATGTTAGGTTATATTTGGAAACTGTTTGTCTAAAGTATAAAATGGTGTATTCTATATCGTATATACATATATATGTATGTATGTATACTGTTTACTTTCAAAACTCATATACCGAAATTTTATCCGCTGAATTCTGAACTTACATAATATAGTATTTTAAGACGAAGATTATATCTAATTACATAAAGTACTTTGGAATGAATGTCTATTTATTATGCTATTTTGAAATTGAAATTAAATACTTTAATATATAAATGGACGGATAACTGTAGTGAAACAATAAGAGTAATTCAAAGGAGAAGGAATTTATGGTGTAAGGTAACTTACAGGTTCAATTTTGGAGATTCCAGAGGATAAGTTGGACATGTAGAAGCAGAGACTATTATGATAACCTTCATCATGTTCGAGCATAGAATAGAAAGCTAAGTGACCGATTCGAGGTAAGTGGTCTATATATGCTCGTTATACTGTCATGCATCAGAGGTAAATAGTCTATTATGTGTTCGTCATGTTGTCATGCATCAAATGCAAGTGGTCTATTTATGCTCGTTATTTATCATGCATCATGTGTGTTATTGTTGCACAACTGTAATTGAATTTCCTCTATATGTGAATTGTGTGCATATGTGATATGTATTTACATGTGAAACTGTGTGTATGTATGAGGTGGATACACCAGATTAAATGAAGATGAGAAGAACAAAATGAGAATGAAAATGAAAGTGAGATGAAAGAAAAGAGAGTCGGGCCAGGCAGGCCGTCGAGCCGGGCCGATTGGCCAACGGGCCGGTTGCGGTGGCAGGCCTCGACCCAGAACATGATATAAATGTAACTTAATTAATAGTAAAATTATAGGAAAATAAATAAATATCAGAAATTAGAAATAAACTGAACTAGATTCGAGTGCCGGAGGATGGTGAGGATGGGCCAGGGGCCTCAGGCGATTGTTGTTTGCATTCATGGCACGTGCATTTGCATGATGGTGGGTCGTGACGTACGGGTCACGGGCGCTCAGGATGGTGTACGGTGGCGGGGCCAAGTACACTCAGGATGGTGACTGTGGGTGGGTACGACCCACAGCCACTCAGTTAGGACCCGGGTTCATGCATTGCATGGTGGAGATATCGGCATTCCGTTTGTGTGACATGACTTCGTTGCGTGTGACATGCATAATAGGACATGCATCATGAAGTTGCGCATTATTATGTGGAGTGACTTACTTTCTGCGGCTTATCTACTTCGTTGGTGTACATTTTTTTTTTTTGTTTATGTGATTATTTGTTTGTTGCGTATGTCATACTTGAGAAGAGCATGCATCACGGTAAGGTAGATTGGGTTGATGAGATATTTATTTTGTATTTATTTTCGAAGTCTTAACTGTTAAAGATAATCGAGTGAAATTATTATGGACTAAGGACATGTATGTTAACTGTAAATGTTATTTGTATTTACTTTTGCATGTATGATTCCTATAACAAGTATAAGTAGGTTGCTTACTGAGCCCGTTGATTTTGGCTCACACCACCACTCACCAGTTTTGCAGGTATGAGGAGTTAGGGTATGCTTACACAGGAGTTAGTATACCGTGGAAGATCGAGACGGTAGATATCAAGACCTAGGATATTCAGACAAGACTTTCAGGGTTGATGAGACAGTTATTTCGATATTCGAGGTTAGTATTTTCGAGATTAGTGTTTACATACATTTGACTATTGTATGATTAGAAATTATTAGATATGTATTAATGATGATGATCATTTTATCGAGGATATTAGCAATGACTTCCGCTGACATCATTTTGCGTATTATGATGAGTGTAGTTGATTAGATCGACGCCTTGTATCCTTAGTGAGATACGGCGGGTGCACTATTTCCGATGCTAGGGCTCGGGAGCGGGGCGCTACAGTTGGTATCAGAGCTGGCTCTAGATCCAGGCGGATGCATACATTTAGGCTATGATCTTAGAAATTAAGTATGATTTTTCCCTTAAGTCACGATCTTAGAAATAGTATCGATTTTTAGCCGCAAGCAATGATCATATTGGGCATGTTATTAGAAATAAAATGTGGCCTTAGGGGTTAAGGGATGTTTCTACCCGTAGGTCACGACTTTAGACATAAGTGACGGTCTTGATTAAAAAAAAATCGATCTTCGACTCAAGCATTGCTTTTAGTCATAAACACTGATTATACTAAGTATGATTTGGAAATAAGAAGTAATCTTAGGCATAAGTGGTGATCTGAACATCAGGGATGATTTGAGCTTAATCACTGATTTTAGTCATAAGTGCTGATTATATTCTAAGCACCAAACTTAGAAATAAGAAATGATTTTAGACGTAAGAAATGATCATACCAAGTATCAATTCTAGAAGTAAGTCATGACATTAGACCTAAGTGATGATCGGATAAGGGATATGCCCACGTGTACCTAGGGCACTCATACGACTTGAATTATTTGCCTCACCTAGGCGATGATTATAACTATTTGTAAAATTCCTTAGATGTAAGCCCTACAAACCAGTACCATTATGATAAATGAAGCGGGTTCATGCATTTACCTCGACAGTAGTGTCGGAACCGACTAGGTCTAAGTTGGGATCGTAGTTCTTAAGGAATGATTTGTAGTAAAATGATGGTCATTAAGAAAGAATTTAGTAGCGTTATGATCAGTAGAGCTTAGCAAAGGATACTATACAAAGGGGCTAATAGCTATGATTAACACATTGACCTTTAGAGTATCAATAAGTCGAAGATATAGTCCTATTAGGGATATTGATTAATAGTGATAAGCGAGCATTACTAAAATGAGTACATTGGAATGACGAAGTATTACAAATCTGGGTTTAGTGTGATTCCTAGGAACACATAAGTACTGATAGTAGGCTTGCATTGAAATAGAATAAGTATGAACAAGTAGTGGTGTTTTTTTTTCAGGTGAGACCTAATTAAAATAGAATTAGCGGTTGAAATAACTAAGTAATACAGTGGATCGGTGTGGCGCGCAGAAGCATGGTGGATTAGAATGCCCTAAGTCGATCAATATTTAGTGTGTCATGCTAGGATTGGACAACTTAAGATAAAGATTTATAGAAATGATACATATGTGGACTTTTCAGTAACATTAAGGGGGACTTAGAAAGAAAAATTATACGAAGTATTGGACTATTATTAATATTTTAATTAGTTAAACGTTTTCTAAAAGCACGTATGCTAAGATATATCCTATATTTCAAAGGTATTTTAAAGATTCTACTTCTACATATTTTATACAGTGATTACCTGACAAGGTTATATTGCTTTTTGAATTCGTATAGCAAACTAAAGGCATTTCGACTACCCCTGACAAAATAGATACATTTTAATATAAATGATGTCGAAAAACGATATATTTATATATCACTTATATTTCTCAAATTTTGTTTAGCTATAATTATTTTGCTAAAATAAATTAATTTGTCAACTATCGACACTGCAAGCGTTTTACCATTTAATGCTTTTGAATATATTTATCTGCTTGCGATGAGCCCATTCAATTTTGTGAAGCGGAAAAGTTTCAAAATATGTATACTTATTTTGAAAAGAACGGTACCTTATTCAAATTGTTTGATGAAACTTTACACTTGTTGAGTTTTCAATTGTATTCTGTGGAAAAAAAACTTAACTTTCAAAATATATATTTCGTTGGAAGGACAAGGCATCGCGTTCAAATCGTTTTGTAAAAAAAAAGAAATTTTACGATTGTTGCATTTCAAGTGTTTTCATGTGATTTTACCAGGATACTTCTGCGAACTAGTTATATCATTGTTTTATAAATAGTCAATGGAGACACCGCATTACGAAAACATATGTATGATACTTAGGTTATTGTGTTTACAAAAAAAAAATTGAATGTATATATTTTAAACAGTTAAGCTGTATTCCAAATTATAGCTACGTAAGCTACTTTTGTTTTAAACTGAAGGAAAATATATCCATACACATACTTCGTATACTAGGTTGTTGTTGATACCTCCGCAAAGGTAAGGACCCGATCATATAGCTAGCTCGTAAGTGTGTAAGAATTAATTTTGAGGACTTGGTTCTGGGTCGAGGAAGGGTAATGATTAAATATTTGCCTACTCAATGGATATTTAGTGAGTATATATCTAGTGAGTGAATCATAAATGATAAGTTTAAGAATCCGAAATTGTAGATTATAAGTATATAAGTTGAATGATGCATATTAAGTGATATAAGTGAAATTGAGGCTTAACAATCTAAAAGGAGGATTGATATGATGAGATTACGGACGTATGGATCAAGTAGGACTACACTAAACTGTGAACCACGTGATAAGCAAGTTTCGAGGACGAAACTTATTGTAAGAGGAGAGGTCTGTTTATCCCATGCCTGAAAAAAAAATATAATAAAAATAATAATAAGTAACGGCTGCTGGGGGAAATTCAATTCCCCCATTAACTGAATTCCACAATGAATGCCAAAAATGTCTCCCACACCTCCCTTATTTTCGGCCCTATCTTTCTCTATAAAGAAAGAAAAATTCTTTCAACCCTCAATTATGCTTTATGTCGTCCACGGCAACAAGACACCAAGAAAAGAAAGAAAAATATTGCCAAGTCCCAGCACCCGAGAGACATAGTAGAAAGGCGAGGAGTTTTAGTTTTAACCCATTCCGAATTCTATTTGGTTACGGTATAGTATATTGATCAATGTAAGTAATCTCTTTATACTTGTTATGTTTTGCGAAAATTATATATGTTATGTTCGTTATAAACTCGGTGAGTAGTTTGAATATGAATTCTTTGTGTGTGTGTGTATATATATGTGATGGTGATGGTCGATTTTGGATTTAGTGCCCAGCGGCCATATGAGTGTGTGCAAGAATTTTGTGAAATTTGCTGTGATGGGTATATAACAATAAAAGATATATATAGGTATGTTATAGATCTATATACACACATGCACGATTTTGATTTGCCAATGAATATTGCCAAAATATGAATAGTAACTATTTGGGTAGAATTAGCCCATACAAATAAAAGCCAGAGGCCATATAGGTAATGATGTACATATATAATTGGTGGATGTATTCTATATATGATATTATTAGGTTAATATATAAACACATATATGTTTTTGCAAAGTAGTTGTGGAAATGGGGCACTGGCCGAATTGTGTTAGATTATTGGGGTAGAATTTCGGCCAGCAGGTTCAGGGGATGAACATTACAATAATGCATTAATATAATGCATATTATGGCTACTGAATGATATGTAAAAGAAATTGAAGGTTGTTTGTTGTACATGCACTGGACGAATGGCCATTAAAGAAATGAGAATTTGATTTCCTTTGCAAAAGTAATATCTTAAGATAATATATGGTATATATGTTAGGTTATATTTGGAAACTGTTTGTCTAAAGTATAAAATGGTGTATTCTATATCGTATATATATATATATATATATATATATATATATGTATGTATGTATGTATGTATGTATGTATGTATGTATACTGTTTACTTTCAAAACTCATATACCAAAATTTTATCCGCTGAATTCGGAACTTACATAATATAGTATTTTAAGACGAAGATTATATCTAATTGCATAAAGTACTTTGGAATGAAATGTCTTTTTAATATGCTATTTTTGAAATTGAAATTAAATACTTTAATATATTAAATGGACGGATAACTGTAGTGAAACAATAAGAGTAATTCAAAGGAGAAGGAATTTATGGTGTAAGGTAACTTACAGGTTCAATTTTGAAGATTCCAGAGGATAAGTTGGACATGTAGAAGCAGAGACTATTATGATAACCTTCATCTTGTTCGAGCATAGAATAAGAAAGCTAAGTGACCGATTCAATGTAAGTGGTCTATATATGCTCGTTATACTGTCATGCATCAGAGGTAAATAGTCTATTTGTGTTCGTCATGTTGTCATGCATCAAATGCAAGTGGTCTATTTATGCTCGTTATGTTTATCATGCATCAGTGTGTTATTGTTGCACAACTGTAATTGAATTTCCTCTATATGTGAATTGTGTGCATATGTGATATATGTATTTACATGTGAACTGTGTGTATGTATGAGTGTGGATACACTAGATTAAATGAAGATGAGAAGAACAAAAATGAGAATGAAATGAAAGTGAGATGAAAGAAAAGAGAGTCGGGCCAGGCAGGCCGTCGAGCCGGGCCGATTGGCCAACGGGCCGGTTGCGGTGGTAGGCCTCGACCCAGAACATGATATAAATGTAACTTAATTAATAGTAATAATTATAGGAAAATATAAATAAATATCAGAAAATTAGAAATAAATTCCAGAAATAACTGAACCTAGATTCGAGTGCCGGAGGATGGTGAGGATGGCCAGGGGCCTCAGGCGATTGTGTTGTTTGCATTTATGGCACGTGCATTTGCATGATGGTGGGTCGTGACGTACGAGTCACGGGCGCTCAGGATGGTGTACGATGGCGGGCCAAGTACACTCAGGATGGTGACTGTGGGTGGGTACGACCCACAGCCACTCAGTTAGGACCCGGGTTCATGCATTGCATGGTGGAGATATCGGCATTTCCGTGTGACATGACTTCGTTGCGTGTGACATGCATAATAGGACATGCATCATGAAGTTGCGCATTATTATGTGGAGTGACTTACTTTCTGCGGCTTATCTACTTCGTTGGTATACATTGTTTTTTTTGTTTATGTGATTATTTGTTTTTTGCGTATGTCATACTTGAGAAGAGCATGCATCACGGTAAAGTAGATTGGGTTGATGAGATATTTATTTTGTATTTATTTTCGAAGTCTTAACTGTTAAAGATAATCGAGTGAAATTATGGACTAAGGACATGTATGTTAACTGTAAATGTTATTTGTATTTACTTTTGCATGTATGATTCCTATAACAAGTATAAGTAGGTTGCTTACTGAGCCCGTTGATTTTGGCTCACACCACCACTCACCAGTTTTGCGGGTATGAGGAGTTAGGGTATGCTTACACAGGAGTTAGTATACCGTGGAAGATCGAGACGGTAGATATCAAGACCTAGGATATTCAGACAAGACTTTCAGGGTTGATGAGACAGTTATTTTGATATTCGAGGTTATGTATTTTCGAGATTAGTGTTTACATACATTTGACTATTGTATTGATTAGAAATTCTTAGATATTGTATTAATGATGATGATCATTTTATCGAGGATATTAGCAATGACTTCCGCTGACATCATTTTGCGTTATTATGATGATGTGTAGTTGATTTGTATCGACGCCTTGTATTCTCCTTAGTGAGATACGGCGGGTGCACTGTTTCCGATGCTAGGGCTCGGGAGCGGGGCGCTACATTTAGCTCTTCCAGCTAACAAGTGTTGGCATTCCGTCAATTGGATGTCAACAATGCCTTTCTACATGGAGACTTGGATGAAGAAATCTACATGGTGTCTCGACCTGGCATAGTTTTAGATGATCCTAGCCTAGTTTGTAAACTGGAGAAGTCCCTATATGGGCTTAAACAGGCTACCTGTGGGTGGAATGCATGCTTGATTGCTTTTCTTTTGTCTAAGGGATTTACACAATCTAAGAATGACTACACTCTCTTCTTTCATGCCACTCTAACCCATCTGCTCTTGGCTTTGGTTTATGTTGATGATATTATTCTGGCCTCATCTCATTTATCAACTATCCAGTAGCTAAATCGAAGATCTCGACAATCTTAGATACTTATTACGGATTGAAGTAGCTAGGTCACGGGCTGGGCTGGTGATCAATCAAAGAAAATATGCTTTGGAACTATTGGAGCGCACTAGATTTTTGGGTTCCAAACCTGCTAAGACCCCTATGGAGACCAATGAAAAGCTTTCATATAATGACTCTCCACTAGTATCAGATGTATCTACCTACAGGAGTTTGATTTATAAACTCATTCATCTCACCATAACGAGGCCTGATATTGCATTTCCAGTGCAGCAACTTAGCACGTTCTTGGACTATCCTATACAAAACCATTTAAAAGCACCACACAAGCTCTTGAGATACATCAAAAGGACAGCGGGATAGGGCCTCATGTTCTCTTCTAATATAGAACTCAAGTTGAAGACATTTGTAGGTTCTGATTGGGCCGGATGTATAGAGACCAGAAGGATCTTTCTGGGGACTCATTAATTTCATGGAGAGCAAAAAAGCAAACCATTGTATCAAAATCATGTATAGAAGCTGAGTATCGAGCCTTGGCATCATCGGTATGTGAGGTGCAATGGCTACTGTATCTAACCAGAGACTTGAAGATAGACTATCAAGAGACTCTAAAGGTGTTTTGTGATAGCAAGAGTGATATGCACATTGATGAAAACCTAGTGTTCCATGAAAGAACGAACCACATAGAGATCGATTGTCACATTGTTTGGAAAAAGGTTCAGGGAGGAGTAATTACGCTAATGCCCTTTAGAACTGAGTTGCAAGCTGCAGATGTTTCCACAAAGGCACTAGATTTAAAGAGGTTGAACAATCGGATTAGGACTTTTGGTATCTACAATCTATACAGCAAGCCTAGCTTGAGGGGGAGTGTCAAAGAGGGAGAAGATGAGCAGCTGAAATGACCAGCTGATATTTGGTCGAGCACTTTTGTGTTCATCACAAACACTAGTGTGATGAGTTAATGAAGAAGGCAGAAGGTCGTTGATTGATGTATAGCAGTCAAACATAACACGTGGAGCTGAAACAGTCAAGATTATAGGGCAAAAATCACGTGGAAAGATGGAAATATGATACAGCAGAAGTCTGGACCAAGCTGGTGCAACAGGCAGGGAAGGAAAAAGACTGATTGATTTTAGTTGTAAGTTTTAAAGGGAGTAGAATGACTTTTGAACCCTTAATTGATAAAAGTAGTTGAAGTACTTATGTGTACTTTTTAGTAATTTCGTGGTTCCCTCCTTCAACCATATACTCCTCTGTAACCGTGGCAACAGACTTTGGGAATTCAATCTTCTTTCGCATTTCATCAAAGATTGAATATAGTTTTTTCTCTCTCTAAATTGCTTCTCTCTAATTCTGAAGATTACTCTCATTCATTATTCAGCATTTGTGTGTTGATCACAGTTATTCGTTTGAGGTTTAGAAGGATTTTAACAGGCATAGGAGAAATGATTCATTTATTCCAATTTTTTTATTTGGCATAAGGAAAATTTCCAAAAAGGGTTAACTCATATTTCTTTATACTATATACTTATATCCGCTCTTACATAAATATATGCCGTTCGATCTGTTTCTGATGCTGAAAAAGGCTTTTACACCCCACGACAAAGCTTGAGCATGAAACTGAAAGAGCCAATGAAGTAATATTAGAAAGAATGTCAAAATGGAAAAACTAAAAAGAAAAGAAGTAGAAGAATTACCAATGGCGAGGGGATATGGATGTCGCCCCCATGTGGAGGTTTCCATGTCTGAAAGAGGATATATCAGCCTCCAAAATTCGTTCATTGGGTTTCGATTCCTTTGTTGAAGGAAGTAGTTCCCAACACAGCAGTGATGAGGGCAGAAGTGTACTTCACAGCAAACAAGCACAATTTGCGGGAAAGAGCTTGAGTTAAATCTTATACGTGAGATTAATGTTGTAATCAAAGGTTGGGATTGCCTGTTGGCAGGATCAAAGAGCTGGATCAAAGTTGAAGAAGGTGTAGTGGTAACGAAGGTGCAGAGTAGAAAGATTGAAGAAGATAAACATGTGGGAACGTTTTAAATAGGATCGAAATTATGTTTTCATCCTAGGTTGTAACTTGTACCGTTTGTATTAGTAAGGGCAATCTTGTAATTTTGCAATTTCAATTTCAGTTGAACCGTAGCTTAGAAGCGGGTTGCAGCTTCACCCATGAGAGACGGTTATGGAATCAAGAAATTCTCCTAGAACAATTCTTCCTTTCTGCTTTTGCCTTTATTCGATTCCTCTCGTTTCAAAACTTTCTATTACTTGCTTAATTTTGACATGGTATCACAGAATTAGGTGATTGTGATTAATCTGTTGTTGAGAACGTCTTGATTGTGACTTTTTGAGTTTTTTTTTTAATCTTGTTGGTTGTAATTTTTGAATGTGATGGATTCACCGGATTACAATCGGAGTGCACCAGTGGATAGTCAATATCAAAATGTGATGTTTGGAAACAAGAGAAAGTCAAAATCGAAGCCTTGAGAATCCATTGCAAAATCCATATTACATGCATCCCTGTGACAGTCCTGCAACTGTGTTTGCTCAACCACCATTGAATGCTTATGACTTCAACACTTGGAGCCATACATTCAGGATGGCACTGCTGTTAAAGAACAAGATAGGTTTCATTGACGGTACAATTCCTAGGCCTCTTGAAATTGATCCTCTTGTTTGGGAGGCAAGTTAACTCTATCGTTCAGTCTTGGATAATGAATTTTTGTTTCTCAACCTATTGCACAAAGTATTATGTGGTATGATAATGCTGTGGATATGTGGAATGATTTGGCTACAAGATACAGTAGTACATATCCTTTTAGATTGCCAAAAGTGTTGGAGAATTTTATTGTATTCAGCAAGATGTTTTGTCTGTGACTGATTACTTCACACCAGGATGAAGGTTGTTTGGGAAGAACTTATGACTTTGAGGCATGTGCCCACTTGTAATTGTAGAGGTTGTGGATGCAATTTGACAGCAGAAATGAGGAAGTTTATTGAAAGTGACTATGTTATCAAGTTTATTAAAGGACTTAATGATAACTTTGATCCAATTAAACCTCAGGTGTTTGTAATAACACTTTTGCCCGATATTAGCACTGCTTTCTCTATGTCTTTGAAATTTGAAAGAGAAGTTATGGTAGACCTCTTCTATAGGTCCTACTGATGGTAATACTGCATTGATGAGTGATGTAGAAAACCCAGAGGGCATGGTTGTTTAATACCTTGTAAAAAGGCAACACCCGGTGGATTTAGTGAGGAAGTGGAAGGTATTCTCCTTGAACATAGGGAGGCGGTTTCAGTGCACTCATTGGTGAAATGGTTGAAGCTGAGCCTTAGGTAACTCAACTTGAAAGGAATGTTCAATCCCTTGTGTTGACCCCACAACAAGACCAGAAATTGTTGAAATGGTTGAGCAAGCATGAGGAGGTTCAGAAGGATGTCCAGGGTGCTGTTATGTCTGCTCAGGCTGGTAAGATGGCAGGTAACGCTCTTACTAATGCTTTACAAACGCATGAATTTTGGATTCTGGTGCAACTGATCACATCATATCTCATTATCCTTATTCTCCTCTTAGAAATCTGTTAATCATGTTTCCATCAACTACCTACAAAAATGACTGCGGCAGCAACACACATTGGCATAGTTGTTGTTAATCCTTCCTTGATTTTCAAAGATGTCTTATAGTTCCAGTTTTTACTTTCACTCTTTGTCCTCTCAGTAAGCTTACTTCTGATCCAAGCTTACTCATTCACTTCCATTGTGATACTTCTTGATTCAGAATCAATTGTCTATGAGGATGATTGGTTTAGCTACAATTTCTCAGGGCTTATACTACCTACAAAGGACAACAGTTTTTGGATTCCTCACCAGTTTGTCTTGCACAAAAGACTTCTCACACAGATAGCTTCCTATGACATTGCAGACGGGGTCATGCCTCATCACCCAGAATAAAAGAAATACAGAAGTATGATGACTCAATATCAATACAAGACATTTCTACCCCTTGTTCTATTTGTCCCTTAGCCAAACTCCGAAAACTGCCCTTTCCTATTTCTTTTTCAAATGTCTAAGAATCCGTGGACCATTGTACACGCTGATATTTGGGGGCCAAATAACCCCCACATTGTATGTCCAAAGGTTCTTTTTTACTGTTGTAGATGATTACAGTAGATATACTTGGGTCTATCTGTTGAAATCAAAGTATGAGGTCAGAACCTTGTTACAAAATTTTTGTCAACATATTGCTACTCAGTCTGAAAAAACCATTAATGTCCTAAGAACATACTAGGAGTTTAACATGCCTGAATTTTATTTGAAGCATGGCATGATTCACCAAATCAGTTTGTGTGTATACACCTCAGCAAAATGGTCTGCTGGAAAGAAAGCATCAACACATACTTACAGTGGCACGGTCCTTCAAGTTTCCGGCACATCTGCCTATGTCGTATTGGGGCTTTGCCATCTTGCATGTTGTTATCTTATTAATATCATTCCAACTCCTATTCTACATCACAGAACTTCCTTTGAACTTTTATACCAAACCAATCCTGTTTATTAGCACCTCAGGGTTCTTGGATGCCTAGCATACGCTTATAATCAACTGCCTAGCAAACATAAGTTCACTCCCAGGGCCATTAAATGTCTCTTTCGAGGCATCCCGTCAACTAACAAAGGTTATATCCTGCAAAACCTTGAAACCAAAACCATTTAATATCCAGAGATGTTGAATTTGATGAACATTGTTTTCTTTCACTTCCAGATCAAATTTCACACCAGATGAGTCACAATTCCCAACCTTCTTAACAAAACTCCATCTACCTGCTCTTGTGTCTGACTCTCCATCTCCTATACGTTCTGTCATATCTAATCTTTTCCTAAGCACTCTGCACTCAGTCCTTTTGCATTTATTTCCTCTCCTCAACCATCATCTTCTGTTCCACCACTATCACCTGTTACAACACCAACCAACACATCCAACTCAAGACTCCCTGACTTCACTTTGGACATTCTCATAGTCATCAACCAAGAGGATCAACGATTGGTTTCTTACCCTCAAATACCTCATATCTCAGCTCCTGAACCCTCATTAAGACCTTATCAGGCAAAGCAACCAACTGCCTATCTTCATGACTATCACTACAATCAGCTCACTTCATCTGTGTCTTCACATGAAGTCCCTCCTAAATATCTTCTACAATCACATTACTCATTGCATCAGTTGACACCAAAATACAAAATTATGTGCTTAACATTAGTTTCCAGCAAGAACCTACATCCTGTCACAAGGCAGCATAGTCAGTACACTAGCAACAAGTTATGAAGGTGGAGTTAGCAGCGTTAGAGGCCAATAATACTTGGAGCCTGATCAAGTTACCATGGGTAAGAAACTAATTGGCTGCAAATGGGTTTATAAGATCAGGAGGCAGGCTGATGGTAATATTGAGCGCTATAAAGCTGGGTTGGTTGCAAAGGGATATAATCAGCAAGCTGGTATTGATTATGAAGATACATTCTCTCATGTGGCTAAGATGACTACTGTTAGACCTCTTACTGGCCTTAGCCTCTCTCATCATTAACATCTTCATCAATTTGATGTCAACAATGCCTTCTTCCATGGAGATTTACATCAAGAAATATATATGACCATGCCTTAGGGTGTGCCTTCTCCTGCCCCTGGTACAGTTTGTAAACTCCTCAAATCACTATATGGCCTCAACAAGCCTGCAGACAGTGGAATGAGAAACTCACTCAGCTTTTGTTATCCATGGCTTTAGACAGTCTTGACATGATTATACCATGTTCATCAGAGAAACATCTAGTACCTTTCTTGTCCTCTTAGTGTATGTGGATGACATTCTTGTAGCCAGTAACTCTCTTTCTGATATTCAAAGTTTAAAGGTCACAATGCATCAGGATTTCCAGATTAAAGATCTAGGGCTTGTCAAGTACTTCTTGGCCTTAGAAGTTTCCTGGTCTCAGGAGGGATTGTTTTATGTCAAAGAAAATATACCTTGAAGTTGGTATAGGAAACTGGAACCTTGACTTCCAAGCCTGCCGAGAGTACTATGGAGCAAACTTAAAGTTAGCACACAATGATCCGGGTTTGATCGAGGATGTGTCTGGTTACAGAAGGATGATCGGGAAATTACTGTACTTAACCATTACCGGACCAGATATTACATATGCGGTGCAGCAACTTAGTCAATTTCTTGATGTTCCTACAAGTTTATACCTGAAAGCAGCTCAGAGAGCATTAAGATATCTAAAGGGCACACTAGGGCAAGGACTTTTTTATCCTAGTATAGGTGATTTGAGGCTCACAAGCTTTTAGACTCAGATTGGGCAGGTTGTTCAGAAAGTAGAAGGTCAGTGACAGGATATTGTGTATTACTATGAAATTCCTTGATATCATGAAAAGCCAAGAAGCAAACCACAGTCTCTAAGTCTTCATTAGAGGCTGGGTATAGAGCTCTTGCCTCAACAATTTGTGAGGTGCAATAGATACTCTGTTTCCTAAAGGATCTGAATGTTGTATATAGTGAGCCAGTTGATATATTTTGTGACAAGAAAAGTGCCATATACATTGTGGAAAACCCAGTATTTAATGAGAGAACTAAGCATATTGAGATTGATTGTCACATTGTGAGAGATAAATATCAGGAAGGAGTTGTTAGGCATGTACCCATTAACAATAAGTTGCAGCTTGCTGATGTGTTCACAAAGGCAGTGGATTCATAGAGACTAAGCATCCTGACTGAGGTTTTTGGGGTTTGTGATTTGTTTGCTCAGTCAGGATTGAGGGGGGGTGTTGAAGGAAGTTGTTCCCAGCAGAGCAATGCTTAGGGCAGAAGTGCACTTCACAGCAAACAAGCACAATCTGCGAGAAAGAGCCTGAGTTAAATCTTGTACGTGAGATTAATGTTGTAATCGAAGGTTGAGATTGCCTGTTGGCAGGATCAAAGAGTTGGGTCGAAGCTGAAGAAGGTGTTGTGGAAACGAAGGTGCAGAGGCGAATGGTTGAAGAAGATAAACATGCGGGAACGTTTTAAATAGGAGCGAAATTATGTTTTTATTCCTCAGCTGTAACTTGTACCGTTTGTATTAGTAAGGGCAATCTTGTAATTTCGCAATTTAATTTCAGTTGAACCGTAGCTTATAAGCGAGTTGCAGTTGCACCCGTGAGAGATGGTTATGGAATCAAGAAATTCTCCAAGCAGTGCAATTCTTCCTTTCTGTTTTTGCCTCCATTCGGTTCCTCTCGTTTCATACCTTCGATTTCTTGTTCAATTTTTTACAGCCTCAGCAGGAATTTAATAAGCTAAACGTTGACGAAGCAAGCATATCCAGTTTAAATCGAGAAGGAGGGGGTGCATGGTCTTGTTTGGAGGTCAACTAGGCACACTTCGGTGGCTTTTACCAACTACTGTGTTTATAAGGCTGCTGCTTATGCCGAGTTAGTAGCCTCAATTGATGGTTTGAACATGTGTGCGAATTTGAAGCAATAGAGCGTGCGAGTTGAATGTGAATCAAAAGATGTTGACGCAAATGCTTCATAAGAAAATGACGGATCGAACTTTAATTCATATGCTTCAGATTGCTTGATAGTTATGCAGAACGAAACAAACACAAGTTTGTCACATGTATTGCGAGGCTAGTCATGCCGATGGATTGGTTAGCTAACTATCAATGCATTGAAGCAGGAAAAATTCTCTTCAGCCCATTTGTTTTACCCAGAGGATTGAGGCCCATCTAAGCAAGAGATAGAAGAGATGTTATTTTTCTTCCATTGGATTCTGGCTCTTGTATTCATGTTACATTACTATGGCATTTCTGGCACGTAGCTTATAAATTTGATTCGTCATTTGTAAGATAGTATTTCTCTTGCCACATGTGAGGTTTAATGTTGAAGTTTGAAGAGAGCACCCTCTTTCGTTAAAAAAATAGAAATAAAGAAGAAATCAGTTCATTGATCACTCCATCCGCTTTGGCTAAGCATGTACCTAACCTGATTTGCACGATCCGTATTCAGGCCTTTATTCTACTTGATATTAATAATTGATCTCTTAGTTGAAGTCGGATATAAGATGATTTACCAAAACCAGAAACACTCGGCAAACGCTACATAATAATATGGCCTTTTGCCACCAAGATTACTATGTTATTTTCTATTTTTTCTCGATATTTTCTCTTATTAAATTTCAACAATGCTGAATTTTAGAAAATCCCATATAATATCTTGTCTATAAATTGGGTTTATGCCTCATTAAACGAAACCACAACAATTTCAAGGATATCTAGTGAGCAATACATAACCAGAGTAAATGGCCGAGCTGGTTGCTTGTGTTGTTATCTTTCTGCTTTTAACTGTCAAAATTAACTACTGAAACCAAAACCAAGAACAAGAAAAACAAACTGAAATAATTTATTAAAACCAGAAACACTGGCAAACGCGGGGACAACATATAACAAATAACACATATGATAAACCAAACTGAAAATTTTCTCACGATAAGTAGGAAAGGATACAAACTGAAATTTTCTCACGAGAATGGTTGGAATCATGCCTAGGGTGAAGATGAACTGAACTGTAAGTGTGCAGCTTGAAGAATAGAGCAGCAACAGTTTGGCGGCAACTGTGTTGGAAATGTGAAAAGACATTTTTGTCCTTTGTAAATAAACAATAGCTGAATCTGTTTAGGTGCATTCTTGTACATTTGTTGTTGTCTTCTTCCCGCTTCTTTCTCAGTTTGTATATATAGAGAAAAGTTGCGCTTATTTCGTCAGCTTCTTGAACAATTATGATATAGAAACTTCACTCTCTTTTTCTCCGTTGATATCTCCTTTTTCTTCTTCGCTTGACAGTTAAAGTTTCATTTAATCTCTCAGTTTTCAGTTGATCAAGTGAATTGCTAGTTGATGTTTGATTGATTTGTGAATTTCATCATGGTATCAGAGCTCTTTTGATTACTAGTTTGCTTTTCTCTTGTCAGCTTTTTTGGCTGATTTGTAATCATGAATTCTGCTTCTGCTTCTACTATTCGAAACAATAATACTGAAAGTTTAGTCTCAAATCCGTTATACTTGCATTCAATGAGAGTCCTGCAGCTATGTTGGTTTAACCTCTGCTCAATGGTCATGATTTTCATTCACGGAGTAGAACCTTGCGTATGGCGTTGACAATCAAGAATAAAATGTGTTTTATTGATGGATCCATGGAGAAGCCTGCAGAGGATGATATTACATATCTTGCGTGGAACCAGTGTAATACCATGGTGTGATCATGGATTCATAATTGTGTTACTCCAGCAATTGCACAGAGCATCATATGGTTTGAAACAGCCTATGATGTTTGGAAAGATTTGACACTAAGGTACGTTGGAGGAGATCCATTTCGCTTGTCAGATATGTTAGAGCAATTTTACGCGGTTAAGCAACAAGGTACATCTATTGATGACGATTTTACCAAACTGAAGTCACTGTGGGAAGAAATTTTGATTTTAAGGCCCGTATCTAGATGTTCTTATGGCAGATGTACTTGTGATATTGTAGGGAAAGTTACTAAGCTTGTATTAGGAGATTTTGAAATCAAGTTCATTAAAGGTTTAAGCGCAGAATTTGATTCTGTGAGATCTCAAATTTTCTAACAATCATTTCTAATGCCTTCTCTATGACTTTGCAGTATGAGAGGAAAGTCATGTCAGGTAATGTGAAACAACAATTTTCTAACAATCCTACTGCATTGATGACTGATGGTTTTAATAAATCTGAGCCTGACAGTTTTGTTGTTGGGAGTTTTAATCCTAGGTAACATGGTATGAACTTTAGAGGTTTGCCTAGAGGCACCAGCAGAGGCTACCATAATTTTTCTCAAAGGCCTGTCTGTACGCATTGTTGTATGAGTGGGCATGCTGTAGAAAGATGTTACAAAAAGTATGGAGATCACCCTGGATTCAAGACAAGACCACAAGTTAATATGGCTGATGTTTCTTGTCAAGATATGAATCTGTTAGAAAATTATGAAAGAGGTGAAGTCTAGCCAAATGTTGCACCATTGCCTCAGTAGCAAATGCTCATGTCTATGCTCAAAGCAGAGCAATATAATAAGTTGATCAATATCTTGAGTAGTTCCAGCGATTCAAAGGTTGTTGCTGCCCCAGATTCAGTCGCTTCTCAAACTTCTGTCATGAGTGCCCAAGTTATGATGCACACTGATAAGGTGACAAGTCATTTTTCCTCTAACGTTCGTAGCATGTGGATCTTAGTCTCCGGAGCAACTAACCATATTGCATGTTCTCTATCCTTTTTTACTCTATTTAACCCCATTGAAAATGCCTCGGTTAAGATGCCTAACAATGTATCTATTCATGTTGGCACAGTAGTCCTCAACCTTTTTTTCACCTTATCAGATGTTCTATATGACCTAGCCTTTTTTTCACCTTATCAGATGTTCTATATGACCTAGCATTTTCATTTAACATGCTTTCATTAAGTCGTCTTTGGCTTCTCATATTTGTGCTTACTTCTATGATTATGATTGCATTCTTCAGGACCAATACTCCAAGAGGTAAATAGGTTTAGCTAAACAGATAAATAACATTTACTATGTTGTTGGTACACCCGAGCTGCCACCTACTAAAGCTAAAAGTTCAGTGGGCACAAGTTCTTTGATTGAGAAGTCTCTAACTGTTTGTTTTTCCTCTTGTTCTCACTGTTGTTCACCCTCTATGTTGTGGCATCTCAGAATTGGTCTTGCTTTAATGCCAACACTGAGAGAGACAAACAAAATAGAACCTTCTATTATTGCTACAGATGTAAGAGCACATTGCAAAATTTGTCCAATGGCTAAGCAAAGAAAATTACCCTTTCATGTATCTTTATCTATTTGTGCCTTTTCCTTTGATTTACTGCATATTGACATATGAGGTCCTTATAGGGTGCCCACATTATATGTACAAACCTACTTTCTTACAATTGTTGATGATAAAAGTAGATACACCTTAACATATCTATTAAAGGCGAAGTCATAAGCAAAACATGTAATTCAAAGTTTCTTGGTATATGTTGACACACAGTTTGCAAAAAAGGTAAAAATTATTAGATCTGACAATGCCCTTGAACTAGCCTTATATCAATTCTTCTCTCAATAGGGCATTGTACATCAAAAAAGCTGTCCATATACACATCAACAATACGGAATAGTGAAAAGAAAGAATCAGAACTTACTCAATTTTGCTAGAGCCCTGAGATTCCAAGCTAATCTCCCACTTGGATTCTGGGGGTTTTGCATCCAACATGCAACTTACCTTATCAACATTTCGCCCACACCGGTCCTAGATAACAAAACACCCTTTGTCATTCTTTATAACGATAGCCCTTTTTATGATGTCTTGATAGGTTTTGATGTCAGGCATTTGCCTACAACACAGCACCACAAAGAGGAAAGTTGATACCAAGGCTAAATCCTTTGTCTACTTTGGTGTTCCCCTCAATTCTAAAGGCCATATACTTCAGGATCTGGATAGAAAACCTGTTTTTATATCCAGACATATCACTTTCCAAGAACATACTTTCCCTTTCCATGCTTCTGCGTTCACCTCTTCTCTTACTTCTGAGTTATCCTCTTCCATTCCCTTGATATCTGATCTCACACCTTTGCCTACCTCTCATGCCCCGGCACCTATGCCATCTACTACATATATATTACATGCTTCTTCTTCATGTCACTCAATGTCTCCTGCTAATTTATCTCCTAAGCAAGATCACCCCCATATTTTCCTTCAGCCAAGACATGCTTATGATCCTTCACTTCCATCACATTTTCACACAATTACCATTGACCTTCTAATCTTTAGCATGTAAATGTATCAGGCAAAGGCAGAAACCATTTTATTTGCAAGATTATTATTGCAATGTGCTATGTGACTCTATATCTTCTTCTAGTTCTACTTCTCATCCTATCCAACATTCTCTATCATTTGACTCATTGTCTTCTGAGTATAGGACATATGTTGTGAACATTAGTGTAAATCCTAATCCTACCACTTATCAGGATGCATCATAGCATGAGGTGTGGTCCCAAGCTATGCAACAACAACTTAATGCCCTCAATGCTAATCAGACTCGGTCTTTAGTCCCTCTTCCTGCAGGTAAGGTGCCCATTGGCTGCAAATGGGTTTACAAGACTAGGTATCGTGCTGCTGGCTCAGTAGAGCGTTATAAAGAAAGGTTTGTGGCTAAGGGCTTTACTCAGCAACTAGGCATAGACTACACAGATACTTTTTCCCCAGTAGACAAATAACTACTGTCAGATTGGTGTTGGTGTTGGCTGCTAGAAAGGGCTGGTTCATTCACCAGCTAGACATTAATAATACTTTCCTTCACAGAGATCTTTTTGATGAAATATACATAGAGCTTCCTCAAGGTCTTTTTACTCCTACTCCCAATACTGTGGGCAAACTTCAAAAGTCACTATATAGGCTTAAACAAGCTCGCATGCAAAGGAATAAGAAGCTCACTCATGCATTGATCCACATGGGCTTTGTCCTGTCTCATCAAGATCATACCCTTTTTACCAAAGCCACTTCAGATGCCTTTCTGGTTGTCCTGGTCTATATAGATGATGTCATTGTGACTAGCTCCTCACTGCCAGCTATTCAGCAGCTGAAAGACTATCTTCATACCACTTTTCAAATAAAGGATTTAAGAGACTTAGACTATTTGTTGTGTATTAGAGTTGCTAGATCGAGGGGGCATTACACTAGGCGAAAGGAAGTATGCTATGGAGTTATTGGATAAACAAGTTTTCTTGGTTCAAAATCTGCTGAGACTCTAATGGGCAAAGGAGTCAAGTTGCAGCATGGAGATTCAACATTGATTGAGGATATTTCTAGATACAGAAGCCTCATTGGCAAGATGCTGTACCTAACCATCACATGGCTTGAGATTGCCTTTGATGTACAGCAATTGTCACAGTTCCTGTAGGATTTGCAAGGCACCACTAGAAGGGGGGAGGGGTTGAATAGATGGTGCGGAAAGTGTGGTTTTTAAAATTTCTTTAAACTTGAACAATTCAAGTTCTGAAAACAGTTTCTGTTTTCAGGACCTGTTTTAAAACGTTTTTAAAACTAGGTTAGAGGTCTCCAAAAATTATGAAATTTTGAGAAAACGTAGCCTCAGATGTTATGAGGGTCCGCTAAAAATTTCAAATTAAATTTCAACCTTTAACCCCTTCAAAAACCGTTGATACTCAGATTGTGCAAATCTGCCAGAAACGGTAGATGGTTTTGAAAAATTAATTCCTATTTTTGTGAACGTCCAAATGCTCTGAAAATTTGACCAATAACTCCTTATATACTATATTTAAATGGGTTGAAACAGTTTTGGAAAATTATTTTAGGAAGTAGGTCAAATACAATCAAAGTCTCAACCTTTGCAAGTCTGAAAATCAGACTGCACTAGTCTCAGAACGTTTGATGTTTGATTGACTTATACTCATCCAAAAGGGTTGAAACTTGTGCCAAATTAACCCTAGAACGTGTAAGTATGTTTCTGGAAATTTTCGTAATTTTTGAAAATCGTTTACTATTTTTACGGATGCGAATAAGACGGATAAACAGTGCAGTAAATGAAAAGTAAATGCTGAAAGTAAATTGCACCGAGATTTTTATACAGGTTCGGTTATAAACAACCGACTCCAGTCTTCAAGGAACACGTTCCTTGGTTCACACTAATCACACACACACAACACACCTTACCACAGGGTTGATAGAGTTACACCTAACTCCAACCCTTTACAAACCTTGTATGGTTAGTACAATTTGCACGAACACCACCACCTTGCTAGAATGAAGATTGATCACACCTTGATCAATCTTTTACAAAGATGTATGAATGGTGGTTTATCTCAAGCCTATTCAAGATTGAAAGATATGAAAACGATAGTCTTTACAAGAAAAGAGAAAGAAAGAAGATGTAGGAGAAGAAGAGCTTGGCTATTTGATCTCTTTGAATTGCAATGTTTGTTGTTATTTGTTTGCTCTCCTCTTCTTTCCTTATAATGTTGCAGCCGTCCCCTATGGTAGTCTCCCCCTCTTGAAAATTGCCTTTCAAGTCCTTGAGAGAGTGTAAGACATCATTGTGACAAGGTCTTGCTTACTTGGCATCTTCTTATTGGATGATCAATTAGTCTTCGCTTACTTGGCACCTCCTTATTGGTTCAACATTGTCATCATAATGACATGGAAAAAATCTGAGATATACACTTTACCATGTGCCAAAAATCAATTATAAAATCATTCCATAAAACAAGAATTACATCATAAATTGCAAGACTAAAAAATCCTTCCATATCAAGTGAGAAAATCGGCCATAATAGCACTCTTGCCATGCTGAAAATTCAGCATGTGCATCATGGGGATAAAGTTGATATCATTACCATTTTTCTTTAAATTTTCATCATAAAAATGAATCAACAATATATGGTAAGTATTGCTACCAATTGAGAGATGAACTTGGACACAAATAAGCATTAAAATTCGGCCACACCATGTACACATGCTGAAAAATTTTCAGCATGTGTGATATGTGAAATATCACCATTTATTTATTTAAATATTATTCAAAACCTTACCATATCTTCTTCTAATCAATCACCTAATAAAATATGACAAAATATGTCGCATTAAAGACCTAAAAATCGGCCAGCTTAAGTTTAGTATGCTGAAATTTTCAGCATGTGACATAAGAGAGATATATGTTGAATTCTTACCATTTGTAGCTTTTCTATTCAATTCACCAACAATGTATGATTGACCCTTGACCGATCAATATGCCAACAAAGCTCCACATGTACTCCAAATCAGCTGTATGTGACGTTATATGATATGTATACATGTGCTGAAATTTGTTTTTGCAAACTATGTAAAATAGTGCACATTTAATAATGCACACATGTAATATTCCAATCAGCCATTAATTTAATTTTCTAGAACACTTTAAGATGTATATCATATGTAAAAAGTGTCTAGATACGTGTCACATGATGTACAACAAAAAGTTCCATGTTATGTGCGTAGAAAACCGAATTTTCGATATTTATCGATTACCCGATTTTTCTCTAATTTAAATAACTTTTGCACATGTTATATATATTATGTTGTACATAATATATATAATATATACTTTAAATCTCAGCACTTGTCTGGTTTAAAGTGGTACCATTGACATGTGACAAAATTAAACTTGGAATCTTCACATTTTGGCCTTAATGTGGGGTGATTTGTGTGTGCCAACATGGAAAGTATTTTTGGCAGAAAATGTCATGTATAGCACGAAATTTACACCACATTTTGATGTATATGGGCTCGGCCATTTATTTATGGCAAGTACGTGACACGTTGGCGAAGTTTCGGTATTCGCCCGATACGACAAATTTCAGTTTAGAACCTTTAATCGTGTCGTATTTAATTTGTCATCACCATATCTTATATCATATGATATAAGACCTGAATATACTCATAAATATGAGTTAAGTATAATGATGTGATGTTAACGTACGTACGTAAAATATATAACGTGTCGGTAGTACGTTGGAATATGTGTGTATGTGCCTTTTTCAAAAAATCTGAAAATATATATAATATATGTATATGTGGCGTGTACAATTAATAAAAGGATGAGGAGAAGACTTTCCTTCCTTAGCCTTGTTGCCTTTGTGCCTTTTCTAAATGTGGCTTCCTTTAATGAACTACTTAGTTTATTAAACTAAGTACTTCACTTAATGAACTAGTTTAGTTCATTAATGGTTGCACCTAAAAATAGTATAAACACAACAAATGTTTGCCATATGATGTAAGCTTTAATGCTTCATGGCTCGTTAGTATGGCAACATAATATATAAGCTAAATAAGGCAAGTAATGGCAAGATATCATGCATTCATGTACACGTATATATATATTTGTACACGTTTATACATATATATTTGAGTTACTTATTTTGAAATCACTCAAAGCCCCTTATCTCTACAATCTCCCCCTTTTGATGATTTTCAGAATAACTTGTGTACATGATTTAAATGCTATCTCTCCCCCTTGAACCATGCACAAATTTGAATTTCGAATTTCAAATCCGGCTCCCCTTTGATTTGTGCAATTAAGATCAATCAGTGTCTCTCTCCCCCTTAAATCATACTTTTCTCTCCCCTTTATTTTGGAAAGTAAATCAAAAGATTCCTGTCAAAAAGGAAAGTGAATCAAGTCACGTCAAATCAAATCATATCAACGGGAATCATGCCTAATTTAGAACGAAGAGATTCATATGTGGCTTGATTTAAGGCCTTTGTAAAAATATCCGCTACTTGTGATTCTGTGCGTACGTGATCTATGACAATATTACCATTGTTAACGTGATCACGAAGAAAGTGATAGCGTACTTCTATATGCTTAGCCTTAGAATGTAACACGGGGTTCTTAGACAAATTTATTGCACTCATACTATCACAATATATAGGAATTTTATTTACGGTAATTCCAAAGTCCGAAAGTTGTTGTTTTATCCACAACAACTGTGTGCAAAAAAAGGCTAAGAGCCATGTACTCAGCCTCAGTAGTGGACAAAGCAACACTTGCTTGCTTTTTGGAAAGCCATAAAATAAGGGAATTTCCTATAAATTGGCAAGTTCCGCTCGTGCTTTTTCTATCTATTTTGCAGCCACCATAATCTGCATCAGTGTAAGCATGTAAGTCAAATGTAGAATCCTTATCGTACCAAATACCTAAGGTGGGCGTGTGCTTAATATAACAGAATATTTTTTTACCGCATTTAAGTGTGACACCTTAGGTTGACTTTGAAAACGAGCACACATGCATACACTAAACATGATGTCAGGCCTACTAGCAGTTAAATATAGCAAAGAACCTATCATAGATCGATATAATCCATTATCAACGTCTTTACCATGTTCGTCCTTGTCTAATTTAGTAGTGACACTCATAGGGGTGGGGGATGGTTTCAAATTTTCAAAATTAAACTTTTTGATCATGTCATTAACATATTTTGCTTGGCTTATATGTATTCCTTTACTCGTTTGCTTAATCTGCAAGCCAAGAAAATAATTAAGTTCACCAACCATAGACATTTCAAATTCAGATTTCATGCAATTTTCAAAATCTTTAACAAGTCTATGTGAGGTAGAGCCGAAAATAATGTCATCTACGTAAATTTGAATAATAAGTAAATCTGATTTTTCTTGTTTCAAAAATAGTGTACTATCTATAGTACCACGTTTAAAATTATTATCTAAAAGGAAAGTAGCAAAACGATCATACCATGCTCTCGGTGCTTGCTTTAGGCCATATAGTGCCTTCTTTAGTTTGTACACGTGATCTGGATGTTTTAAATCTTCAAAACCGGGTGGTTGCTTCACGTGTACTTCTTCTTGTATAAATCCGTTTAGAAAGGCACTTTTTACGTCCATTTGATACAATTTAAAGTCTTTCATGCAAGCAATAGCAAGTAAAAGTCGTATAGCTTCTAAACGTGCTACGGGTGCAAATGTTTCATCGTAGTCAATTCCTTCTTCTTGATTATATCCTTGTGCTACAAGTCTCGCTTTATTTCATTGAATTTAACATGGATAGATTCTATAATTTGTCTAGTAAGAGGATCATAACATCTATATGCTTTTGAATTTATAGAATATCCCACAAAAATGCACTCAATTGATTTGGATTCAAATTTATCTAAATTATCTTTTGTATTCAAGACAAACATTTGCATCGAAACACACGAAAATAGTCAATCTTAGGCATGCGATCATTCAAAATCTCATAAGGCGTCTTGTTTATTTTCTTTCTTATAGATAGGCGATTTACAATATAGCATGCACAATTTACGGCTTCCGCCCACAGAAATCTAGGCAATTTATTTTCACAAAGCATAGTTCTAGCGATTTCTTGTAATGTACGATTCTTTCTTTCTACTACTCCATTTAGTTGTGGAGTTCTAGGTGACGAAAACTCATGTTTAATTTCTTTTTCTTCACAAAACGAAATCATCTCTTTGTTTTTAAACTCACCGCCTCTATCGCTTCTTATCCTTTTCACATTTACACCGTATTGATTTTCAAGTTGTTTAATTAATTTGGCAATCTCTACGACGCTATCATCCTTATGTGCAAGAAATAAAGTCCAAGTATAACGAGAAAAGTCATCAACAATTACGCATGCATAGTGACGCCCACCAAGGCTTGTAGTGCGACTAGGACCAAACAAATCGATATGCAATAGTTCTAATATTCTAGTCGTGCTTATTTCATTTTTCGGCTTAAGTGACTCACGTGTTTGTTTGCCTTTTATGCAAGATTCACACAACTGAAAGTTGTCTAAATCAAGCGTAGGCAATCCCCGTACTAGGTTCTTTCGTTGAAGTTTTTCTAGTGTGGAAATGCCAATGTGTCCTAAACGTCTATGCCATAAATTCACATTGGGTTTATTTGACATAAAACACTTAACTTTAGCGTCTACTACATCATCCATAGATAGCGTGAAAATATTGCCTTCTCGTTTTCCTTTTAAAACGGTTTCTCCATTTTTATTTATTATGTTGCAATAAGGGTGAGTAAAACACACATTAAAACCATTGTCAACAAATTGAGAAATGCCAATAAGATTGTAGGATAAGTTGCTTACCAAAAATACGTTGGAGATTTGGTGTGTGTTCAGATTACCAATCGTACCTTTTCTAATGATCTTGCCTTTTTTGTTATCTCCAAAGGTCACGGATCCGCCTTTTGTGACCTTCTTTAATTTGGAGAACAAGCTCGGGTCACCCGTCATGTGCCTCGAGCAACCACTGTCAAGGAACCACTTTATTGATGTGTCTTTCGATGTGTGGTCTCCCTGCAATGTGAAAAGGTGATTTAGGTACCCTTTTAATTTTATGTCCTTTCGAGTTAGTTAATCACCTTTTGGTAAAGGTACCTCTCGGTACCCATACTTGGGTGATCCTTCTCGGTCTATCAAATGGCAAGAATGTAGATGAAGGTGCAATATAATAGACATGTGGTGCATGCACTTTGGGCCTTTGCCCAAGGACTCCTCTATACTCATAGAATGAAGGACGCTTTTGATATGTCCTTGAGTGTGTGTGCGTAATGAGTGGATGATATGTATTTCGTGTATGCATTGTTCTTCTCTTTTCATATCTATATGGTACAACGTTATATTTCACATGATATGAAGAGGTGGGGCGTGAGGAAGGGGACGTTTTCTGCGTCATCTTAGACGCCACTTGCGGCTTAAGGGTGTCTACCTTTTTAGACACAACAAACTTGGTTGGTTTGGTTGATACTTCGTTAGTATCAACGTATCCCAGTCTAGTTTTGTCGCTGTCATGCTTTTGTGATAATATAAAGCGATGTAGCATCTTGGACCCTGTATCAAACTGTTTCATCATTTTCTCTAAATATGTATTCCTTGATTTCAAATTTGAAATCTCAGATTTCATTTCATTGTTTTGAGTGGTTAATGATGAAATCTCAGTCATTAATGCAGTGACGACACATGAAGACTCTTTCTTTGAATCGCTTAATTGAGTGACAAGGATCTCGTTAGAAGATTCTAACAGTTTCTTGTTTTCAATTAATCATTTCTTTTCTTTAGCGAGAGTCTTAGTGAATTTGTGCAATTCTAGATACTGACTAAAAAGATCATCATAAGAAGGTTCAGAGTCAGAGTCAGAATCAGATGATACATCATTAGATGCTTTGGAAGCAAAGCATACTTAAGCGGTCTCCTCTTCGGTCTCAGTTTCAGAGTCTGATGAATCACTCTAGGTGGAGGCCTTTAGAGCACGTTTCCTTTGTTGAGGTTTTGAGACGAGTCTATTTTTGTTCCGCTCCTTGTCAGGGTACTTAGTAGTTTGCTTTTCTTTGTTCGGACAGTCATATGATAAGTGTCCGAGTTTGCCGCATTCATAGCATTTAATGTCTTTATCGTTTGACTAGTTCTTATTTCTCTTAGTAGTAGTGCCCTTATTTTTGTTTCTAAATGACTTTCTCATAAATTTTCTCAATCCTTTAACCAATAAAATTAGGTCATCATTATCCGATTCGGAATCACTATCATCTACGTGATCTGAGGGAGGGGAGACGTATTCATTTGATTTAAAAGCAATAGCTTTACCTTGTTTAGATGATTCCGTTTTCCGAATTGTGAGTTTATTTTCATAAACTTTAAGTGAACCGATTAGTTCTTCCATCTTTATTGATTTAGTTTCCTTGCTTTCTTCTATCGCAGTCACTTTAGGGTCCCATTCAGAAGGAAGGCTTCGTAGGACTTTCTGCACCTTTTCCTGCGTAGTAAAAGCCATACCAAGAGACTCAAGAGAGTTGTAGATGTTAGTCAAGCGAAGATCCATATCTACAATAGACTCATTGGGCAATAATTTAAAATATTCAAGTGTGAACATAAGCATGTTAATTTTTGACTCTTTTACTTGACTCGTGCCTTCGTGTTTCATTTCTAGAATCCTCTACATTTCTTGTGCACTCGAGCAATTTGACACATAACTGGACTCACTCTTACTCAATCCATTTAAGAGTAACTGCATGGCCTTAGCGTTCATACTAAGTTTCTTTTTATCCTCACTTGTATAATCCTGTTTACTTTTAGCGACTTCTAATGTGACTCCGTCTACAGTGGATAACTTAGATGGGACATATGGACCATCTTCAATGATTGACCAAAGATCTATATCTATAGCCATAAGAAAAAGTTTCATTCTAAGTTTCCACTGAATAAAAGACTCACCATCAAAAAGTGGAGGCCTTTGGCTCGACATATCTTCTTGTTCGGTTTTGAGATTTGTGGATGCCATCTCATTGAATTGTTGGATTCCTTGTAGTGAGTATTCCTGTGCTCTGATATCACTTGTAGGATCTGCAAGGCACCACTAGAAGGGGGGACGGTTGAATAGATGGTGCGGAAAGTGTGGTTTTTAAAATTTCTTTAAACTTGAACAATTCAAGTTCTGAAAACAGTTTCTGTTTTCAGGACCTGTTTTAAAAACGTTTTTAAAACTAGGTTAGAGGTCTCCAAAAATTATGAAATTTTGAGAGAACTTAGCCTCAGATGTTATGAGGGTCCCCTAAAAATTTCAAATTAAATTTCAACCTTTAACCCCTTCAAAAACCGTTGATACTCAGATTGTGCAAATTTTCTAGAAACGGTAGATGGTTTTGAAAAATTAATTCCTATTTGTGTGAACGTCCAAATGCTCTGAAAATTTGACCAATAACTCCTTATATACTATATGTAAATGTGTTGAAACTGTTTTTGAAAATTCTTTTGGGAAGTAGGCCAAATACAATCAAAGTCTTAACCTTTGCAAGTCTAAAAATCAGACTGCACTAGTATCAGAACTTTTGATGTTTGATTGACTTATACTTATCCAAAATGGTTGCAACTTGTGCCAAATTAACCCTAGAACGTGTAAGTATGTTTCTGGAAATTTTCGTAATTTTTGAAAATTTTTTACGTTCTTTACGGATGCAAATAAGACGGATAAACAGTGCAGTAACTGAAAAGTAAATGCTGAAAGTAAATTGCACCGAGATTTTTATACTGGTTTGGTTATAAACAACCTACTCCAGTCTTCAAGGAACACCTTCCTTGGTTCACACTAATCACACACACACAACACACCTTACCACAGGGTTGATAGAGTTACACCTAACTCCAATCCTTTACAAACCTTGTATAGTTAGTACAATTTGCACGAACACCACCATCTTGCTAGAATGAAGATTGATCACACCTTGATCAATCTTTTACAAAGATGTATGAATGGTGGTTTACCTCAAGCCTATTCAAGATTGAAAGATATGAAAACAATAGGTTTTACAAGAAAAGAGAAAGAAAGAAAATGTAGGAGAAGAAGAGCTTTGCTATTTGATCTCTTTGAATTGCAATGCTTGTTGTTATTTGTTTGCTCTCCTCTTCTTTCCTTATAATGTTGCAGCCGTCCCCTATGGTAGTCTCTCCCTCTTGAAAATTGCCTTTCAAGTCCTTGAGAGAGTGTAAAACATCATTGTGACAAAGCCTTGCTTACTTGGCATCTTCTTATTGGATGATCATTTAGTCTTCGCTTACTTGGCACCTCCTTATTAGTTCAACATTGTCATCATGATGACATGGAAAAAATCTGAGATATACACTTTACCATGTGCCAAAAATCAATTATAAAATCATTCCATAAAACAAGAATTACATCATAAATTGCAAGACTAAAAAATCCTTCCATATCAAGTGAGAAAATCGGCCATAATAGCACTCTTGCCATGCTGAAAATTCAGCATGTGCATCATGGGGATAAAGTTCAAATCATTACCATTTTTCTTTAAATTTTCATCATAAAAATGAATCAACAATATATGGTAAGTATTGCTACCAATTAAGAGATGAACTTGGACACAAATAAGCACTAAAATTCAGCCACACCATGTACACATGCTGAAAAATTTTCAGCATGAGTGATATGTGAAATATCACCATTTATTTATTTAAATATTATTCAAAACCTTACCATATCTTCTTCTAATCAATCACCTAATAAAAGATGACAAAATATGTCACATTAAAGACCTAAAAATCGGCCAGCTTAAGTTTAGTATGCTGAAATTTTCAGCATGTGACATAAGAGAGATATATGTTGAATTCTTACCATTTGTAGCTTTTCTCTTCAATTCACCAACAATGTATGATTTATCCTTGACCAATCAATATGCCAACAAAGCTCCACATGTGCTCCAAATCAGCTGTATGTGACGTTATATGATATGTATACATGTGCTGAAATTTATTTTTGCTAACTATGTAAAATAGTGCACATTTAATAATACACACATGTAATATTCCAATCAGCCCTTAATTTAATTTTCTAGAACACTTTAAGATGTATCATATGTAAAAAGTGTCTAGATACGTGTGACATGATGTACAACAAAAACGTTCCATGTTATGTGCGTAGAAAACCGAATTTTCGATATTTATTGATTACCCGATTTTTCTCTAATTTAAATTCTAACTTTTGCACATGTTATATATATATATTATAATATATACTTTAAATCTCAGCACTTGGCTGGTTTAAAGTGGTACCATTAACATGTGACAAAATTAAACTTGGAATCTTCACATTTTGGCCTTAATATGGGGTGATTTGTGTGTGCCAACATGGAAAGTATTTTTGGCTGAAAATGTCATGTATAGCACGAAAGTTAAACCACATTTTGATGTATATGGGCTGGCCATTTGTTTATGGCAAGTACGTGACACGTTGGCGAAGTTTCGTTATTCGCCCGATACGACAAATTTCGGTTTAGAACCTTTAATCGTGTCGTATTTAATTTGTCATCACCATATCTTATATCATATGATATAAGACCTGAATATACTCATAAATATGAGTTAAGTATAGTGATGTGACGTTAACGTACGTACGTAAAATATATAACGTGTCGGTAGTACGTTGGAATACGTGTGTATGTGCCTTTTTCAAAAAATCTGAAAATATATATAATATATGTATATGTGGCGTGTACAATTAATAAAAGGATGAGGAGAAGACTTTCCTTCCTTAGCCTTGTTGCCTTTGTGCCTTTTCCAAATGTGGCTTCCTTTAATGAACTACTTAGTTTATTAAATTAAGTACTTCACTTAATGAACTAGTTTAGTTCATTAATGGTGGCACCTGAAAATAGTATAAACACAACAAATGTTTGCCATATGATGTAAGCTTTAATGCTTCATTGCTCGTTAGTACGGCAACATAATATATAAGCTAAATAAGGCAAGTAATGGAAAGATATCATGCATTCATGTACACGTATATATATATTTGTACACGTTTATACATATATATTTGAGTAACTTATTTTGAAATCACTCAAACCCCCTTATTTCTACAGTTCCATGACACCCCCAACAGAAATACATCTCAAAACAACTCATAGACTATTGAGATATATCAAAGGATTGCAGGACAAGGCTTATATTTTCCTAAGGATGAAGAACTTAAGTTGAAAGCATTTGCAGATGCAGACTGTGCAGGTTGTCAGGAAACAAGGAGGTCAATCACAGGATTCTGCATGTTCTTGGGAAAGTCATTGGTATCACGGAGGACAAAGAAACAAACCACTGTTTCTAGATCTTCATCAAAAGCTGAATACATGGCATTAGCGGCTGCTACATGTGAAGTGCAATGGATAGTGTACTTGCTGAATGATCTGTGAGTGCAACAAAAAGGTCCATTTGAACTGCTTTGTGACAGTAGGAGTGCTCTCTACATAGTTGAGAACCCTGTTTTTCATGAGAGAACCAAGCATATAGAAATAGATTGTCATATTGTAAGGCAAAAATATCTTGAGGATGTAGTCAAGCCTATGCCTGTAAGGACCAGTCATCAGCTTCCAAATATATTAACCAAGGTATTGGATGTTCAAAGGATGCACAATCTGACTACAGCACTTGGACTATGCAACGTATATGCACGGTCAAAATTGAGGGGTGTCAAAGTTACTGATCCAAACGACCAAAAAGTACAGCAGCTACAGCAGCAAGCAGGTAGCTCTGAGAGTTAAGTTGAGTAACAGTTTGATCAGATTCAAGCCACCTGGAGTTAATTCTTGGACACGAATCATAATCAATCGTTGAGATAAAAAGTTGTGAATGGTTGGAATCATGCCTGAGGGTGAAGATGAACTGAACTGGAAGTGCGCACCTTGAAGAACAGAGCAGCAACAGTTTTACGGGCAACTGTATTAAAAATGTGAAAAGACATTTTTGCCTTTGTAAATAAACGGGAGCCGAATTAGTTTAGGGACATTCTTGTACACTGTTGTCTTCTTCCCGCTTCTTTTTCAGTTTGTACATATAGAGAAAGATTGCGGTTATTTCGTTAGCTTCTTGAATAATCATGATATAGAAAGTTCTCTCTTTTCCTCCATTGATATCTCCTTTCTCTTCTTCGCTTGACACTTAAATTTTCGTTTAATCTTTCAGTCTGTTTGGTTAACTGATTGATCAAGTGAATTGCTAGTTGATGTTTGATTAATTTGTGAATTTCATCACGACACAATTGCATATCTTACATAAATTATTGAAAAGAAGCACGCAACAGGAAATTCTCACATAATCTATTTGCGGAAACTCCCATTCCATTGCAGAATAGAGTAGCCCAGTTCCATGAGTAGCGTGACTCTTGGAAATTTCTGTATCTAGGAGTAGCCCATACCAGACGTTAGAACTGGGGATCCTCCGAACGTACCTGGCACTTCCCATCCCTGCCGCAGTCGCAGATGTCCACGTCACCGGAATCTTCAGCTTTGGTGCACTTATCCTCATTGTTAATATCACGTTCTTGCATGGATTTGTTTGTTTATAAAAAATTCAGAATTAATCTTTATAAAAAATGTGACAGAGATACTTCACTTTCCTCCTCTTATTTTAACATTATTCACAGAATCACATGTTTCCCCTCCTTTTCTTACAAGAGCAATATAATTTCACATTTACACTTGTACTATTCTCATATCTACATTCAGTGAGAAAGAACATTAGATATCATATGTACAGTTCCAACAATAAACAGAAGAAGCTGGATGCTACCAGTTTTCATCCATTGGACATCATATGTACAATTTGTCTCGATCTAAACACATTTCAAAACTTCCAGAGAATTTCTTCATCACTTTTCCATCTCTATGATGTCTGCCTCTCTTCTGAAGCAATTTCTTCGAAATCCGGTCTTTCATACCCCTGAAACCATGAAAATGCAAGTCAATGCATGGTGTTCAACCAGACAAGAACATTAATTTGCAACAAGGGCATATTCAACTCACTTGCATAGCAGTACGTGGCAAGAAGGTGTTAGCACTGTAATTAGAAAAGTGCACTGTGTGCATGTGAATAAACTGAAAGAAAAAAACGCAAGCAAAACCGAGGCGAGCGTAAGGACTCTGTCCTTAAGACGAATTGCTCTGTTATACTGTGCCCAACCGGATGGAACAAACGTCTCCCAGGATACAACGGTTTTCGTTCATACGAGTGGCACTACAGCGTAAGAACAATGACGAACCTGTTACAGGTGTTCTGATATCTCGAGTTCGTAATGGAATGCAATGCAGAATGCTTGTTGATGAAAAAATTGCAGTACTGTGTTCATACAGTATGATTTTCGTGTGCATGCATGGTGACAATATATAGATGGAGGGTGGTTGAAGGAGGTTGAAGGAGGTTTATGGTAAGAACAAATCTGGACCGTTGGATTAAAACAATTACGATCTCCACCGTTAGATCGTAATCCTTGTCTGAACAAACGTAGGCCATTGGATCAGTAAACCGAAGATAAGATCAAATCTGGAGCGTTGGATCAGCAACCGCGCTGAACCGCGGGATCAGATTAGCAAACCGCAAGATCAAATCTGGAGCGTTGGATCACCGCTACGGTTCAGACTTGATCTGGAGCGTTGGATCATCGCAGATAAATCGTAGACCGTAGGATCAAGTAATTATTTTTCTGGAAAAATTTAAAAGAAAATTTATCCAAAAAGATAAGAACCGGGCGGGAGAGCCACGAGCCACGAGCCACGAGCCCGAGCCGAGCCGAGCCGGCCGGCCGGACAGGCGGGCGGCGGCGGCGCGCGCGCGCGTGTGTGGTGAACCTTGCCTGAGCTGCGTCCTGACTCCGTCAGAAACTTCTCATGCCCAAGGGCACATCTTAGAAAGCTGCAACTTGAAACTTATATGGTGGCATTTCTCTCTCAAGTGGGCAATGTGGTATACAAGCAAATTGGTGATGTGTTCACTCCTCAAGAGGCCACATCACCAATTTTTCTAATTTTCACCAATTTTACTCCAACTTTGAGCATTAATTTCTCATTCACCCGGTATCGGAATCGAGTGATTCAAAAGCCAAAAATCATCTACTCGTTACGTAGATAGTTTAGAAATTTTTAGTTTCCGTTTTTGATTAATGAACACTAATCATAATTAAGCTCAAAGTATGGTGGTTGTCAACTTTTGACAAACCCACTTGCAATCCAATCTTTTCCCATTTCATTTCTCCAACAATCCCCCACATGAATGAAAATTAATGCAAATGTGAATGCAGACTCTATCGAGAAATCAGACAATGAAATGTTGCATCAGAAGAGGTAGCTTCTATCCTTGAACCTTTCTTAGTGATGTACCATCGGATCCACTCAGCTGGGTAGTGACCTGATGTCTTGAACTATCAGCCTTTACTATGAACCTAGACAATGATACTCACACAACATTTCCTTTAACACCCCTTTTGGTTCTCATGGTTGTGTTCATTATGGCCATGAACAACCCTGGTTTAAGAAAGTGTTTTTAGAGAATTCTTGCCTATCAGAATTCTCATAGAAGCGGCTCCCCTTCACACTTACATAGGTGATTCCTATCAAGAGTATTCTGCCATACCCCACTTGATTTATCAAGATATAGGACATCATTAAAAGCATTAGCTTAACCTAACGGTTCTCTGCAGATAGCACTTTTGTTTAACAGAATGAGTAAGTGCTAACTGAACCCTTATAACTTAGTTTTCCCATTGAACCAAGATTCTGGGATCTCCAGTCAACAAGGTCGGGTTACCGTTACAAAGATTCATGCTTTGTAGGCTTAAGTCCCATTCCGTTTGTCAGCTTTGACATTTGATCTCTAGGAAAAGCTTTTGTAAGCGGATCCGCAAGATTCTCCTTTGATTTTATGTAATCAATGGAAATCACGCCATTAGAGATCAACTGCTTAATGGTATTATGTCTCCGACGTATGTGTCGTGACTTACCATTATAGATGCTGCTTTGAGCTCGTCCTATAGCTGACTGACTGTCACATATATGCTAATAGGAGCGATTGGCTTAGGCCAGCATGGAATGTCTTCTAGGAAATTTCGAAGCCATTCAGCTTCTTCCCCAGCTTTATCGAGTGCTATGAACTCAGCTTCCATAGTTGGCCAAGCTATGCACGTTTACTTTGTAGACTTCCATGACACAGCACCACCACCTACAGTGAATACATATCCACTGGTGGATTTGGAATCCTTACAATCTAATATCCAGTTTGCGTCGCAATATCCTTCCAATACTGCTGGATATCTTGTGTACTGTAATCCAAGGTTCATTGTGTATTTCAGATATCTCATCACTCTATTTAGAGCTTTCCAATGTTCGTCACTTGGATTACTGGTGAACCTACTCAATTTGTTTACTGAACAAGCCAAGTCAGGTCTTGTACAGTTTGTTATGTACATCAGACTCCCAATGACTTGTGAATACTTTAATTGAGCTACAGGTTCACCTCGGTTCTTCCTCAAGTGTATACTTAAGTCCAGTGGGGTCTTTACAGGTTTTACATCAAGCATATTGAATCGTTTAAGAACAGACTCAATGTAGTGACTTTGAGACATGACCAATCCTTCAGCTACCCTAGAAATTTTAATTCCTAGAATAACATTGGCAACCCCCATGTCTTTCATGTCAAAATTTCTTGTTCACATCTTCTTGGTATTCAAGATGATGTCGTGTGTATTACCCATGATTAGCATATCATCTACGTAGAGACATACTATCACATAGGCGTTTGGTGTGTTTTTGATGTAAACACACTTGTCACATTCATTGATCCTGAAACCGTTTGACATCATGGCTTGATCAAACTTCAAATGCCACTGTTTTGGTGCTTCTTTCAGTCCGCACAAAGACTTAACAAGTCTACAAACTTTCTTTTCTTGTCCTGGGACAGTAAACCCTTCAGGCTGTTCCATATAAATCTCTTCTTCTAGCTCGCCATTCAAGAAGGCAGTCTTTACATCCATTTGATGGATCTCTAGGTCGTAGACTGCAGCAATAGCAACTAGCATTCTTATGGAAGTAATCCTAGTTACTGGTGAATATGTGTCAAAGAAGTCAAAACCTTCCTTTTGTCGATAGCCCTTAGCTACCAACCGGGCCTTGTACTTATCAATGGATCCATCCTCTTTGAGTTTTTTCTTCAAAATCCACTTACATCCAAGTGGTTTACTCCCTTGAGCAAGATCTACCAGCTCCCACGTGTGATTTTGAAGAATTGATTCTATCTCACTGTTTACTGCCTCCTTCCAGAAGGGAGCTTCTGGAGTTGACATCGCCTCTAAAAACGTTCTTGGATCGTTTTCTACCAAGTATGTTAGAAAATCTGGTCCATAGGATGTAGGTATTCTAGTTCGTTTGCTTTGACGCAGTTCCTCACTTTCTTGAGGAGTCGTCTCACGCACTCGCTTACTAGTGCTTGCCTCTTCGCTGTTTTCGTCTTTCTTTGGAAAGACATTTTCAAAGAACACTGCATTTCTTGATTCCATGACAACATTCTCATGTATGTCAGGAATGTCGGACTTGTGCACCAAGAATCGATATGCACTACTGTTAGTTGCATATCCTATGAATATGCAATCAATTGTTTTAGGCCCAATTCTAACTTGTCTTGGTTTGGGTACTGCAACCTTTGCCAGACACCCCCACACTTTCAAGTATTTGTAACTAGGCTTATGGCCTTTCCAAAGCTCGTATGGGGTCTCATCCATCTTCTTTGGTGGTATTCTATTTAAAATGACGTTGGCGGAGAGAATTGCTTCCCCCACAAGTTCTGCGGTAAGCCCGAACTTATCAACATAGCATTCATCATCTCTTTCAGAGTACGGTTTTTGCGTTCAGCAATACCATTCGATTGAGGTGAATATGGTGCAGTCGTTTGATGAATAATGCCATGTTCTGAACAGAATTCATTGAATGGTGCATCATATTCGCCACCTCTATCACTACGAATTGACTTAATTCGTTTGCTAAGTTGATTTATCAACTTCATTTTTATAATCTTTAAAAGCATCTAAGGCCTCATCTTTGCTACTTAGCAAATAAACGTAATAGTATCGAGTGCAATCGTCAATAAAAGTCACAAAGTACTTTTTACCGCTTCTTGTTTGCACAAACTTTAAATCACAAACATCTGTGTGAATTAAATCAAACACTTCAGTGTTTCTTTTGATTGAAGGAAATGGTAACTTAGCCATTTTTGCTTCAACACAAACTTGGCACTTTTCATTATTGAAACTTAGTTTGGGTAATAAGTCGAGATTAATCATTCTTTGTAATGACTTATAATTAACATGACCCAAACGTAAATGCCATAAACATGAAGACTCAAGCATGTAAGCGGAAGTAGAAGCAGTCTTATTAGCCTCGTCGGGCGTAATCTTCGTTGGTACAATAGTGAGACTTCTCAGGGGGCTGTTTTGACAGCCAAGGTTGAAATGTCATCAGGTAAGTATCTTGACTATGTTAACAATATATAGATTTTGGACTCGGGTGTCACTGATCATGCTGCCTGTTCTTTGGCTTTATTTCATTCTTGTGCTCCAATTGATCAATATTAGTATTAAACTTTCAAACAAACTCTCAGTTGATGCTACTCATAGAGGAGTAGTTAGGATAAGTAATGGACTGGTCCTACAGAATGTGTTATATGGGCCTTCTTTCTCTTTCAATCTTGTATCTCTTAGCAGACTTACTGATTCACCTCACTTACTAGTTTCATTCCATTATTCCCACTGTTTTATTCAAGAACAGTTGTCCAGGAGGATGATTGGTTCATCTAGGAAGTGTCAGGGTCTTTACTACCTTTGTGACACAGTTCACCATAAACTCTAGCTGCTTCAACATCTTCTTTTTTCAATACAAGTTCTAGTTCAGCTTCATACCTTTGCCATGCTAGGCTTGGGCATGTGTCCTCAGCTAGAATTCAAGAAATACACAAGCTAGATTTAGTTGTTCAGTATAGAGAATTAGATGATGGCTGTACTATCTGTCCTTTAGCTAAACTAAAAAGAGCTCCATTCCCAGTATCTGTTCTTGTTTCTAAGCATCTTTTTGATATTATACATGTTGATATCTGGGGTCCTTATAAACATCCTACAATGTATAATCAGAAGTATTTCTTGACAATAGGGGATGATTGTTCAAGATATACATGGCTATATTTGCTTAAGAACAAATCTGAAACCAAGAAAATTATGCAATGTTTTTTCACTATGTTGCCACTCAGATTAATGTCAACATTAAAGTTGTGAGGAGTGATAATGGACTTCAATTTAAAATGCATGAGTTTTATTCACTCCATGGTGTCATTCATCAGATTACATGTGTATATACCCCTCAGCAAAATGGAATAGTATAGAGGAAACACTAACACCTTCTTACCGTGGATAGGGCTCTTAAGTTTCATGCTTCTCTCCCTATTACTTACTGGCGTTTTTGTTTACAGCATGCAACATATCTTATTAATTTGATTCCATCTCCAGTTCTTCATTAGAAAGCTCCTTATACTATTCTTCACAGAAGCCAACCCACAGACAGTTACCTGAAAGTTTTTGGTTGTCCTGTGTTTGCATGTGATAATGTTCCTTCTAAAGAGAAGTTTGATGTCAGGTCTATAGCCTGTATTTTCTTGGGAATTCCTATGAATACAAAGGAATACATACTGCAATGATTAGATACTAAGGAAATTATTGTATCAAGGGATGTGTTGTTTTATGAGCAATCTTTCCTTTTTCTGATGCCACTCCCTTGCCTCCATATCTAAATCTGTAGTACCATGTATTACAGACAATATTCTTGCTTGTCCTAATGATCAGAATGTTGAGATTGATCCCTTGCATATTTTGCCAGCTACTCCTGATCATATAAGTCCTAGTACAACATAGTCATCCTCACCTAGTGATTCTTCTCCTTCAGTAGGTGAGTATGTCTCTTCATCTCCTGCGCAAATTCCCATTACACAAGTTCACGTTGAAATACCTCCTTTAGATCCTGTTGCAATATCACCTCATGTGCAAACTCATAATCCAAGAGTCACATCTTCATACTTGAATGATTATCAATGTAATCTGGTTGATTCTCTTTATATGTCTATGGTCATTTCTTCTCATCCTATACAGTATCCCATTCAGTCTTATCTTTCTTATGATCGTTTGGCACCTCATTACAAGTCCTATATTCTTAATATGAGCATTGAACAAGAGCCAAGAACATATCAGCAAGATGCATCATCGGAAGCTTGGCAGCAAGCTATGCAACTTGAATTGAATGCAATAGAGGCTATTCAAACTTGGTGCATTGTTCCCCTGTCATCTGGTAAACAACCATATGGTTATAAATGGGTGTATAAGGTTAAGAGAAAGGCTGATAGGATGGTTAAAATGTATAAGGCTAGGTTGGTTGCAAAGGGGTATACTCACCAGCCTGGTATTGACTATGATGATACTTTTTCTCCTGTTCTAAAATGACTTCTGTGCATTTGCTGCTTGCTTTGGCCTCTCTTAATAATTGGCACTTTATTAGTTGGATGTGAATAATGCATTTTTACATGTGGATCTATATCAGGAGATTTATATGGTGTTGCCTCAAGGAGTAGAGCCTATTTTCTTAATGCAGTTTGTAAATTGCAGAAATCACTTTATGGGCTTAAATAGGCCAGTAAACAGTGGAATGAGAAGCTCACAAGTTATCTTCTATCACAAGGTTTCATCAATCAAGGCATGATTATGCTTTGTTTACAAAGATGACTTCAAAAAATATCTTCGTTGTACTGGTCTATGTTGATGATATAATTGTGATGAGCAATGCAATTCAGTTAATTCAAGAACTTAAGGATCATATTCATTTCACTTTTAAAATCAAAGATTTGGGTGAGCTGAGATATTTCTTGGGGCTTGAGGTTTCAAGGTCCAAGAATGGAATTAGCATATGCCAAAGGAAATATATAATTGAGTTGCTTGAAGAATCAGGGTGCTTGGCTACAAAGCCAGCAATCACTCCTATGGATTAGAACTTGAAGTTATAGCATAATGACTCTGAGTATATTGATGATGTATCAGGCTATAGAAGGTTGATTGGGAAACTACTGTATCTTATAATTACTAGGCCTGATATAGTTTACAATGTGCTGCAGCTATGCTAGTTTTTGGATACTCCAACAGAGCTTCACATGAAGGAAGCTAAGAGATTGTTGAGGTATTTAAAAGGAACTCCTGGGTAAGGACTATTATTTCCTACTACAGGGTCCACTGTGGTTAGAGCTTATGCAGATGTAGATTGGGGAGGCTGCATAGAAACAAGGAGGTCAGTTACTGGGTATTATGTGTTTCTTGGAGAAGCCTTGGTGTCCTGGAACTGGATGGCAAAGAAACAAACAACAGTTTCTAGATCTTCTTCAGATGCAAAATGAAGTCCAGTGGTTAATGTATTTGCTGAAAGACTTGGGTGTTAAGCATGAGCAACTAGTTGAGCTCTTTTGTCACAACAGAAGTGCTATCAATATTGTAGAAAATCCAGTGTTTCATGAGAGGACAAAGCACATAGAAGTGGATTTTCATGTAGTTAGAGATAGGTACTGGGAGGGAATTGTGAAGCCTATGCCTGTGTAGACGGATTATCAATTGGCATGTGTTTACTAAAGTATTGGGATCACAGAGACTTCAATTCTTGACTTCAGCATTGGTAATGTGTGATATCTACAGGAAGTAAGTATTGAGGGAGAGTGTTGAAGTTATAACACTAACAGAGGTTAAAGAAGCTAACTCACGCAAGAGAACAGTGCAGGAAGGGAGTTAGTTTGGGTTGTGTTGGCAGTTGAATAAAGGCATTGCTTAACTGATCTTAGGCAGCTGAATTGAGCTGAATGGTGTTGTTTGGCGTGAGTTGGCACGTGACATGGAGATAGAAATAAGTCTGGCACGATGGATCAAACTTGCAGAGTGAGCTAGAGGGGGCATTCACAAGCTTGGCGCCAAAACTTAAGATTTACACGTGCCGAACTATTTTTTTCTTCCTTGTAAACGTTTATATATATATATATTTATTTGATTAAGAGAAAGCCTCACTTATGGCGGAGGAAAACCATATCACATCAGTTCAGAGTAGGTGAAGAAATGAAATAACGAACTAAGAATAACATATCTCCAGTCGTATACGATATGCCGCATTAAAACCTTGCTAGGAAAAACCACCTTTGTGGACAAAACCCTAGCGAAGGAAAAAGTGTACATATTTATACAACCATCATTGAAATGCAGAGAGTCTAAGTCTGAGTACAAATGTGTATATTCGGCCGGCTGGTGCGTATGTCGAATGCGGCTGAAATTGTGACGCGATATTGTCCCCTCCAGTAGTCTCTTCGAGTAAAACCAAGGTGTGGGCATGTCAATGATCGTTAAGTCCACCAATGTGGAAATACCATAGCTCGCCATCGCCGGATATAGTCCAAGACATGAAAGAGCGGGCACAAAACGGTAGTTATGATACAGGAGGAAAAAATATAAACTGCAGGCCAATAGATAAGCAGACATACCGAACCTGCCTGGATCCCGTGGGAGACAGGTAGGATGTGTCATCAAACACCAATCCCTGTGGAAGACAATCGGAGACAGCAGAAAGATGGGACGCCAACGTGGCATATTAGTTACCATCAAAACGTTTATATATATATATATATATATATATATATATATATATATATATATATATATATATATATATATATATGTAGGAATAAGGCCAGATGGCTCGTAAGAAACAGTTTTTTCTGGAGAAAGTTTTTTCAGAAGTCGTCTTCTACCTTGGTTTCCCGCTTTTACCGTTTGATTCGAAAATTTGTTTGCGTATTCGTGTTTTCGGTCCATTAATGCTTCTGCTTTGTGAAATTCTTACGTTTGTGATCAGAATTTTGACAAGAAGGAAAAGAGAGCCGAAATAAATATAACAAATTATATAAAAAAAAGAACGCTGAAATAAGAAATTAAGAAATAAGATAGCTGGCTGAGTTGGTAATTTCTCTGTGGACAGCGAATATCTTTTTCAAGCAGAAAGTAGGACGAAAGCCTCTGATAGGATTTCTTCGGAAGTGCTTGATACGGTTATCCGCCACTTTGGATTGAACACAGTTGAGGGGTTAGTTTAGTGTTGTTTTTCCAATTGTTTGCTTTCAGTGTTGATTAATAATGAAGCAACAGGCAATTTTAAGTATGAAAGAAGAGTTTTTCAAGGTGATCCTTGGTCTAACAACATGTCTCTATTATCGTAATTGTAACGCTCCTAACGACGTTATTATGGATTAGAATCGTAATTGTAACGATCCTAGCGACGTTATGATGTATATGGCAGCACCTGCCTTGAAAAGTTTGAGAATGATATTTAATAGATTTTCTGTTCACGGTAGACCCCCTTCGAAACACGACACTAAATATTTAATAATTTTTCTGTGTGTGCACTATGATCAACATAATTTGATTATGATTCGAAAACATGCCTAATTTTCATGTATTTTATGCAAGAAACGTGTTTGCGACCAACTGTGGAAGATATTGGGTTGACAAACACAAAAGAAAGAAAAGGGGCATTAGCTTGGTATAGGATATGGCATGGAAGATTAGAAGTGTGATCTGCTATGATCACATCTTCAACAGTTGGATCAAAATGTAGAGGTGATCTGGTTCAAAGAGTATGTAGCTCAACGGTCATGCAAAGGAGTAATTGATATCTAACTAAGGGTGCTACGGTGAATTGAGAAGTGATGAACAAATTGGCTCGCTGGCACGAGGAAGTTGGCACGTTTGACACGCTAGTGACGAAACTGAAATTAGCTAAGAACGGTTGCAGCGGGGGCAGAGATAAATTACCACGTATCAATGAGCTTCTAGTTGTTTCTATAGCTAGTATAAATACTTAGTGATGTTGTAAATTTCATTTATGCGAGTCAAGAAATAGAAAATATCTTCAGCATTGTATCTATTCTTTGACTTGTGCTCTTGGCGCCATTTTATGCAAAATTCAAAAACTGCTTTGCATTTTCTGTTCGTTGTACTTTGTGATCGTGTTGTTATGATGTTTAGATTCAGCTTCTAGAGAAAATTTAACATGGTATCAGAGCTCTAGTGATTCACTATCGATTCTCCGTTTTTCTCAATTGAGTTTTTTTGATCAAATTCCTTTTCGTACACATTATATCGCTGCAGAAGTTTTGGTCATGGTAAATGTTGAGAAATATGTTTGGATAATTTTCAAAGTCATGATTTTAAGCGATGAATACTTAAAAATGTCACATATGGTGTTATAAATGAAAGAGTTGAATAAGTGAAGAAAAATGACACGATGTCTAGGGTTGTTAGAAATATTTTTCTAAAATGTGATAAAATAGTTGTTTTTATTTTTACGTGATTTATATATGTTTATCATGTTGTGATTATGTGATTTTTATGATGATAATATCTTGTGACTAATATGCCCTCGAAGTTTCTACAACTTACCAAAAAGGGCAAAAGTGGTATTTTGAGTTTTGTAGGTACTCAACATGGTGAATATGATTCAAGAAGATATTATCACCTTATTTATTATCACAAAGGTGTTATTATATTTAATTCTGACAATCGGGGTCATTTCTGGAGTTTTCTCTCACCAGGGGTATTTTGGTCATTTTACCCCCGATGACAGTTTCGGTATTTTTACTCAAGGAATCTCTTGAGTATCTTATTATCTTCATTCTGGAGTTCATTTATGATATTCGTGGAGATTATTTGGTGGTTCTCAATTATATTTCTTTATTTGGTGATATTATCGACATTGGCAAAATATGTGACGGTATTCGATGTCACATTCCATTTTTTCTTGAAGACTCTTATATATGTGTTATTGGAGGTTCTTAATCATCATCTTTCAGAGATTATAAGGTGTCCTTGGTGCAAGATTCATCACAATATGTAAAGGAGTAGAAAGTGGGAATTTTGGTGTTATATGTTGACATAATCTTGTCAACACTTATCCATTATTTTTTATTCACAAAATTTGAGTTGGTATACATACATACAACATCAAAAACGTCCATAAACAGGTGGAGAAGGTGGTATACTCATTTTATGACTTTTGGGCAAGTGGACAATTCAAAAACAAGCTAGTTGGCAAAAGGTGTCAACTTGAAATTTCAAATTTGAATGTAATGGAGACAAGGTTGTTGGAGATGATTATGGAGGTGCTTTAATTCAAAATTCTCAGCCATCACATGGTCTAAAAGTTGGAGGGAATATGCCATCAATTCACACTATAAATAGAAGGCAAGGTGAAGAAGAGAAGACACACACTTGAAAGCAAAAATTGAAGATTGTTGTCTTGCTATTCTCTTCTCATATTTTCTTTCATACTTTGTGTAGCTAAGGTGTTCCATTTCTAGTTGTTATCCAGCTACACTATACACACCTTCTTGTGTCTCATTTATAAGATTGATTAGCCAAATCTATAAGGCTACATCAATAGGTGATAGAGGTGTTGCAACCAAGGGTTGCATAAAGGTGTTAATCCAAGTCTTGAATAGGGTTGGTGTATAACCCAAGGATCAAGCTTGGCTCTTGTTGTAAGGTGCTCATTTCATAGTGAAATCCAAGGAAAGGTGTTCCTTGGGACTGGAGTAGGTCACATTGACCGAACCAGGATAAATTCTTGGTGTTCTTGTCTTCTTTACATTTTCTGTTTTCTGCCCGTTTTTCACTGCAAATTTCACACAACTTCTCACGTTTTGAAAAATTAGCTAAACACTATCAAAATTCGTGATTTTTGGTGAAGTTATACTTCATACTGTTAGCTTTCATTTGCAACAAGAATCACTTGATTTGAGCAAGGGAAAGTTAGTCTTTCAGTCATTGCAAGATAACTGCTCCAATCTGGCTGCAATCTGACCAGTTTTGAGAAAACTTAAATTCTGTATTTTTCAAGAATTGTTTGAGGTCAGGACCTTTTGGAAACTTCATCTACACATTATAAGGAGTGTTTTGAAATAAAGATCAACCTTTTTGATTGAGTATTCAAAGAGAAACACTATTTGCAAAATCAACAACATTCTGTCCAATTCTGTCCAGATTGACCATCTGAATCTCTTTATTTGTTTGAAGGGTCAAACAATCTTATTTTTGTATGATTTTTGGACAGAGTCTTGTTAACTCATTTAAGTTCAATTCTGAAAAGTTTCATAATTTTTGGAATTGTGTACAATTATTTGTGAATTTTTGAAAAACGGGTTCTGAATCTGAGGTGGTCTCAGATTCTGTTTTCAAAGGGGATTTTAACAAAGGGTTGTAGTGTAATTTCCGCTAACCACTATTCACCCCCCCTCTAGTGGTGTTTATTGCAGGTGCACGGTCCAACAATTGGTATCCGAGCCAGACCAACACCACTCAAAAGAAGCAAGATTCAACACCATACGAACAATACAAGGCCAAGAAACAACAATTCATTATAAACTGCTTGTCTCAAATCCAAGGTACATACTATGGCTATTGTTTCTCACAAAGGTGAGTTGGAAGGTATGTCTACAAAACGTCCTCCTCTTTTTGATGGCAATAATTTTGTTCATTGGAAACTAAGAATGAGGCTATTCTTAATGGCTATAGACATCGATTTATGGTCTATAGTTGAAGATGGGACTTACATTCCAATGAAACCTATACAAGTTAGTGGAGTCACTCAAGAAGTCGAAAAATATAAAAGTGAATGGTCATCGGATGATAAAAAGAAAATGTCCATGAATGCTAAAGCTATGCAATTACTTTTGAATGGACTTACAACTTCTGAAGCAGGATATGTGTCAAATTGCACAAGCGCACACGACATGTGGAAATCACTTGTATTAAAGCATGAATGTACTAGTGGTGTTAAAGAGTCAAAAATAAACATGCTTATGACTTAATTAGAGACTTTCAAAATGTTGCCTAACGAATCCATAACATCTATGGATTTGAGAATTACTAACATTTTCAATGCACTTGAAGCTTTAGGTAAATCTTTTACCAACAATGAGAAAGTTCAAAAGGTGCTGCGAAGCCTTCCCGCTGAATGGGATCCAAAGGTTACGGCAATTGAAGAAACGAAGTCAATTACTAGGATGGACGAATTAATAGGCTCACTCAAAGTATATGAGGTAAAATTGAATCAACGAAAATCTGAATTATCAAAGCCGTCAAGTAAGTCGATTGCTTTTAAATCATCTGAGCCATCTCATAGAAACAATGATGAAAGTAATAGCGATATTGAATTAGATGATGATTTAATATTAATAGCTAGAAAACTTAGAAAGTTTTTGAAAAGGCCTAATCAAAATAGACAACAGTCTTCTTCGTCTTCTTCTCAAACAAAGAAAAATAATTTTAATAATAACAAGTGGAATAATAGAGAAATAAAATGCTATGAATGTGGTAAAAAAGGACACATTTCTTACGATTGTCTGGAAAAGAAAAATAATAATAACAATAATAAGCAAGTCAAAGACAAGGAGCCTCAACGGTCCAAGACAAAGGAGCCAAATGCAAGAAAAGGAAAACGAGCAATGAAGGCGAGCACATGGAGCGACTCGTCTGACTCAGAATCAGAAAATGAAGAAGCTCAAGTCTGCTTCGTATCCAGCGAGGTAATATCTTCTTCTGATACAGATTCTGATAATGAAATGTCATTTGATGAAATGTATGAAGAATTCTTAAAGATGCATGCTCACTGTAAAAGGCTATCTAAAGAGAAAAAGAAACTAACTGAAGAAAATGATAAGTTGAAGACGTCCAACTTGGAATTTTCCGATCAGTTAGAATCTTTTCAACAAGAGTCTTCTAATACTCTTGATTCTTTAGAGAATAAAATTGAATCTTATAAGAAAGATGAACAAAAGTTAAAAATGGAAAATAATATGTTAAAGTCTAAGTTAGAAAATTATGAAAAAGAATTAGCACAACTTACTATATCTAAAATAGATTTAGAAAAAATGTTGGAACAGTTTAAGTCTGGAACTAATATGTTAGATACTTTAATTTCATCACAAAAATATGGAAATGATAAAAAGGGGTTGGACTATATAGAAGAAAATGACAAGTTAGACAAAAAGACTAATTTTATATCATCTAAGTCTAAATTGCCATATAGTACAACTAAGTCAAATGTACACATTTTGCCTACTCCTTCCTCTACTCATTCTAAGGTAAAAATACAGCATGCACCTCCAAAATCAAAAAGGCAAAACTTTCCATCTAGATCACATAAAAATTATGCATTTATGTATAAAAATGTATCTAGGCAAAATCAAATGCATCCAACGTATTATAATGCATATAAACCTAAATATAGGCAACATACATATCCTCCTTATAAGACTTATAGGAATGTAAATACATTATATGATTATACATACATGGCTCCATTCAAGAAACAAAATCATATGCCTCACACTCATTATCAAAGTTGTCCAAAATATAATGCATATAAACCAAGATATAACATGTATGACAATGTATTGTCTTTTAAATGGAATCGTCAAATAAATGTTAATCCTCTTTATTCAACTTATGAAAATGCCAAATATGTGCCCAAAAGGTACATCCAAGTTTGGATACCCAAAGGGTATATAAACAAAGATGGAACCTCTAACATTCAAGGACCCAAGTAAAGGGTACCTAAAACTTTGTCTCCATTGTAGGAAAAACGCAAAGAATGCAAGAAGGAGGCAAAGTCAAAGAATCTGAAAACCAAATGGTTTTTAGATAGTGGATGTTCGAGGCACATGACGGGCAACCTCAAACTATTCACCGAACTGGAACAAATTGAGAATGGAGGAAAGGTGACATTCGGTGATAACAACCAAGGCAAGGTCGTTGGAAAAGGAACAATTGGGGACCCTAACACATTTCAAATATGAAATGTGTTGTTAGTAAGCAATCTTTCTTACAATTTATTAAGTATTTCGCAACTTATAGATTCTGGTTATCATGTCTCTTTTCTTCCTAATTGTTGTGATATAATAAATGAAAAGGGAGAAATTGTTCTAAAGGAAAATAGGGATGGTAACATTTACACACTATCACTAAATAATATATTGAATGCTAGGATTAAGTGTTTAGTATCACATGACTTAGATGTGAACTTATGGCATAGACGGCTAGGCCATATAGGAGTTTCAACCATAGAAAAATTATATAAGAAGAATCTAATTAGAGGAATGCCTAAGTTAGACTTAGATAATTTTCAATTATGTGAAACATGTATTAAAGGAAAACATATAAAAGAAACAATGAAACCAAAACATGAAGTGAGTACTAGTCATATACTAGAATTGCTTCACTTAGACTTATTTGGTCCAAGTATGACAAGAAGTCTAGGTGGACACTACTATGTGTGTGTCATAGTAGATGATTACTCACGCTACACATGGACATTGTTCTTAACACACAAAGACGATGCTCCATTAGCAATCGAAACCCTTATCAAGCAACTTGAAAACATTTATGAAGAAAATGTCAAAAGAATTAGAAGTGCTAGAGGTGGAGAATTTAAAAATAAAGACGTAATCAATTTTTGTGAACTACATGGAATAAAGCATGAATTCTCACCACCAAGAACACCACAACTCAATGGAGTTGTTGAACGTAAAAATAGAACACTACAAGAAGTAGCTAGAACTATGTTGTGTGAAAACAAAGTACCTAGATATTTGTGGGCTGAAGCTGTTAGTTGTGCATGTTATATAATAAATAGGCTTTCTATTAGAAATAAATTAAATAGAACACCATATGAGTTATTGAATAATAGACAACCTAAGGTAGATTATCTTAGAGTATTTGGGTGTAAATGTTTTGTACTTAATACCAAAGATAATTTAGATAAATTTGAACAAAAGTCTATTGAATGCATATTTGTTGGATATTCAACTAACTCAAAGGCATATAGGTGTTATAATGTAGCGCCCCGCTCCCGAGCCCTAGCATCGGGAACAGTGCACCCGCCGTAGCCTACTAAGAGGACTACAAAGCGTCGTTCAAACTTCTTTGCACGTCAGAACTGACGTAGAAATTTTTTCGCGGAAACGATAATTAAAGAAATAAACATCTTGATTAAATTAAATCCATCCAAATAAAATCGAGTACAAGGGTTGACGAGACCCGCTAAGTCAAATATGAAATACTAAAATCAAATAATAAACTTAGTTGGAGGTCTATTTGACTATCCCAAGAAACAAGCTCCCGGTCAACAAGATCCCTTCTCGAGTCCAGCTCACTCGTCTCAGCTCGCGTAATCTGTCCTACCCTCGATAATCATATATACTCGTAGTCCTGCTCACCTGTGGAGGGGTGGTGGGGGGTGAGTGATGGGAGTCACTCGTAGGTTACCCGTCTCTCCCGAAAAGAGACTGTCACATACTGAGTCGGGTAAACACATAAAGCACGTAAAGCATGGAGCAGATAAATAAAGCAATAAAGCATCAACAGATGAGTAATAAAGCAAATAAAGCATAAATAAAGAAATAACACATACCCGACCCGATCCGTATCTCAAAACGTAGCACTGAAACAACTTAATAACAAGACAAATAATCACAACAATAATAAATGCAATGCGCAAGTTCGTGATGCATGCACTTCTATCTCCGTGTCACACGCAGTCATTTAATATCACACGCTATGCTCATTCCTTTCCATGTTATGCTATGCATGTCCCGGGTCCTATCGGATGAAGGTAACCATTATTACCAACACCCATCACACGCCTCGTCAGGCCACACGGCTCATAGGCCAAATGCAATGCTCGTGCTATGAATGCGTTACACTTGCACACTTCCGGTTGTCCTATGTTGCATGCTCCGTTCTATGTTGCGTATTACCTATATTGCGTAGTTACCCTATGTTGCGTGGGGTTTATTACTTTATTTTATCTTCTACCGTTATTTTATCTTTCTAGACTTTATTTTAGGTTTCTACACTTTATTTTATTTTCCTAGGCTTTCAAACACTTAAATCTTTTATTTAAATATTTTTATCTTTCCCTACTATTTTTATTTCTTTTATTTCAATTTATTTAATGGGTTTCTAAATTTTCTTATTGTTAAAACATTATTGGTTTAATTAATTACAAATTTATGTTTATGTACGTCATTCTATTTTATTTTGTTGTATTATAAACAATAAATATATTCTTCATTTTTTTTGTCCGTGCTCAGGTTTTATTTTGAATTATTATTGTTAGTATTAACTTTTTTTTTTGTATTTACTTTATTTTATTTTAATTAGTGTCTTTACTTAATTAATCATTCTCTAGCCCTTAAAAGAAATCTGGCCCTTTTTCCTTTTAGAATTGGCCCATTTCTCCAATTCCAGCCCTTCATCTTTTCTTCCCAGCACTGACCCACCAGCACCTCTTCCTTTAATTTTTTTTATTACCTGCTATTTGGGCTTCCAATTCCTGGACTGCTATGCAGTGGCGGCCCGTTTTGGCTATGGCCCGCTGGTCAAGGCAGGCAGCGGCCTGTCCTCTTTTTTTTTCATTTTCTTTATTATTTTTCTTTATTTCTTTAAATCTTAATTTTCTTTAAAAATCCATAACTTCTTCGTTTTAACTCCGATTAACTTCAAACCAGTGGGGTTTGTCTCATTATAACGCGACCAACGCAACGGCGCTGGACACGTCAGTGCATGTCCGGCACGCGCCACCAAGACCGCGCGTGGGCCGCCGCGCGTGTGCTACACGCGCTGCCTTCGGACGCGTTTTTCGACGAACTGAACCCATTCCAACCTATTTCCATGCTATGTGATCTATATCTAAGGCCAAACACGCAATTTCCATAACAAAACATAGAGATTCATGATAAACATATAAAAGATATACATACAGTGATAATCAAATAATTCCCAAAACAGAATGCGAGGGAGTCCAGAGCAATCCGACAGAGGAGAGGGTAACCTACCTCTTAGTCGAAGCATTTTCTAGACACATTGGTTAGATTTGGTGTAGATGGCCAACACCTTCCCCTTTCTTCCCTCTTCCTCTCTCTTTTCTCTTCTCTCCTTTCTCTTTTGTTTTCTCCTTGTTTTTCCCCCTGCCTGTCAGCCGTAAGTTTCAAATGTGTGTGTATAGTGAATTTGTTTGTGGTGGGGCTTGCTGAGCCTTATATGGGAAATGTTTTATCTTTTTGTTTTTAATAATAAAGGGCAAACATCAATTATGGGGGAAGAAATTCAAGGGAGGGATTTTAGGAGATTAATGGGGGTGGTTAGAGAGTGATTGGGAGAGGGATTGGGAATAGATTAGGATAAAGTTGATTTTAAATTTTTAAAATTTTACTTAATTAATTATTTTTTTTTTCAAAATCCCTCGGTTATAACATCCTACCCCCTAACAAAAAAGTTTCGTCCTCGAAACTTGTGTATTTTCTTATTAGTCATATTCTTAGTTGTTACTAACACCTTGATAAGGTTGAATATATTCTATACACTTGCTATCACCCTATAATCGACGTGTCAACCTTATCGCTAGGCGATTATTTATCTCAATGCTAACTTATGACGCTAAATATACATTATTGGACTTATGTAGTTGTCTTTTACAATTAAAATTTTCTTATGACAAATCCCATAGATCAAATGTTTAGATCATCTAACTCCTCATTTATTTCTATTGTAACTTATTCTTTTAAGCTGTCAACAAGATCTTAATACGTTTAAAATAAACCATAAATTTACTATATAACATAGTAGTACCATTTGATCTTCGCTTGCAACTAGTTGTAGTCTCAAATTCCATATATAACATTAAACCTACATCTCAATCGTAACTCGTCATTGTGCTACCATTTAACTTAAGGTGTTGCCAGCATTGCCTAATATATAGATCTTAAGCAACGTTGGGCATTCTACTACACCACGTCCTGCTGCGTCACCCTGTTATACCATGCTTCAATTGGGACATTTTCTTTAGTCAATAACCAACAAGACGCGGTTCACCATAAGCTAACTAACTCCTTGAACAACTCAAAGCTCATCAATTCATACTTCCTTAGAACATGCCAAATATATTATGTATATCTCAACCATTAAACTCCGAAATCGATGCCCTTACTTCTTTGAGAATATCATCAACCTAATATACGCCATATGGGTATGGACATACTTTAATTTTTTTTTCTAATAAAAGTCTACATGGCTATAACTTGAAATATAATTTCAGTCGTTTTAAAATAATACCATTCCTATGTATTTATTTGTTTATTTATTTTAAACAAGATTTGAAATAATTTACTCGTTTTTGCAAGTGGTGTTTCAAATGACCTTTTATAAAAACGCTGATATAACTTGTTCGCAAAGTATTTTGGTGAAATGGCATTAATACAGTTGAAAACGTGGTAACATAAATTTTTTATACAACGATTTGAAAACGGTACTTTTTGTTTTCAAAAGGAAAATATATATTTTGAAATCTATTATTATTATTATTATTATTATTATTATTATTATTATTATTATTATTATTATTATTATTATTATTATTATTATTATTTTGGCTTCACAAAAGTTAACTAAGTTTATCGCAAACGGGTAAATAACATTTAAAATACTTTAATGGATAAAATGCTTGCGATATCGATAGTAATATGGTAACATTAATTTGACTAAAATGGATGCGATGGAACGGAAATTTGAAATCTTGAGTAAGGAATATATATAAACATATCGTTTTTTTAAGAGCACCAGTAGCATAAAAGTTTTTTTTTTAATGTTGTCAAAAGAATTGAAATTTTTATTATATTAGAATACATATACATAAAAGAATTCAAATTTGTAAAGTTTAGTAGACTACCGAGAAAATGAGATTTCAGTAGACAAATTTTTTTTCTTTTTTTGTACTTGTTAAAATTTAGTTATACATTGGTGCACGCACTTACATAAAATATTTATCTGTTTGAAAAATATATCAGTCTAATATTTCTTATAACTCTATATTTCATTTTTTTTCCAGATAAGTTCTCCTATGTAAAGTTTTTTTTATAAGTCTAACGTTTGCCTAATCATAATGAAATCTTTAACTTAAATTGGACCAAACCTAGCATGGCACGCTAATTATTAATCGACTTAAGATGTTCTGATTCACCATGCTTCCGCGCGCTACCTTATTATATTGTACCTCGTTACTTGATTATTTGAACCACTAATCTTATTCTGCTTCATATGGAAAGTAGGCACTACTTGATCATGCCCGTTCTATTTTAATTCAAGTCTACCAGACTCCAGTCAAACAGTCCAAGATCAACACTTGACCAACGATTATCATTCCACTATATTTACTATGTTAATGACTCACTCATCACAATAAATCAAGATCTCCAATGAGACAAGTATCTTTGACTTATTTTTGATAACACTACATTCAACATCTTAACCCCAGACAATAACTTCTTTCGTACGATACATTTCACTAAGCTTTACTACTCATAATGTTAAAACAATACTTAGCTTCTAACATTTCTCCATAAAGAATTTCTTAGTATCTATCATGCCATAATAATTCATTCCCTAGTAGCTATTCTCTCGGCTTATACATAAATATCCTCTAATGCTACCGTCCAAGTAGGGATATGGGCCCGTTTTACTTTACCATAATGGTATCGAGTCCTATGTTGTTGTTGCGGTGAAGCAACTCGAGTTACTGCCTGGCCTGTTAATATGTCGCTAGCGTTTGCAGTAGGGTGTTCTAGTTAACATTCAATTCATTCAACTTAATTATATACTATTCAACTATGGTTACTAGGATCATGGCTTAAAGAGTTATGATCAACTTAGATAAGGTACAATTGTATAGGATACCCTAGGTATACGTGTTTTGTAATCGATCGTCTCCTTAAGTCTAAGGTTGTAACTTACTTTTAGAATTGTTCTTAGTATAATCTTTTCTTAGGTCTAAGATCATGTCTTATTCCTAAGTTCATCCTTAGTGTCTAATCATCACTTATGACTACATTCGGTACTTATGTGCAAGGTCAACTCTTAATTAGAGTCGTTACTTATGTTTAAGGTTATGACTTAAGTTCATGATCATCGCTTGTAAATAAGATCAGTACATATTTTCATGATCATTGCTTATGTTCCAATCATCACTTATGTCTAAAATGGTGACTTAGGGCAAAGTCGTAACTTAATTTTCTAATATCATGGTCTAAATCTACATTTCTGTCATGGGTCTAGAGCCATGTCTTGGAGATCGTACTCTCAGCGTGTGATACCTTTTGAACTCATTCCGAGGTTAGATCCATGTGGTCGGCAGTGTCATTAGTGTTGTGCCACCACTTCTCTGAGTCTCCTTATACCGAGTGTAGTGTTGGTGGAGGCGGTGCCTGCAAGTTCAGCAGATGGTGCTACTATGCTAAGATGTTGGTCATTGTGACCATGGCATCTTCAAGTGTTTGGGGATGATCCCCTGATTCGGGTGGTTCTCACCAAAATTTCCTTTATTACCGGCTTATTCACGTCTTGCCATCATTTTTCTAGAATCCAGGACGGTCAAAAATATATTTAATTAAAAACAAGTTAAGTTAGGGGTATTTTGGAAATTTCTAACAACTTAGGGGTTGCATGTAAATGTTCAGGGGTAATTTAGAAAATTCTGTTGCTTACAGAATTCATGCTAAAAGTAAAGAGCAGAATGATAATTAAGTAAGAATCGATCTCACACCCTCGTACCCCTTAACCCGATCATAACTTAAGTCTAACATCATCACTTAATCCTATTTTGTTGCTTAAGGGTAAAATCGTCACTTTAAGAAAAAAAAGTCGTAGCTTAAGTCTAAGTGATCTAGTTAATCCTACGTTTCCGAGGCGGATCTGAAGCCTCGGCTCTGATACCACCTGTAGCGCCCCGCTCCCGAGCCCTAGCATCGGGAACAGTGCACCCGCCGTAGCCTACTAAGAGGACTACAAAGCGTCGTTCAAACTTCTTTGCACGTCAGAACTGACGTAGAAATTTTTTCGCGGAAACGATAATTAAAGAAATAAACATCTTGATTAAATTAAATCCATCCAAATAAAATCGAGTACAAGGGTTGACGAGACCCGCTAAGTCAAATATGAAATACTAAAATCAAATAATAAACTTAGTTGGAGGTCTATTTGACTATCCCAAGAAACAAGCTCCCGGTCAACAAGATCCCTTCTCGAGTCCAGCTCACTCGTCTCAGCTCGCGTAATCTGTCCTACCCTCGATAATCATATATACTCGTAGTCCTGCTCACCTGTGGAGGGGTGGTGGGGGGGTGAGTGATGGGAGTCACTCGTAGGTTACCCGTCTCTC
>AP025058.1:12252088-12334041 GCA_036186865.1 Eustoma russellianum
GCCCCCGCCGTAGCCTACTAAGAGGACTACAAAGCGTCGTTCAAACTTCTTTGCACGTCAGAACTGACGTAGAAATTTTTTCGCGGAAACGATAATTAAAGAAATAAACATCTTGATTAAATTAAATCCATCCAAATAAAATCGAGTACAAGGGTTGACGAGACCCGCTAAGTCAAATATGAAATACTAAAATCAAATAATAAACTTAGTTGGAGGTCTATTTGACTATCCCAAGAAACAAGCTCCCGGTCAACAAGATCCCTTCTCGAGTCCAGCTCACTCGTCTCAGCTCGCGTAATCTGTCCTACCCTCGATAATCATATATACTCGTAGTCCTGCTCACCTGTGGAGGGGTGGTGGGGGGGTGAGTGATGGGAGTCACTCGTAGGTTACCCGTCTCTCCCGAAAAGAGACTGTCACATACTGAGTCGGGTAAACACATAAAGCACGTAAAGCATGGAGCAGATAAATAAAGCAATAAAGCATCAACAGATGAGTAATAAAGCAAATAAAGCATAAATAAAGAAATAACACATACCCGACCCGATCCGTATCTCAAAACGTAGCACTGAAACAACTTAATAACAAGACAAATAATCACAACAATAATAAATGCAATGCGCAAGTTCGTGATGCATGCACTTCTATCTCCGTGTCACACGCAGTCATTTAATATCACACGCTATGCTCATTCCTTTCCATGTTATGCTATGCATGTCCCGGGTCCTATCGGATGAAGGTAACCATTATTACCAACACCCATCACACGCCTCGTCAGGCCACACGGCTCATAGGCCAAATGCAATGCTCGTGCTATGAATGCATTACACTTGCACACTTCCGGTTGTCCTATATTGCATGCTCCATTCTATGTTGCGTATTACCTATATTGCGTAGTTACCCTATGTTGCGTGGGGTTCATTACTTTATTTTATCTTCTACCGTTATTTTATCTTTCTAGACTTTATTTTAGGTTTCTACACTTTATTTTATTTTCCTAGGCTTTCAAACACTTAAATCTTTTATTTAAATATTTTTATCTTTCCCTACTATTTTTATTTCTTTTATTTCAATTTATTTAATGGGTTTCTAAATTTTCTTATGGTTAAAACATTATTGGTTTAATTAATTACAAATTGATGTCTATGTACGTCATTCTATTTTATTTTGTTGTATTATAAACAATAAATATATTCTTCATTTTTTTTTGTCCGTGCTCAGGTTTTATTTTGAATTATTATTGTTAGTATTAACTTTTTTTTTGTATTTACTTTATTTTATTTTAATTAGTGTCTTTACTTAATTAATCATTCTCTAGCCCTTAAAAGAAATCTGGCCCTTTTTCCTTTTAGAATTGGCCCATTTCTCCAATTCCAGCCCTTCATCTTTTCTTCCCAGCACTGACCCACCAGCACCTCTTCCTTTAATTTTTTTTTATTACCTGCTATTTGGGCTTCCAATTCCTGGATTGCTATGCAGTGGCGGCCCGTTTTGGCTATGGCCCGCTGGTCAAGGCAGGCAGCGGCCTGTCCTCTTTTTTTTTTTCATTTTCTTTATTATTTTTCTTTATTTCTTTAAATCTTAATTTTCTTTAAAAATCCATAACTTCTTCGTTTTAACTCCGATTAACCTCAAACCAGTGGGGTTTGTCTCATTATAACGCGACCAACGCAACGGCGCTGGACATGTCAGCGCATGTCCGGCACGCGCCACCAAGACCGCGCGTGGGCCGCCGTGCGTGTGCTACACGCGCCGCCTTCGGACGCGTTTTTCGACGAACTGAACCCATTCCAACCTATTTCCATGCTATGTGATCTATATCTAAGGCCAAACACGCAATTTCCATAACAAAACATAGAGATTCATGATAAACATATAAAAGATATACATACAGTGATAATCAAATAATTCCCAAAACAGAATGCGAGGGAGTCCAGAGCAATCCGACAGAGGGGAGGGTAACCTACCTCTTAGTCGAAGCATTTTCTAGACACATTGGTTAGATTTGGTGTAGATGGCCAACACCTTCCCCTTTCTTCCCTCTTCCTCTCTCTTTTCTCTTCTCTCCTTTCTCTTTTGTTTTCTCCTTGTTTTTCCCCCTGCCTGTCAGCCGTAAGTTTCAAATGTGTGTGTATAGTGAATTTGTTTGTGGTGGGGCTCGCTGAGCCTTATATGGGAAATGTTTTATCTTTTTGTTTTTAATAATAAAGGGCAAACATCAATTATGGGGGAAGAAATTCAAGGGAGGGATTTTAGGAGATTAATGGGGGTGGTTAGAGAGTGATTGGGAGAGGGATTGGGAATAGATTCGGATAAAGTTGATTTTAAATTTTTAAAATTTTACTTAATTAATTATTTTTTTTTCAAAATCCCTCGGTTATAACATATAATCATGCATCTAGAAAAATAATTGAATCTATACATGTGAAATTCAATGAGAATGCATATTTTGACGTAAGTGATAAAAAGAAACAAGAAAATAATGTTGAAAATATGTTTGATGATGATGATATATTACTTGAGCCTGTTCATGATCATCTAGAACCAACTTCCTCTGAACAAGACGTGCAAGAAACTTTAGGTGAAATAAATCAAGAAATTTTACAATTGGAAGATAATCTATCTAACTTACAAGATGTTCCAATTGTATATGAAAATGTTCACACGAACGAAACATTTGAACTAGATGAAGGAGAACCTAGTCAACATAGAAATTGGTGGCACATAAAAGACAAACATAAACACCCTAAGGAATTGATAATTGGGGATCCGAGTGATGGGGTTAGAACACGTAGAAATATAAGTGAAGCCGAAGGACATAGCTTAATCTCACAATTAGAACCTAAGAATGTAAAGGAAGCCTTAGGTGATATATCTTGGATAGATGCCATGCATGAGGAGTTAAACCAATTTACCCGAAATAATGTATGGGACTTAGTACCTAAACCTGAAAATAAATCTATAATAGGAACAAAATGGATATTTAGAAACAAAATGGATGAACAAGGAAACATCACAAGAAATAAAGCTAGTTGCACAAGGTTATAATCAACAGGAAGGAATTGATTATGAAGAAACCTTTGCACCTGTTGCACGATTATAAGCTATCAGATTGTTACTTGCTATTGCAAGTCTAAGTAACATCAAACTCTTCCAAATGGACGTTAAGAGTGCTTTCTTAAATGGATATATCCAAGAAGAGGTGTGTGTCAAACAACCCCCTGGATTCGAAGATCCAAAGAATCCTAACCATGTTTACAAGCTTAAGAAAGCTCTATATGGTTTGAAACAAGCTCCAAGAGCTTGGTATGATAGATTTGCGAACTTTCTTATTGCAAATAATTATAAAAGGGGAACAATAGACAACACATTATTTCTAAGACGAAAAGATAATGATTTGTTAATAGTTCAAATCTACGTAGATGATATAATCTTTGGTTCAACCAACCCTACCTTAGTAAAAGACTTCGAAGAATGTATGAAGTCAGAATTTGAAATGTCAATGGTGGGAGAGGTGAATTATTTCTTAGGACTTCAAATCAAACAAACCCCTCAAGGAATTCACATTAGCCAACTTAAGTATGTCAATGATATGATTAAGAAGTTCGGCTTTGAATAATTGAAACCAACACCTACCCCTATGAGTGTTAGCACCAAACTAGATAAGGATGAAAATGGTAAAACTTTTGATGACACACTCTATAGGTCTATGATTGGATCACTATTATACTTAACTGCATCAAGACCTGATATCATGTTTAGTGTGTGTATGTGTGCTAGGTTTCAATCTTGTCCTAAGGTATCACATTACAATGCAGTGAAAAAGATCTTTAGATATCTTAAGCATACACCTCACTTAGGACTGTGGTATGATAGAAATGCTAAGTTGGAATTACACGCATATAGTGATGCTGATTATGGTGGTTGCAAATTAGATAGAAAATCCACTAGCGGTACTTGTCAATTCATAGGAACCAACTTGATTTCTTGGTTTTCTAAAAAGCAAGCTAGTGTAGCTCTTTCTACCACTGAAGCCGAGTATATCGCTTTGAGTTTATGTACTACCCAAATACTTTGGCTTAAACAGCAACTTAGTGATTTTGGCATTAAAATGAATAAGATTCCAATTTTCTGTGATAGCACAAGTGCAATCAATCTTTCACGGAATCCGGTGCTTCATTCTAAGGCCAAACACATTGAGGTGCGATACCACTTTCTTCGTGATCATGTTCAAAATGAGGATATAGTGATAAACCATATAAGAACTGATCACCAAATCGCTGACATCTTCACCAAACCCCTTAATCAAGCCACTTTTGAAAACTTACGAGCCAAATTAGGAATGATGACTTACGATACCATTGTATAGTTCTATCTTTTGCATGATTTGCAAAATAAAGGGGGAGATAGAATAAGAACATGATTTTAGTTGGTAAGTCATGATGAATCATATGCTAAGTTTTTATTGGTATAAATTTTGGAGCATAGGTTAAGGGAGAGAGCATGAGTTGAGGGGGAGCGACATACTATTTAAAAGTTTTTATTGGTATAAATTTTGGAGCATAGGTTAAGGGGGAGAGTATGAGTTGAGGGGGAGCAGCATACTATTTAAAAGTTGAAAACATAGTTGAAAACATTTGGTAAAACATTTGGTTAAACTTTTGGTTATAAGTTGTGACATTAAAATCATGTTAGGTTATTTTGAAAATCATCCAAAAGGGGGAGAATGTTGAGAAATATGTTTGGATAATTTTCAAAGTCATGATTTTAAGCGATGAATACTTAAAAATGTCACATATGGTGTTATAAATGAAAGAGTTGAATAAGTGAAGAAAAATGACACGATGTCTAGGGTTGTTACAAATATTTTTCTAAAATGTGATAAAATAGTTGTTTTTATTTTTACGTGATTTATATATGTTTATCATGTTGTGATTATGTGATTTTTATGATGATAATATCTTGTGACTAATATGCCCTCGAAGTTTCTACAACTTACCAAAAAGGGCAAAAGTGGTATTTTGAGTTTTGTAGGTACTCGACATGGTGAATATGATTCAAGAAGATATTATCACCTTATTTATTATCACAAAGGTGTTATTATATTTAATTCTGACAATCGGGGTCATTTCTGGAGTTTTCTCTCACCAGGGGTATTTTGGTCATTTTACCCCCGATGACAGTTTCGGTATTTTTACTCAAGGAATCTCTTGAGTATCTTATTATCTTCATTCTGGAGTTCATTTATGATATTCGTGAAGATTATTTGGTGGTTCTCAATTATATTTCTTTATTTGGTGATATTATCGACATTGGCAAAATATGTGACGGTATTCGATGTCACATTCCATTTTTTCTTGAAGACTCTTATATATGTGTTATTGGAGGTTCTTAATCATCATCTTTCAGAGATTATAAGGTGTCCTTGGTTCAAGATTCATCACAATATGTAAAGGAGTAGAAAGTGGGAATTTTGGTGTTATATGTTGACATAATCTTGTCAACACTTATCCATTATTTTTTATTCACAAAATTTGAGTTGATATACATACATACAACATCAAAAACGTCCATAAACAGGTGGAGAAGGTGGTATACTCATTTTATGACTTTTGGGCAAGTGGACAATTCAAAAACAAGCTAGTTGGCAAAAGGTGTCAACTTGAAATTTCAAATTTGAATGTAATGGAGACAAGGTTGTTGGAGATGATTATGGAGGTGCTTTAATTCAAAATTCTCAGCCATCACATGGTCTAAAAGTTGGAGGGAATATGCCATCAATTCACACTATAAATAGAAGGCAAGGTGAAGAAGAGAAGACACACACTTGAAAGCAAAAATTGAAGATTGTTGTCTTGCTATTCTCTTCTCATATTTTCTTTCATACTTTGTGTAGCTAAGGTGTTCCATTTCTAGTTGTTATCCAGCTACACTATACACACCTTCTTGTGTCTCGTTTATAAGATTGATTAGCCAAATCTATAAGGCTACATCAATAGGTGATAGAGGTGTTGCAACCAAGGGTTGCATAAAGGTGTTAATCCAAGTCTTGAATAGGGTTGGTGTATAACCCAAGGATCAAGCTTGGCTCTTGTTGTAAGGTGCTCATTTCATAGTGAAATCCAAGGAAAGGTGTTCCTTGGGACTGGAGTAGGTCACATTGACCGAACCAGGATAAATTCTTGGTGTTCTTGTCTTCTTTACATTTTCTGTTTTCTGCCCGTTTTTCACTGCAAATTTCACACAACTTCTCACGTTTTGAAAAATTAGCTAAACACTATCAAAATTCGTGATTTTTGGTGAAGTTATACTTCATACTGTTAGCTTTCATTTGCAACAAGAATCACTTGATTTGAGCAAGGGAAAGTTAGTCTTTCAGGCATTGCAAGATAACTGCTCCAATCTGGCTGCAATCTGACCAGTTTTGAGAACACTTAAATTCTGTATTTTTCAAGAATTGTTTGAGGTCAGGACCTTTTCAAAACTTCATCTACACATCATAAGGAGTGTTTTGATATAAAGATCAACCTTTTTGATTGAGTATTCAAAGAGAAACACTATTTGCAAAATCAGCAACATTCTGTCCAATTCTGTCCAGATTGACCATCTGAATCTCTTTATTTTTTTGAAGGGTCAAACAATCTTATTTTTGTATGATTTTTGGACAGAGTCTTGTTAACTCATTTAAGTTCAATTCTGGAAAGTTTCATAATTTTTGAAATTGTGTACAATTATTTGTGAATTTTTGAAAAACGGGTTCTGAATCTGAGGTGGTCTCAGATTCTGTTTTCAAAGGGGATTTTAACAAAGGGTTGTAGTGTAATTTCCGCTAACCACTATTCACCCCCCCTCTAGTGGTGTTTATTGCAGGTGCACGGTCCAACAGTAAACACAAGTGCAACATCCTCTAGTTCTCATAGTAATCACACACTCAATGATAATCCAGCCAACAATCTGTACTATTTACATCCAAACGATAGTCCGACAATTGTATTGGTACAGCCACCACTCACTCCACATAATTTTCACTCATGGAGCCGGACCTTTCAGATGGCGTTACTGGTGAAAAATAGGACCTGCTTTATTGATGGACCTATGCCTAAACCTGCACAAAATGATCCTCAATTTCAAGCCTGGTGGCATATAAACCCTATGATGCAATCCTGCACTATGAATTGCGTTTCTCCTTCTATTCTATAAAGTATAATGTGGTATGATTGTGCCTTGGATGTTTGGAATGACTTGACTATGAGATATGGTAGTGGTGATCCGTTTAGACTGTCTGATTTGCTTTATGAATTCTACGTTGTAAAACTAGAGAGTCTCGTGTAAACGTTACTTTACGAAACTGAAAGTTTTATGGGAGGAGCTGATGGCCTCAAAGTCCATACGTAAGTGTGACTGTCTCAAATGTGTTTGTGATGTTACCAAGAAAGTGAGTGAGTTCATTGAAAATGACTATGTTATAAAATTTGTCAAAGGACTAAATGAAGAATTTGATCCATTTAGATCACAAGTATTTGTGATGACACTATTGCCAGATATTAAAACTGTGTTTGCAATGGCTCTGAATTTTGAAAGGAAGATAGCTAATAACAATGCAACAACTAATTTCAATAATGCTCCTGCGGCCTTAATGAGTAATTGTGATGAGCAAGAGATTTTTGTGGCCAATACGTACACAAACAGTAGGCAAGGCCCTTACTATAAGAGAGGAAATGAGAAGTTCTATCAGGAAGGAAACGAACATTTACAATGTAATCATTGTCGTATGATTAGACATACAAGTGACAAATGTTATAGGAAGCATGGATTTCCTTCCTCATTCAAATTCAAAAATCAAGTAAATGCAGCTGAGGCAATGGAAGAGAAGTCTCAACACAATGATGGTGATAAGACAATTCAGACTTCTCCTTGTTTGCCACCAGAATCAACACCTTATGTCACACCAAAGCAGTTTACTGAACTTTTAAAATTGTTGGATGTGGATGTTGTTATTTCAGGGACAGGTATGAGCAAGGAATCTTAAGGTGCTGTTATGGCTGCGCAGGTTGATATGTCCTCAGGTAAATGTTCTGTAAGTATTGATTGTGCATGGATTCTGGATTCAGGTGCCACTGATCACATCTCTTGCTCTTTGGCCTTGTTTCACTCTTATTATCCTATTGATCATATCACCATCAAGCTTCCAAATAACATCACAGTTGATGCAACTCATAGAGGAGTGGTTAAACTACACAGTGGGATAGTTCTGAAAGATGTATTATATGTGCCTTTATTTTCTTTCAATCTTGTTTTTTTGAGTAAACTTACTAACTCCCCTCATTTTCTTGTTTCATTTCATGATTCTTGCTGCTTTATCTAGGATCAATTGTCCAACAGGATGATTGGTTGAGCTAGGAAGCACCATGGAGTCTACTGCCTATATTATTCCAGCCTGCCCATACAATCTGAAGTCTCAAATCATCTTGTACGACCTTCTGTTCTTTCTTCAACAAGCTTAGATTCCAATTCATACTTGTGGCATGCTAGACTTGGACATGCTTCATGAGCCCGAATTCAAAAAATACATAGATTGTATGCAAATGTATCTTCATATAGTCCAAACAATAATTGTACAGTTTGTCCTTTAGCAAAATTGAAAAGAACTCCTTCCCTTGTGTCTGTTACAGCGTCCCAACTCCCTTTTGATATCATACATGTAGACATATAGGATCATTATAGACATCCCACTATGTACTTTCAAAAATATTTTCTGATAATAGTAGATGATTGTTCCAGATATACATGGATTTACCTTCTCAAAATCAAGTCTGAAGCTAGACAAATTCTACAAAGTTTCTTTCATCATGCTTCCACTCAGTTTAATTCCCATGTCAAGGTTCTAAGAAGTGATAATGGGATTGAGTTTAAAATGCCCGAGTTCTCTATGCAGCATTGGGTTATTCATCTGACTCACCAGCAGAATGGGGTAGCAGAAAGAAAACATCAACATCTTCTTATTGTAGCAAGAGCACTCATATTTCAAGCTTCTTTACCCATTACTTCTTGGAGATTTTGCCTCCAGCATGCCATATATTTGATAAATTTGATGCATTCACCTATTCTTCAACATAAAACTCCTTATGGATTACTGCATCAGGCGAGTGTTTGGATGCTTGGCTTTTGCTTGTGATAACACTCCAAACAAGGCCATGTTTGCACCTAGATCTATACCTTGTATTTTCCATGGGATAACTATGAATATAAAGGGATATAATCTTTATAAGATAGATGACAAATCTCTCATTGTATTTAGAGATGTGCTGTTTCATGAGAATTCCTTCCCTTTTTCTGACGCTACTCCCTTACCAGCAACATCATTTCCAATATCTTCTCGCATATCTGATAGTCCATCATCCTCATCTCAAACTCCTTTAAAGTTACATACTTTGCATATTCTGCCTTCTACATCTCATCTTACACATTCAGATAACATTGAGTCATATTCTGTACCACCAATATCCTCATCTTCACCTCCTTCATCACATGTTGATTCTGATTCTTCATCTCCTAGTCAGATACTAATTACAAAACTACATGTTCATTTTACCTCCAATATCATCTTCTACTTTGCCATCGCATGAGCCTACTGATCACAGATCCACCAGACCAAGACATGCTCCATCTTATTTACAGGAGTACTATTGTAATCTTGCTCATTCATTTTCTTCTTTTTGTCCACCATACCTTACACAATTTAGTCTTATCACTCTTTTGATGCTATGGCTCCTGGATATAGGTCCTACATTCTTAATGTTAGTATTGAGCAGCAACCTGTCACATATCAACAGGCTGCATCATCAGCAGCCTAGCAATAGGTAATGCAGGTAGAATTGGCAGCATTACAAGCAGCTAACACATGGAATATTTTTCCTTTGCCACCGGAAAAACAACCCATTGGATGTAAATGGGTCTATAAAGTAAAAAAGAAAGGCTGATGGTTCAGTGAAGAGATATAAGGCAACGCTTGTCACTAAGGGCTACACTCAACAACCAGGTACAAACTATGTTAATACCTTTTCTCCTATGGCAAAGATGACTTCTGTGCATCTTCTTCTTGCTTTAGCTGCAATGAACAATTGGCATGTTCATCAATTGGATATCAATAATGCTTTTCTTCATAGTGACTTATATCAGGAAATATACATGGACTTACCACCAGGATTTCAGTCCTCTATTTCTAATGTTGTCTGTAAGCTTCAAAAATCTCTTTATGGTCTTAAACAGGCAACCAGACAATGGAATGAAAAACTTACCCTTTATTTGTTGTCTCAAGGGTTTTAGCAGTCTAAGAATGATTATAACATGTTCACAAAGAGGTCCACAGATCCTTTTATAGTTTTACTCATTAATGTTGATGATATCATAGTAGCAAGTGACTCTTTGTCCCAGATACAACATCTTAAGAGTTATTTACATTCTATATTTCAGATAAAAGATCTATTAATCCTAAGGTACTTTCTGGGTGAGGTGGCAAGGTCTCAGAGGAGATTATGATTTGTCAAAAGAAGTACACAATGGAGTTATTAGAAGAAACAAGATTCCTAGCCGCTAAGCCTGTATTGACTCATATGGAACAAAATCTAAAATTAGAAATAATGACTCACTATTGATATCAGACGTGTCTTATTACAGAAGAATTATTGGAAAATTGTTTTATCTTACTATCACTAGGCCTCTTATCTCATATAGTGTACAACAATTAGGTCAATTTTTAGACACTCCTACATAATTACATATGAAAGCTGTTTATAGATTGCTGAGATACTTGAAAGGGAATCTTGGTCAGGGCTTGTTGTTTTGTAGTAAAGGGTCAAAGTTGCTCAAACCTTATGCAGAATCAGATTGGGGTGATTGTACAGAGACTAGAAGGTCTATTACAGGATACTGTATGTTCTTTGGAAATGCATTGGCATCATGGAAAGCTAAAAATCAGACTACTCTGTCTATATCCTTCTTAGAAGCATAATATAGATCACTTACTGTAGCAACTTGTGAAATACAATGGCTACTTTATCTGTAAAAGGATCTGGGAGTGGGACAAAATTAGCCTGTGGAATTCTTTTGTGACAACAAGAGTGCAATTTATATAGTGGAAAAGTTCCATGAAAGGACTAAGAATATAGAAGTAGATTGTCATGTAGTCATAGATAAGTTTCAAGAGGGTGTGATCAAGCCAATGCATGTTAAGACAGAATACCAGGTGACAGACTTGTTCATCAAAGCATTAGGACCACACAGACTGCAATTTCAGACTTCAGCTTTGGGGGTGTGCAATATTTATAAGAAGTCAGAATTGAGGGGAAGGGTGTTGAATATGTTGGGTTGACAAACTCAAATGAAAGAAAAGGAAAGGGGGATCAGATTGGTATAGGTGATGGCATGGAAGATCAGAGGTGTGATCTGCTATGATCACACCTTCAAAAGTTGGATCAAAGTGCAGAGGTGATCTGATGTGAAGAGTTTGTAGCTCAACAGTCATGCAAAGGAGTAATTGATGTTTAACTAAGGGCGCCACAGGGAATTGAGAATTGATGAACAAATTGGCTCGCTGGCATGAGGAAGTTGGCACGCTTGGCGGATTGGCATGCTAGTGACGAAATAGAAGTTAGCTGAGAACGGTTGCAGCGGGGGCCGAGATAAATTACCACGTGCCAATGAGCTTCTAGTTTTTTCCATAGCTAGAATAAATACTTAGTGATGTTGTAAATTTCATTCATACGAGGCAAGAAACAGAAAATATCTTCAACATTGTATCTGTTCTTTGGCTTGCGCTCTTGGCGCCATTTTCTGCAAAATTCAAAAACTGCTTTGCATTTTCTGTTCGTTATACTTTGTGATTGTGTTTTTATGATGTTTAGATTCAACTTCTAGAGCAATTTTAACATCAACGTCAGCATCATTGAACCTCGTGTTCATATTTAGTATCCTGAAATTGAAGTTGTTGGCCCAGGAGAAATGATTTATTTGTTATATGTCTATTTTTTATTTGACATAAGAAAAATTGAAAAAAAAGGATTAATTCATATTGTCTTTCTGACATATACTTACATCGATTCTTACATAAATATATGCATGTTCAATTGTTTCTGTTGCCGAACCAAGGTTGTTACAGCTCCAATAACAAAGCTTGAGCATCAAACATTGTTTACAAATTCATGAGAGTTGATAGCATATGCAAGACCACTAAAATTTAAGTGGTTCGTCCAGGAGAAATGATTCATGTACTATATGTGTATCTTCAGATTACGAGACGTTTCCAACATGTGGTCTGCGTGAAGTTGAGTCTTTGTATATGTTTCATAAAACATTTTGCATATTATAATATCAGTGACTATAATCAATTTGATTAAGATTAGAGGTCATGTCGCATTTCCATGCCTGGTCTCGAGATCAGTATCAACAGATTGAACCTCGTATTCATATTTGGTACTCTCAAAGTTGTTGGCATAGGAGAAATGATTCATCTGTAATATTTCTATGTTTTTTTTTTGACATCAGAAAAATTGCCATAGAAGGGTTAATTCACAGGTATTTATAGCATATTTACATCCATTGTTACATAAATATTTACCCGTTCAATCTGTTTCTGATGCTAAAAGTGGTCTAGGATTCATGTCAGCCGCTCAAGTCTATATGTATTATCAAGTCGGCACGTCCAAGGGGACATAGGATTCCTCTTCAGCGTCAGCAAAGACTTTACCTCAGCATCAGGCAACCTCACCTAGAGACATCGAAGATATGTCATCTCAACCTCAGCTGGTCACCTTAGTTCAGTATCAACTCTCACCTTGGTTATGATGCACACCTTAGCCACAATACACAGGTTAGCCATGAATCAAGTGACTAAAGTCATCTTGGTCAGCACTGCAAAAGCAAACTCCTACCAGAATAGACATCTGCTACACAAGCAGCTTAGCCATGAAACTCGACACGTCGTGACACGTGCTGTCAAAGCCATAGAGACAGGTTTATCTAAAGCATTATAGACAAAATATTTCTACTAATTGGAAGACTCGTAACTGACTTGATCGTTGAAGAATTTTTTTCTGGAGGTTAACTTTTGGACCTCTAACGTCATTGCTTGTGCATGTTTTCTCCAGAAATTACAATTAGTTTCATTATTTGGATCATCCAGGAATCCTAGTTAGATGAAGATCCGACTTCGCTAGCCGATTTATTATCATTGATAGTTTCATAGGTATAATAGTGCATATGGTCACCAAATAGTATAAAAGTATGCATACATGCCTTTAAAAATGGATGAAGGTGGATACGAAATTATCTTTTTATCAGAATGTTCCACTATTCAGAAAGACTTCTATGTGCACCTAGATAAATGCACAAATAACGCTTAGGTCCTTCACAGATAATGCTTAGACCCAGATATACGCATAGATAATGCTCTTCATACAGAATATTTTATACTTCTCATCACCATTAGGTTTGGACCATTTTTGTTTGCTTGGTTCATTCATGGATAGTGTCCAACCGTTTCTACGCGTTTCAAGACCTTGAAACATATAAAACTTGGTAGTAGTTAGAGCAATTGAAATAATATTAATTGCCTTCACATTTATGGCAAACTTGAGCTTTTTTTCGTCGGTGTAGTCATCATTTCTGGCTATTGTTTCACCCTTTGAGTTTGTAATCACAGGTACTTTGATTCCTTTAACCGTTTTTGATATGTCAAAACCAAAACTTTTCAAATGATTCAACATTCTAAACTTCTATAGAGAATAGTTTTTATAATCAAACATGGAAAATTTGTTGCTTTGTGGTGTGAATGGAATGGATGGTTTGGGAGTCGAGCTAGTAGAGGTGGAGCTTGTCACTCTCATATTTTTCAATTTTTTTGACCTTGATACTTGCAAACATTGGATAAACAATCAAGGCTAAGCTATGAGACCAATCGTAAGGTCCATAGCAAACAATATAGAGAGTGGTGAATAGAGTGTTGCACAATTTTTGGGTTTTTCTCGATTTAGCTCACACAAACTCTCCATGTTAAGCAAAATAAGAAAGATGAAGATGAGCAATAATAAATTAGAAAGACACAAGTTAGAATAGTTTAAATCCTATTGATTCTACGGTAGTTTTGTATCCATAGAGGTTTTTCCACAATTTTCATATTACCTTCAAAAGAGAACAAGAAGAACAATAATAACAACTAGAAAAGCTATTGCAATAAATGAAGTATCAACTACAACAACGGCTATAGCTACTGCATGAAAGCGCCTTAGAACTCTTTTTACTTGTTTCTTCACAACTTCAATAAAGTTTTACCTAAGCTTTTTGTTGAGATGGAGTTTGAAAAAGATGAAAGTGCGTAGTTACTTCATATATGCTTCTTTACTAAATACAGTAGATGAATCTATTTTTGCACCCTTTCCCATTACTTCAAACTTCGCAATTACTCTGGAGAATTCCAACTTCTCTTCAACCACCTTATTCTTTAATTTGTTGAATCGTAGACACCCTAAAAGAGCTCAGATAGGTGTATATTGTCCAAATAGTGTTGGAGACGATGCAATATTTGAACCATCGATTTGGAAATGGCTGGAGAGAAAAAACACTTTTAATCCGCTGTAGATCCACTTGCAACGGCTATAAAAATTTGAATTCAGGATGACGTCGGTCGATCAATTTCTATCAGTTTAGAGATTTATGCGCACATCGATTATTGATGTACTCAGTTTAGAGATCGAGGATACTTTTTCTATTTTGTGACATTTTTCATTTAATGAAATCGATCTCACCACGTCCGATATCAATGTTGGAAATTATACTCTTAATTTTGCACATTTTATACATGCATCGATTAACGTCTCTATTTTAAAGATAGATGTCTACGTGGATCAATCGGTGTTGCATCGATAGCGGATTTTCAATGCACATGACCAGAGACAAAACGTTATTCACCAAGCTCAAGCTCCAAGATAGTGGAACGGTGCATTTTGGCAATGGGATAGCCAAAATCCTTAGACATGGAGAAATTGGTAACTCTTCTTTTACTAATAATAATGTACTATATGTAGAAGGGCTTAAATATAATTTGATAAGTGTTAGCCAACTATATGATGCTAATTAGTTGAATTTGTGAAAAGAAAATGCATTGTGAAAAAGAACGATAATATTTTTTTTGAGGCTATAAGAAAACATGATGTTTACAAATTTAGCACACATGATTTGATATCACAAAATGTTTCTTGCCTAGTTGCCAAAAATGATTTGACTCAACTATGGCACAGACGACTTGGACATATTAGTTTTAAAATTTCAAAGAGATTTGTAAAAATAAAAAAGTCCGACGTCTTCCAAAATTGAATTTCGAAAACCATGGCTTATGTGACACTTGTCAAAAGGCAAAACTTGTTAAAACAAGTTTCAAGCCCAAAAGTGAAATCTCCACCACCAAACCCCTACAATTACTTCATATGGATTTGTATGGGGATATTGGTACAGCATGTCTAAGTGGAATACATTACACATTTGTGGTGGTAGAGGACTTCTCTGGGTACACTTGGGTAATGTTCTTTGCTAAAAAGAATGATGCATGACAAGAATTTATAAAGCTTTGCAGGAGACTAGAAAATCAAAAAAAAGACACAATTAAGGAAATTAAAAGTGATAGAGATGGTGATTTTGATGGTGAGTTTCAAGAATTTTGTGTATCCAAAAGGTATGGACACAATTTCTCGGCTCCAAGAACTCCTTAACAAAATGGTATTACGGAAAGGAAAAATAGAACTCTTCAAGAAATGAGTAGAGCCATCCTAAATGAATTTGAGCTATCCAAGTATTTTTGGGCCGAAGCGGTAAACACCGCTTGTCATATGATCAATAGAGTTTATTTGAGACCATCTCTCAAAAAGACTCCTTATGAGCTTTGGAAAGGTAAAGTTCCAAATATTGGTTATTTCATGTTAATTGGTTGTGAATGTTTTACACTTAGCACCAAAGCTAACTTGGATAAACTCCATTTCAAAGCGGACAAAGGAATCTTTATGAGATATGCTCAAAATAGCAAGTCATTTAGGGTATATGATAAAAGAAGCATGAAAGTTGAAGTATCAATTCATGTCTAGTTTAGTGAACTCATTGAGGATGAACCAAATACTAATGATGATGATGATGAAATAATTGAAGTAAGTCATATAGAGAAATTTGAGAATCCAAAAGACAATATTGTCATTGACCTTAAGATTGATCTCCTTCAACCCAAGGTTGAAGATGAAGAAGTAAGAGAAGATACCTCAAATTTACCGGATTCATACAAATATAGAAAAGATCATCCTAAAGAATTGATATTATGTGAAACTAGTCAAGGCACAATGACTAAGAGAAAATTTAATGAAAATGCTTTCATTCCACAAGTTGAGCCTAAAAATATAAAGGAGGCTATAAATGATGAAGATTGGGTATTAGCCATGCAAGAGGAATTAAATCAATTTGAAAGGAGTGATGTTTGGGAATTAATAGCTAAACCTAGTGACCATCCTATAATTGGCACTAAATGGGTATTTAAAAACAAAATGGAAGATAAAGGAAACATCACTAGAAACAAGGCTAGGTTAGTAGCTCAAAGATATAGGCAAGAGGAAGGCATATACTATGATGAGATCTTTGCCCCCGTAGCTAGGTTAGAAGCTATTACGATGCTATTAGCATATGCATGCTATAAGGATTTCAAACTATATCAAATGGATGTAAAATCCGCATTGTTGAATGGAATAATTCAAGAAGAGGTGTATGTAGCTCAACCTCCGGGGTTTGAAAATCATTATTATCCAAATCATGTATTTAAACTCAAAAAGGCCCTTAATGGACTTAAACAAGCTCTAGGGCTTGGTATGATAGGTTAAGTAACTTCCTACTTGAAAATGAGTTTTCAAGAGGAAAAGTCGATAGTACTCTTTTTTATTAAAGAACAAGGAAACCATCAATTGCTTGTTCAAATTTATGTGGATGATATTATATTTGGTACTACTAATGATTCTCTTTGTGAGCATTTTGCTAAATTGATGGAAGGAGAATTTGAAATGAGCATGAAGGTGAACTCGACTACTTTCTTGGTCTTCAAATCAAGCAAACTCAAGATGGAGTGTACATATCTCAAACAAAGTATACAAAGGACTTACCCAAGAAGTACAAATTTGAGGATGGAAGAAGTGTAAGCACACCTATGAGCACAAGTACAAAGCTTGACAAAGATGAAAAAGGAAAGCCGGTTGAGGTAACCAAATATAGGGGTATGATTGGAAGTTTATTAGACCTGATATTTTGCATGTTGTGTGCTTATGTGCTAGATTTCAAAGTATGCCTAAGGAATTGCATCTAGTTGCCATTAAATGTATCTTTAGGTATTTGAAAGTAACCTTGAACTTTGGATTATTTTATCCCAAAAATGGTTGTTTTGATTTAAGAGGGTATAGTGACTCCAACTATGCCGGAAATCTTGTTGATAGAAAAAGAATCTCTGGGACATGCAAATTCCTTGGAGATTGCTTAGTCTCTTGGTTCTCCAAAAAACAAAATTGTGTGTCACTTTCAACGGCGGAATCCGAATATGTATCGGCCGCTTCGTGTTGTACACAACTACTTTGGATGATCAACACCTTAAATGATTACAATGTTAAGTTTGATAAAGTCCCCATCTCATGTGACAACACTTCAGTCATAAGTATAGCACAAAATCTAGTTCACCATAGTAGGACAAAACATATAGAAGTGAGGCATCACTTCATAAGGGGTTGCATTCAAAAGGGATTAGTATGCGTTGAATTTGTTTCAACAAATGACCAACTAGCGGATATCTTTACTAAATCCCTTCCTGTTGAGACATTCGAATCAATTATAACAAGATTAGGGATGATAAACAATGTTTAGGGGCTCAAAACTGTCAAAAAGACAAATTCCAGAACACATCGATCGATCTATGTGGCAGTCTCAGAGACTGATGTAAAACAGACATCGATCAATCTATATCTAGGACATCGATCGATCGATGTCAGCGGGGACCGAGTTTTATAAAAGCTGTGAAAAACCCCATTTCTTCATCTCCTACATTGAAACCTAAGTTTCATCCGGCGAAATACCAAAAGTTCGTCCCCTAAACCACAAATCTCTTGTTCAAACTCCATGTTTTCTTCAATACTATCCAAATCCACATATATTGTCCAAGTTCCATCACTATATTAGAAATTTTCGTGCCCAAATCTTCTCGTATGGCACCAAGAACGAAAAACCACCAAAAAAGGCAAAGAACTTCACAAGAACGTGGTCAATCAAGAATACCAGTTGGTTCAAGAACAGAAGGAATGAGGAAGAAGACCACTGGTGCCCAAGAGACCATGTTGGCTGAGATAAGAGAGAGTCTCACATTTCAAAAATTTTCATGGGTCAAATCTGGAGAATATGAAGATTATTTAAAAGAGCCCTTTAACACATGTAAAGTTACCTACATCTCTCTTAGAGCTCAAGTTTTTTTCGGAGAATGGGAGACTAAGAAGAGGTCTACAATCCCATTAAAATTACTCAAAATTGAAGATATTTTGAGTAATGAAGAATTGAAACCAATCATAGATTGGTTTGATGATCAAAAATAGAGACCCATTTGAGATAGTTCTGAAATGGATTGCATGTCTATTCGATACATTAGGATATTTTATGAAAACCTATGGTTAAGATATTTGAATGGAAAGCCATATTCCCTAAATTCCGTGATAGATGGTCAAATTTTCGAGTTCACCACTCGTTCAATCAATGAAATGCTTGGTATTCCTGATGAAGGTTGGGAACATTTTGATCCGTGAAGGTGGGATATCTATAACTATCAGATATCTGAAGATGAGGTCAAAAACTATCTTGGATTTTATCCAACTAAGAACATAAATGACTTGCCTCTAGTGTACCGAGTTTTGCTTGCTATTGTTACCTTTTGTGTCAACGGTAAGTAAGCCAAGCCGAGCAATTTGGATTTCTATATTGCTTATCATATTGCCATGAAGGAACAAGTAACTTTTGGGGAGCTCGTGTTGGCGAATATAATGGAAGCTGTTACGAAGAAATCCAAAGCGCTTCCGTATAGCAATCTAATTTATAGATTGCTCAACAAAGAAAATGTGGTGTTGGATGCTGAATATATAGAACAAATATCCCACAAGGATTATTACACAAAAGTCAACATCTAACAAATCCATAAGTCCCGGAAAGAGGCCCAAAGACGGGATGGACAACAAGAACAAGAAGAGGAAGAACTTGAAGATCCGATTCCTCCACTATCACCCACTGAACCTCCCATGGAACCCTCTTCTTATCCCTCACTACAACTTCCTCCTTAACCAAGCTCCACCTCACAAACGGACAAAGGAAAAGATCCAATAGAGGAGGGTAGTGACTCAGAGGAGGAATTCAACGTCGAGGTTGAAATTTAAGATCTATATCACACTCTTGGACAATGGCGTGAAGATCTAACCAAGGAGGCCATACGCATAGATGATCTAGAGAAGCACTATAAGAACCTACAAGACCGTGTCCAAACGTTAGAGACGAAAGTTGATACTCAAGTCACGATGCTGTAAACAGAACTGACTGTTCAGAAATCCAAATACCGAAAATTGAAGATGAAGCTCAAGGCAGTCCTCTCTGGTTTATGCTTATCTTCCAATAAGAGTAGCTACTCTATATTTTCCCCATTACCCTCGTAGCTATGAGATTAGCTTGGAAGTTTGAGTTTACCTATGTATCTCAAAACTTGGTATTTTTTAATGATATTTTATCTTTTGATGTTTTCAAAACCAGGGAGAAGTGTCTTGATATGATATATTGATGTTGATGGTTGTTCTTGATGGTGTCTTGATATGTCTTGATATATTGATTAAGTTGTCTTGGTATGTTGGTATAGTTTTGGTTGGGCATGTTTTGGCATGATATGGTTGGGCATGTTTGGGCATGGTTGTTGTCTTGGCATGGTTGTTGTCTTAAGTTGGCTCTATTGTCTTAAGTTGATGGTTGTCTTGATATGATATTATGTCATGGTTTGTTGATGGCTTAAGCCTTGGTGGTTTGCATAACATAGCTTGGTTTGAGAAGTAGATTTGGCATAACATGGCCTGAAGTCTCTTGATATGCATGTATAAAATGATTGATAGTCTTTATTACTTTGGTATGCAAACTCACATATTGAAAATATGAAAATATGAAATTCGCTGCATGGGTTGAGGGGGAGCATTTTGGTATTGACACCATATTAATTTTGGGTAAATTACATTTCGAAAGGGAGTTTTTGATGTGTTCATATGATGAGGGAACATGAACTAAGAGAAAGTTGTAAAATATCAAGTTTAGATATAAATATATCAAGTAAAAAAATCTTTTGAATCATGGTTTTGAAATCATTAAAAAGGGAGAGATTGTTAAGTAATAAATTGTGTTGATGATGAAAAGATGTTTTAAATAAGTTAAATTTATCCTTGGACTTGATGCAAGATGAGAAAATTACATTATGTCAAAAATGGTTGAGATTGGAACTCACTGTCCAACATCAATCTCTCAGAGTGGGGACATCGATTGATCGATGTACTTCAGCCTCTGGCTTTGATCAATCTATGTCAGGCAGAATCCTTTCTGTCCAACATCGATCTCTCAACCTGGGGACATCGACCGATCGATGTCACTTCAGTCTCTCCCCAGGGAGACTTCGATCGATCGATGTTAGACAAAATACTTTCTGTCTAACATCGATCTCTCAGTCCAGGAGACATCGATAGATCAAAGTGACATCAGTCTCTTCCAGAGGGACTTCGATCGATCGATGTCAGCAGTTTCAAAAACAGCAAAGTTTCTCGAGGACATCGATCTCTCACCCCAGGCACTTCGACCGATCGATGTCACCCCAGAATTCAAAATTTTTTGAATGTTAGAACAAAATCCAAGGGAGATTCATGGTATTTTCTCTTTCCAATCTTGTTCAAATTTCTTGTACACTTTACTCCAACATGTTACATGCTTCCTTGACTATTGTATCCATGTCTAAGCAATCCTAGGTTGGCTATTGAGGATCAAAGCACTACATAGGGTGGCTCAAGACTATTTGGACATTATCTTGACATTTGGATACTTTGTGAAGACTTGGTGTAGCTTCAAAAACGTGGTGAATTTCATCTTTAAAAGGAAGAGGCTTGGATGAGGCAATTACATACTTTCACTATCATCTAGCTTCATTATTCACTGTTGTATAGTTCTCTCACATTTGTAAAATTGCTTAAAGCTTATTAAGCTTTTCTTTGCTCTTCATTGTTGTATATTGAGAGTTAGAGAGTCTGGCACAAGAGGAACCATAAATATTTGACCTCTTGCTTTTGTTTAGACTAGTGAGAAAGTGTGAACCTTACTTTTTCCTTCAACCCATTGTGAGAAAGTTCTTGAAGGAACTTTGTTGAAGTCGTAAGGTAGCAAGAAGTTGTTCTTTCTAGAGCTGTAGTTGCTGTAGTTGCACAAGTGTAATTTGTTCAAGGAGTTGCTGTTGTTGTTCCTTACACTAAGGTGTTAGTGTAAGTGTTGCTGTGGTTGTTCTTATTGTCTCTAATAAGAAGAGTAGTTGTTGAAAATCCACTTTGGAAACAAAGTGGTAGTGGAGTAGAACCATTTACGATTCGAACCACTCTATATCCGGTGTATTTATTCATTGCTTCTCACCTCCCATTCTTGCTTTGATTTTGAATTTTTTTGAGTTGAGCCAAAAAAGAAAATTCCGCAAAAAGTACCAAACACTCTATTCACTCCCCCTCTAGAGTGTGTTTCGGACCTAACATATCCGTCTCAAATCTTTTTGGCATAAGCTATGGTCGTCTCAGTTTTTGTTGGAGCTCAATAACCACCTTCCTGAAGACTGTTATATCATCATTGACTCCAAAACCTGCGCCCTCATCTTCTATAGTCGTAGGAGCTGCGGGGCCTTTCTCCTATGCAATAGGTTTATCGGTAACTCTTTCCTTCCTTTTTTTTGCCTTAAGAACTTGCTTGATGTTAGTATTGGCATAAAAGGCCTTATGAGATATCTTCTTAACATCACTGTCATCTATCTCTATGCACAATTTATTTATATGATATTACAGTATGGGATGACTATGTTAGACTTAGTGGCTACCTCGACCACATTAGCAATGAAAATTTTCCTAAAGTTCAGAAGTTCCCGATTGACAAGGTGATAGGCTATGTAAAAATCAAGATAAGTCAGGAGCTTTGCAGATTAGCCATTGACACATAACGTAACAACTTCAATTAGCTCTCGATCTAACAATGACGTATCGTTTGTGTTCTTGGTAGGATGGTATTCCAAAAAACTTTTAACTTGCTCCTCACTGACCTTCCACAGAGTCTCATCCCATTTTCATACATCAAAATCATTTAATCCACTATTAAGAACTCCATGAAAAGCACAAATAGTTCCAACATTCCATTTGAGATATGCGGCATGAATCATAGTGGGCAAAGCATAAGAAAATTATTCAAGTATTCCACCATCAAGTTTGCATAAAAGAGTCTTATATACATCTTATACTTTTTATTCTCTCCTTCTCAATCCAAAGGAATATCAAATTTATGTCTGGATTCAAATCTCCGTTTTTCTCAAGAAACTTAATCTCAAGAAACTTTATAGGAATATTAACTCTCTCATTCGTCTCCCACTCAGTGAATAAGTCTTAAGCACAAGAAGAATATAGGTAAAGTTAATTGTGCCCTAGGCTAACCCATGAATCCTGAGAAATCAACATTTTTCATCCACGGAAAGCTATGGATAGTCAACCCCCTCCTTAGCTTCACCAATTCTTCCACCTTAGCGAAATCAACTACTCTACTCTTAACCATCATATTTCTTGGAGCAGTAGGTACTCGGTGCTGTGACCTGAGACTTGAGGAGGATTACTTGAAACTCCTTCACCATCATTAAAGGTTATTGGCCTCTTTGAAGTGTTCTTACTACTTATTTTAAATTTTCTCTTAATTCAGGATATTAGGTTTGAGAGGGCGGACAAGGATGAAGAAGATGAAGATGATAAAGTTAGAATAAGGATTTTTGGAAAAGAACGGAAAATAATTGCTTGAATTTGAGTGAAAGGAGTGATTTCATATATCAAAATCATAAAATATGGATGTGGTGCGATCGAAGGTGAAGAAGATGAAATTACAAATTTTAAATTTTTTGACAACTTTTATAGTTGCTGAACCCGCTGAATCGATTGATCAATATAGCGATCTGCGTTACATTGATCGTTCGATGTAGAGATCACATATATGTTGATCTCTCAATCAACCACCACATTCGATCAACATGGCTAGTTTTTCAGTCTTTAGGTTTTTACTTCTTATACGTCGTTTATCATATCTAATTCTGTTCTAATTGATTCAAGGCCTAACTGGAAACATTTTTTGATCATGTGTGCTAATTGATCATTAGTTGGGACAGATTCAACACAAACTAACCTCTTTTGCATGTAGTCTTTTATAAAATGATGTCTAACCTCATGAGAGAAAATTAGGACAAATTCAACATAAACTAACCTCTTTTGCACGTAGTCTCTTATAAAATGATGTCTAACCTCATAAGAGAAATCGCCGGAACACCCTTGTATTTAGCGATCTCCCGAGAAGGCAGAGGAACCGGGGAAGCCCCAGCCACAACAGATGCAAATGACCCAGTTGCTGGCCCTGATGGCGGCGGCATTGGCTTTTGCATGGAAACGAAATACCAAAAGAACAGAACGAAGGTTTGATACACAGCAGAAAAGTAAAATCATTACCGCTGTGAGTCGCTAAGAAGTCCGGATTGTACGCGGTCGCTGCCGCCATCCTTTTTCCAAAGTACATATGTATAGGTGATATGTATATACATATGTGTGCGTGAAGCGACTCGTCCCAAGCCTTAGTACTCGAAACGACTCACCTGCCGTATCTCGCTAATGAGAATACAAGGTGTCGATACAAATCAACTACACGTTATCATAATAACGTAAATCGATGTCAGCAGAAGTCATTATTGAAATCCTCGATAAATAATCATCATCACTAATACAATGTTTAAGAATTTCTAAATCAATACAATAGTCAAATGTATGTAAACAATAATCCGGAAAATGTATAAACCTCGAATATCAAAATAACTGTCTCAACCAACACTCGAAAGTCTTTTCTGAATATCCTTAGTCTCGAAATCTCCTGTCTCGATCTTCCACGGTATACCAACTTCTATGTAAGCATACCCTAACATCTCGTACCTGCAAAACTGGTGAGTGGTAGTGTGAGCCAAATCAACGGGCTCAGTAAGCAGCTTACTTATACCCATTAAGAAAATCATACATGCAGAGACAATTATAGCTAACATTTACAAATTAAAATATGGTCCCTGATACACAGTTAAATTCACTTGAATATGTTTAACAGTTGAAACATGGAGAATAGTCAGACAAGATAAGTAAATCCATCAGCTCAATCTGCATAACCGTGAAACATGCCCTTCTCAAGTATGACATACACAACAACAAATAATCATATAAACAAAGAAGAGAACAATGCATACCAATGAAGTAGATAAACCGCAGAAAGTACGTCACTCCATATAATAATGCGCAACTTCATGATGCATGCCTTTCTCTACGTGTCACGCACAACAACCTCATTATCCCACACAATATGTTCTTTTTTTCATGATATGCTATGCATGACTCAGGTCCTACTCTTCGTTCCGTAACGTGGAGTCAGCGAACAACACTCCGTAACGTGGAGTCAACGGACAACGCTCCGTAACGTGGAGTCAGCAGACCACGCTACGTAACGTGGAGTCAGCAAACATCGCTCCGTAACATGGAGTCAGCGGACATCGTTCCGTAACGTGGTCCGTAACGTGGAGTCAGCGCCCCGAAGGGATGCAATGCAAGACACGTGCCATGAATGCTCCACACACATAATCCATGATCCGGCACATCCATGCTCCTATATATACCCGTGCCCATACACATGCATATATACTTACATGTATACCTCCAATTTATTACGGTGTATTCAAACTCATATATATACTCGCGCCATACACGTGCATATATGTTTACATGTATATCCCCATTTTATTACGATGTATTCATACTCATATATATATACCCTGTTCATGTGTATATACATATCTCACATATACACACAACTCGCATATTGAGAAAATACAATTATAGATATGCAGGAAATAACACTGGTGCATGATAAACATAACAAGAACAAATAGACCACTTACCTGACCACAAGCCCTGTCATATTGCTTATAACCGATACGGCTCAGCCACCTTGCGCTGCAATAGCAACCAGTCTCTGCCATCTTTGTTTGGAACCAAACTCAACTATACAATATATTTCTTTTGTAAGGGTGAATTTTTCTAAAACATGAATTTTGCAAACACATTTTTCTTTTATAATTACCGTTTCACTTTTGTGCTTATCACTTTATTACCTTTTGTATAAGAGAATACAACCTTTCTTTCGGCCCCAACAATTTAGCCAACAGCGGCCACATCACTCTTCTTTAACATCAATGAAATTTGAAGTTCACGTGTCCTTAATATACATAGCAGCAAAGCAAACCAACAATATTCACGGATCTAAATTAATATGCCATCCGCATCTCAGAAAACGAAATTTCAAATACCCTTGAGAACACACTTGACAGCAACACAAAAAAAATAGGATTCAATATATATTAATATGCCATTTCGGCCAGTGCTTTCTCTCTTTTTTTATTATTCTTTTTCCTTCCTTTTTGTTTTCGTCTGCCCACACAATTTAGCCACCCACTTTTAATTCTTCATTCACGGCATCAACTCCAAATTGTAATTGGTATTTAAAGATCCAACCACTGACATTTTGCAAATCATTTTATATAATAAAATAACCATCATTTGGGCTGCAATTTACTTTATATAGTAACTAATGTTTGCAAATTATTTTATGTAATTACTATCGCTGTCCATGAGACAGCCGACCCTTATTAAGGCATCATGAAACAAATAGCATTTGCTAATGAATACAACATTTTTTTACGTATTCCATTCACAAGGAATTTTTTTTTGTTAACATCTGAAGGTAGATTTGAAAACAATTTACTTTATATCGTCTTCATAAATCGATTACATTGAAATAACACATATATTGCTCCACCTTGATTCATGTAAACATATAAACATACATGGGCAACGACACACCATGCAGACCCGGAGCTTACATGGCCCCAAACATATCAATATCATGCAATGTTTGTACATATACACCTAATCAATATTATATACATATAAACAACAATCTCTGCAAATCACAATTACGTATGTATGATCCATTTTGATATAAAAATAGCATAATAACTTTGTAAATGCATAACAAATATAGCAAAGATACTTGCCTAGATCTCGATTATAGACGTTATATGAAGAACCGGGATGAAGAATGGACCCGAAAAAATTATTGTTTTTGGCCCTTGAAACTAGCGGCAGCAACGTGGAGTTTGGAGAATGAAGGAACTACTAGAGCTTGGCGTTTTCGGGAGAAAAGAGCCGTCCCATTTTTAATTTTGATGAATGGGAAGGATTTGTGTTGAGTAGGTGTATAGATATAGATGTGTGGTAGATCAAATCCTAGGATATCTATGTTATCTTATTCTAATTTAAACTTGTAATTTGATTTAAACTCTATCTATTTACTTCCTAATCATATTAGGATTCTAGGTTTTAAATCTGTCTATTTCTTTTTTCTTTAATTTTTTCCATGTAGTATCTGTAAATACATATAATATATAGATATTTGTTTTATTTGTATGTCAATGTGTGTGTGCCCGTGTACTTGCATGGCATGCAATTTCACGTAGCATTGTTTACGGGACATAACATTCGTTCCCTCTTACAATAAGTTTCGTCCTCAAAACTTGCATATGGTGTAATCCATGAATTAATATGGTTCTACTAAATTGATTGACCTAGATAATAAGTGTACTAAATATTCATTGCATATTCCGATATGAAAACCACTATACTTCCTTATCAAAGACTGGGGCCTCCAAATCAGTCCTTGCGTACTAACAAGGTAGTTTCTAAGTCTCTTACTCTCCGCATATTTAAGATCTTAAACTCTCTCTTTTCATAATTCTAAGCTTAGGGGTATCGTCATCATACTAGGGTTCCATACGCGAGTCGTCAGTTTATAACGTACTTATAGCTGTGGCCACCAGCAACCTTCTAAAGTCAGTTCTTATGCGTACTATAATCTTTAACTTAATTTTTTTATAATTAGAACTTATAAACATCTACTTACACTACTTGACGTGTATCATTCCACTTATATATACGTAATCTACAATTCTGAATTCTTAACTCATCACATATGATTCATCTCCTAGTTACATGACCATCAAAAATATCCATCGAGTTTTCCAATACGCTACTCATCACTCTCCTTTATCATAGAATCCAATTTTTGAAATCAATTCTTATGCCTAAGAACTAGTTCTATGATCATGTTCTTACTTTTTCAGAGATATCATTATCAACCTAGTATACGAAGTATGTGCATAGATATTTTTTCTTCAAATTTGAAAGTAGTTTACGTAACTATAATTTGGGAATATAGCTTTAACTGTGTAAGGTAATTTGCCTTCTAATTTGTAAACACAATAACCAAAGTATCATATATTTGTTTTCGCAACGCGGTGTCTCAGATGACCATTTATAAAATAACAATATAACTTGTTCACATAAGTATTACGGTTAAAACCACTTTATAACAATTGAGATACAAAAATGGTAAAAATTCTCTTTTAAAAAAAACGATTTTGAACACGGTCACATTTTTTCCTTTCATCAAAATATATATTTTGAAAGCTATGCCTTGTTTCGCAAAATTCAACGATCGAAAATTCAGCAAATATAAAGCTTTGTAAAACAATTTGAATATGGTACCATTCTTTTTCAAAAGTTAAGTACATATATTTTGAAACTATTTCTGCTTCACAAAATTAAATAAGTTCATCGCAAGAAAATAGAGAGAAAACTTTCCTTCCTTAGCCTTGTTGCCTTTGTGCCCTTTCCAAATGTGGATTCCTTTAATGAACTACTTAGTTTAATAAACTAAGTACTTCACTTAATGAACTAGTTTAGTTCATTAATGGTGGCACCTGAAAATAGTATAAACACAACAAATGTTGGCCATATGATGTAAGCTTTAACGCTTCATGGCTCGTTAGTCCGGCAACATTATATATAAGCTAAATAAGGCAAGTAATAGCAATGTATCATGCATACATGTATATATATCATGCACGTTTTATCTCATGCTCGTTTTTATGCACATTTAAATCATTTATTTAAAAATCACTCAAATCCCTTTTTCTCTACCATCTCCCCCTTTTGATGATTTTCAAAATAACTTATGCACATGATTTAAATCCTATCGCTCTCCCTTCAATTATGCATAAATTCAAAATTCGAAATTTAAATTTCGAATCCACTCCCCCTTGATTTATCCAATCAGTATTTCTCTCCCCCTTAAATCATGCTTTCTCTCCCCCTTTATTTTGGAAGACAAATCAAAAGATGCATGTAAAGATGAAGAAAAAAAATCATGCATTTCATATACGTGCGTTCGTAAGGGTTATTTATTCAACCCTTTGAAAATGTCCCTTTTGGTACCCACATTTGGGTGACCTTTCTAGGTCTTCCAAAAGGTGAGAAAGATGATGAGAACGCAACATAATAAACTTTTTGTGCAATTGTATCTGGCCTTTGGCCAAGAACTCCTTTATACGCATTATATGTAGGACGTTTTTGATATGTCCTTGTGTTTGTATGTGCAGTGCGTGGATGGATTGAATGCCGTGTATGCATCACTCTTTTCTTTTCATATCTATATGGTACAACATTGTATTTCGCATGATATGATGAAGAAGTGAGGCGTGATGAGGGAATAAGCAATTTTTGCGTCATCTTAGACGCCATTTGAGGCTTTGGGATGTCTACTTTCTTAGACACAACAAACTTAGTTGGTTTGGTAGATACTTCATTAGTGTCAACGTATCCCAAACCCGTTTTGTCATTGTCATGCTTTTGTGATAAGATAATGCGATGCAGCATGTTAGATCCCGTATCAAATTGTTTCACCTTTTTCTCTACATCCGCATTCCTTGATTTCAAGTTTGAAATCTCGGATTTCAATTCAATGTTCTCGGATGTCAATGATGAAATTTCAGATTTTAATGAATTTATAATACATGACGACTCTTCTTTTGAATCGTTTAATTGAGACACAAGATTTGTGTTAGAAGATTCTAACAATTTCTTGTCTTCAATTAACCGTTTCTTTTGTTTTACAAGAGCTCTAGCAAACTTATTTTATTCAAGATATTCAACATATAAATCATCATAAGATAGTTCAAAATCCGAGTCAGAATCAGAATTTACCTCATTTTCAAATAGTGGAGGCATTTGGCTTGACATACCTTCTTGCTCGGTTTTGTCCCTAGTGGTTGCCATCTCACTAAGATCGTTGGATCCTTTTGTTGTTAGTGTTCCTGCTCTCTGATACCAATTATAGGATCTGCAAGGCACCACTATAAGGGGGGGAGGGGTATGAATAGTGGGTGCGGAAAATGTGGTTTTTAAAATTTGTTTAAGACCAAAAACCCAACTTCTGAAAAAGTTTCTGTTTTTAGGACCAGTTTTAAACGTTTTGAAAACTAGGTTTCAGGTCTTCAAAAATTCTGAAATTTGAAGAGAACTTAGCCTCAGATGTTATGAGTGTTTCATAAAAATTTCAGATTTAAATTCAACCTCTAACCCCTTGAAAATTCCTTGGTGGTCAGATTGTGCCAATCTGCCAGAAAAGGTAGACTGATTTCAAAAAATAATTCCTATTTGTACGTAACTTCAAATGCTCTGAAATTTTAACCATTAACCCCTTATATGTTATATTTATATGGGTTGAAACAGTTTTGAAAAATTCTTTTGGGAAGTTAGTCAAATATGATCAAAGTCTCAACCTTTGCAAGCCTGAAAATCAGACTGCAATAGTCTCAGATCTTTGGACGTTTGGATGACTTATACTTGTCCAAAAGGGTTGAAACTTGCGTCAAAAGAACCTTAACACGCGTGGCTATTTTTCCTGAAAGTTTCGTAATTGTTGAAATCCGTTTACTATTTTTACGAGCGTGATCAAAAAGGGTAAACAGTGCAGTAACTGAAAAGTAAATGCAGAAAATAAATGGCACCAAGAATTTTTATACTGGTTTGCTTATCAACAACCTACTCCAGTCTTCAAGGAACACCTTTCTTGGTTCACACTAATCACACACACCAAAAACACCTTACCACAGGGTTGATGGAGTTACACACCAACTCCAACCCTTTACAAACCTTGTATGTTGAATACAATTGTCATGAATGCTCCACACACATAATCCATGATTCGCGCATCCACGCTCCAATATAAACCTGCGCCCATGCACGTGCATATATACTTACATGCATACCCCCATTTTGTTACAATGCATTCAAACTCATATATATACCCGCGTCCATACACATGCATGTATACCCTCATTTTATTACGATGTATTCATACTCATATATGTGTACCCAGTTCATGTGTATATACATATCTCACATATACACCTCATTTTATTACGATGTATTCATACTCATATATGTGTACCCAGTTCATGTGTATATACATATCTCACATATACACACAACTCGCATATAGAGAAAATCAAATTATAGATATGCAGCAAACAACACACTGATGCATGATAAACATAACAAGTACAAATAGACCACTTACCTGACCACAAGCCCTGTCATATTGCTTATAACCGTTACGGCTCAGCCACCTCGTGCCGCAATAGCAACCATTCTCTGCCATGTTTGTTTGGAACCAAACGCAACTATACAATATATTTCCTTTGTAAGGGTGAATTTTCTGAAAACTTGAATTTCGCAAACACATTTTTCTTTTATAATTACCGTTCTTATCACTTTATTACCTTTTGTATGAGAGAATACAAACTTTCTTTCGGCCCCAACAATTTAGCCAACAGCGGCCACAGCACTCTTCTTTAACCTCAATGAAATTTAAATTCCATGTATCCTTAATATACATAGCAGCAAAGCAAACCAATAATATTCACCGATCTAAATTAATATGCCATCCACATCTCAGAAAACAAAATTTCAAATACCCTTGAGAACACACTTGACAGCAACACAAAAAAATAGGATTCAATATATATTAATATGCCATTTCGGCCAGTGCTTTTTCTCTTTTTTTATTATTCTTTTTCCTTCCTTTTTGTTTTTGTCTGCCCACACAATTTAGCCACCCACTTTTAATTCTTCATTCACGGCATCAACTCCAAATTGTAATTGGTATTTAAAGATCCAACCACTGACATTTTGCAAATCATTTTATATAATAAGATAACCATCAGTTGGACTGCAATTTACTTTATATAATAATTAATGTTTGCAAATTATTTTATGTAATAACTATCGCTTGGTTCACTGTCCATGAGACAGCCGACCCTTATTTACGCATCATGAAACAAATAGCATTTGCTAATAAATACAACATTTTTTACGTATTCCATTCACAAGGAATTTTTTTTAACATCTGAAAGTAGATTTGAAAACATTTACTTTGTATCGTCTTCATAAATCGATTACATTGAAATAGCACATATATTGCTCCACCTTGATTCATGTATACATATATATATATATCATACATGGGCAACGACACACCATGCTGCCCCAAACATATCAATATCATGCAATCTTTATACATATACACATAATCGATATTATATATGTATAAACAACAATCTCTGCAAATCATAATTACGTATGTATGATCCAATTTGATATAAAAATAGCATAATAACTTTGTAAATGCATAATAAATATAGCAAATATACTTGACTCGATCTCGATTATACGCATTATATGAAGAACCGGAATGAAGAACGGACCAAAAAATTGTTGTTTTTTGCCCTTGAAACTAGCGGCAGCAACGTGTAATTTGGAGAATAAAGGAACGGCTGGAGCTTGGCGTTTTCAGAAGAAAAGAGCCGCCTTATTTTTAATTTTGATGAACGAGAAGTATTTGTGTTGTGTAGGTGTATAGATATAGATTTTTGGTAGATAAAATCCTAGGATATCTATGTTATCTTATTCTAATTTAAACTTGTAATTTGATTTAAACTCTGTCTATTTACTTCTTAATCATATTAAGATTCTAGGTTTTAAATCTATCTATTTCCTTTTTATTTAATTTTTGCCATGTAATATGTGTAAATACATATAATATATAGATATTTGTTTTATTTGTATGTCAACGTGTGTGTGCATGTGTACTTACATGGCATGCAATTTCACGTATGATTGTTTAAGGGACATAACAGTGTGTGTGTATATATTTATGTGAATAATAACAATTTTCGGTCAGGCCGCCTTTGTCCGGCGATCTTAGAACCCTAGCCCTCGCAATCTGCCCTCCGCCAATTGCATGGCCACGGGGCCCTTCGGCCTCGGCCTCCTTTGCTGCCGTCCTCCGTAGTGACTCACCACCGCTGATTCGCTCAAAACAACCGTCTCGTTCTAAGGGATGCCCCTCAATTCACTTTGCCGACGAAGAAGTAGATGCTCTGTAGCACCATTCAAATTCACTCTCGTCAATTTTTTTGGCATGTTCGTCCGGCAATGGTGGCATTAAAGAAAGCATTTGACTGCATTGGCTTCATGGGCACTGTTCACATTGGTTTACTCGACAAGACTCATATTGATCTGTTTCAATCTCCGAAAGGATTACAGCCAGTGTTTCTGCCACCGCACTTGGTTAATTCTTGGCTATCCTATGCCGGTCACGAAATACACATCCGACTTTGATCCACGATATGATGCGCCCATTGTTCCAGTGTGGATCTCTTTGACGGGACTCCCAGACTATCTACACAATCAGTCAGCTTTATTCGCCATTGCATATATGGTCGGTATTCCAATCAGTTTGGATATCGTAACACTGTGACTTCTTTGGCCGTCTGTGGCTAGGGTATGTATGTTAAAAAGCACAATGGCTGACCCGCGGCCCAGGTATCTCGCCTTTCTCGATAGGTGGTTACTCGGAGTTTGGCTCGCTCCTCACGCTCTTTGTCCCAGTCTTCTTAATGCAGCTCTTAACCTTGAATATTCTAGGTCTTCACACCACTTTGTCTCGTTTGCGTTTCTTATTGCAGCAGTACTCAGTTATGTTTCCTGTGATCATTGAGCCTCAACAGCCAGCAACATGGCTACAGCGTGCTAAGATTTAGCTAGGATTTTCTTCTTGTATGGCTTTCTGTATTGATCGTATGTGCTTCTTTTGGCGTGGGGAGTTCCTTGATCTGTTGGAATCTCGGATAGGGAAGTACGTTTTGCATCTGTGGTTGTGCCTTTCTTTCACAAATCTTATCTTTTGGCATTCATGTGTATATGGTAGCCACACCGTTGGGGAGCTTCGAACATTATGGGCCGAATTCAAAACATTCGGTGACTCTACACTGGAACCGTGGCTAGTATCTTGGGATTTTCGAGAGAGTATCTAGCAGCCATAGGATAACACATGTAACCACGGTATTCCTCCACCACATGTGAGGGTTAGCTATATTAATAAAACTCCAGATGGTACCGCCTGTCTTTCAAAAAAAATATATTTATGTGAGTATGTGTAATTTTGTATTTTGGTGCCATTGGCCGGAAAAATTGTTAAAGATATGGATATTGTGGAGCAAGAAATAGGAAGTGACAAGAAGGTCATGGTTGGTGGTTAGCCATGGCATGTGCTTGGCATGGCTGGTTGGCAAGGTGCTTGAGTCTTGGCACGGTTGGCAGTACAGGATTTAGACTTTGGCACGTGTGGCACGGTTAGCATGATTGGCACACCGGAGCGAACTAAGTCTTGGCACGTATGGCACGGTTGGCACGTTAGGCACGCTGGGACCGCAAGACTTCATAAGGATGGCACGGGTGACATGCGGGAGCTGGTGCTAGCCCGGTGTAACAGAGTTTGCTGGTGCAGTAGTAAACTAGCTTGTTTCTCACGTGTATTTTTATGTTTCTAGATGCTTCTTTAGATTGGTATAAATACTTGTATTAGCTGTACATTTGAAGATTGAATAAAATTTTTAGAATTTCCTTCTTCCTCAAGTTGAAATTCTCCTCTGGCGCCATAACGCCATTTTTCATTTGCTCCGAGCTTCTTCATAGCTAATTGTTTCTTGTTTGTTACGTTTTTGATCAAGTTGATCATTTGTTTTGATTTCTATCCAAATTTTGACATGGTATCAGAGCCATGACAATTCGATATTGATTCATCGTATGCTTATGATCAAACACTGCATCGCAACATTTATCTTACGAATCACTTAAATTGAGATATAAGCATGGCTAATACGAGTGCTGCTTCATCTAGCTCGCGAAGCAATCACGTGAACAATGAAAATCCAACAAGTAGCCCGTACTACTTGCATCCAAATGATAGTCCAGCAATTGTCTTGGTTCAACCTCCACTCAATCCGCATAATTACCACTCTTGGAGCAGGACATTTCAAATGGCGTTATTGGTGAAGAACAAAACCTGCTTCATAGACGGATCTATGGCTAAACCTGCACAAAATGATCCTCAGTTTCAGGCATGGAGGCAGGTAAACACAATGATCCAATCCTGGATCATGAACTGCGTTTCTCCTTCAATTGCACAAAGTGTGATGTGGTACGATAGTGCTCTAGATGTGTGGAATGATTTAGCTATGAGGTATGGAAGTGGTGATCCTTTCAGGTTATCTGATTTGTTATGTGAATTTTATGCTGTGAAGCAAGAAAATCTTAGCGTAAATGATTACTTTACGAAGCTAAAGGTACTATGGGAAGAGTTAGCTTCATTAAGATCTGTACCAAAATGTGATTGTCTTCGCTGTGTGTGTGATATAACTAAAAAGGTGAATCAGTTCATTGAAAGTGATTATGTTATAAAGTTTGTCAAAGGCTTGAATGAGGAATTCGATCCAGTAAGATCACAGGTCTTCGTAATGACTCCCCTACCAGATATTAAAACTGTTTTTGCGATGGCGTTGAAGTTTGAGAGGAAGATTACTAATAATTCTGTGTCAACTGGTTTTAATAATGCACCTACAGCATTGATTTCAAATTGTGATGATCAAGAGAGCTTTGTAGCGAACACGTATGTTAATAAGAAGCAAGGACAGACATATAGGAGAGGAAATGGAAGATTTTATCAGGAAGGAAATAAACGTTTGCAATGTAATCAGTGTGGTATGATAGGGCATACAAGTGATAGATGCTACAGAAAGCATGGATTTCCTCCTGGATTTAAGTTTAAGAATCAAGTGAATGCAGCTGAGGTGGTTGAAGAGAGAGTTCAGAACTGTGATGCTGAGATGCCTTTGTCTGGTCTATTTCCACAGGCTATGCAGTCTCTTACTCAAAAACAGTTTACTAAGCTTTTAAAATTGTTGGATATTGATGATGCCGTTTCAGGAAGCAGTGGAAATAAAGAGGTGCAGGGAGCTGTCATGACAGCACAGACAGGTATGTCCACAGGTAAGCGTTCTGTAAGTACTGATTGCGTTTGGATCTTGGATTCAGGAGCCACTGACCATATTTCATGCTCTTTGGCTTTGTTTCAGTCTTATAATCCCATTGATCATGTTTCTATTAAGCTTCCTAACAATGTCACAGTTGAATCAACTCATAGAGGAGTGGTTATATTGCACAGTGGTCTGGTCTTGAAGGATGTCTTATATGTTCCTTCATTCTCTTTTAACCTTGTCTCTCTCAGCAAGCTTACTGACTCCCCTCATCTGCTTGTTTCATTTCATGATTCTGGTTGTTTGATTCAGGATCAGTTGTCCAGGAGGATGATTGGTTCAGCTAGGAAGCATCATGGGCTTTACTATATACATGATTCCAGTTTACCTCTGCAGTATGGAGAATTCAGTACATGTCTTTTGCCTTCTGCCTTGTCTTCCTCTAGTCTTAACTCTGATTCGTATCTGTGGCATGCCAGACTTGGGCATGCCTCATCAACTAGAATACAAGAATTGCATAGGTTACATCCAGAAATACCTTCTTTTGATCAGAATAGTGTCTGTACAGTCTGTCCTTTGGCAAAGTTGAAAAGATCACCGTTTCCTATATCTGCTACAGCCTCTAAGCGTCCTTTTGATGTTGTTCATGTTGATATATGGGGCCCTTATAGGCACCCTACAATGTACAATCAGAGATATTTTTTGACTATAGTTGATGACTGTTCAAGGTATACCTGGATATATTTGCTTAAGGCAAAATCTGAAGTTAGACAGATTTTGCAGAGTTTCTTTCATTATGTGTTTACTCAATTCAATGTTCATATCAAGGTTATCAGAAGTGATAATGGACTTGAATTTAAAATGACTGAATTTTATATGCAAAACGGGGTAGTCCATCAAACAACCTGTAGTCATACTCCTCAACAGAATGGAGTGGTTGAAAGGAAGCACCAACATCTTTTGGTTGTAGCTAGAGCACTTAGATTTCATGCTTCATTGCCCATTGATTATTGGGGATTCTGTCTTCAGCATGCTACATATCTGATAAATTTGATGCCATCTCCTGTACTTCAGTGTAAAACTCCTTATGAGATTTTGCATAATAGTCAGCCTATATATTCTCATCTCAGAGTATTTGGGTGTTTAGCCTTTGCATGTGACAACACTCCTCATAAAGCCAAGTTTGCACCCAGAGCTTTTCCTTGTGTCTTTCTTGGATTTCCCATGAATACAAAGGGGTACATTGTTCAAAAACTTGAAGACAAGTCTGTTATTGTGTCTAGAGATGTCTTGTTTCATGAGAATTCTTTCCCATTTTCTAATGAATCTTCCTTGCCATCAGCATCAGTCTCAGTTCCTCATGCTGTGACTGATGCACCTCTGCCTCCGTGCCCATCACCTCCTCAAGAACATCCCTTGCATCAGTTGCCACCTGCTCCTGATGCTCTTCAGTCAGATGAAGTTGAGTCGTCCTCAGTGTCATCAGTGCCTTCAATGTGTTCATCTCCTTCTTCATCCTCAAAAGAGTCAGTATCCCCTCCAAATGATCAGATACCAATAACTCACCTGGAGGTCCACTTGCCTCTTGCCTCTGATTCTGATCATAGATGTGTTAGGCAGAGACATGCTCCATCTTATTTGCAGGATTATTATTGCAATCTCAGTCATTCCTCTAATGCTTTGGAACCATCTGAGTCTGTGCCATATCCTATACAGTCATTTCATTCTCTTGAAACTTTGGCTCCTGAATACAAGTCCTATATCCTTAGCATCAGTACTGATCAGGAACCTGTGACTTACCAGCAGGCTGCTACATCAGCAGCCTGGCAGCAAGCTATGCAGGTTGAATTGGCAGCTTTGGAGGCTACACGTACCTGGGACATTGTTCCCTTGCCACCTGGTAAACAACCCATTGGCTGTAAGTGGGTGTATAAGGTTAAGCGCAAGGCTGATGGGTCAATTGAACGTTATAAAGCAAGGCTAGTGGCAAAGGGGTACACTCAGCAACCAGGTATAGATTATGTTGACACCTTCTCACCTGTGGCAAAAATGACCTCTGTGCGTCTTCTTTTGGCTTTGGCATCTGTGAATCATTGGCATGTGCATCAGTTAGATATAAATAATGCCTTTCTTCATGGTGATTTATATCAGGAGATTTATATGGAGTTGCCTCAAGGAGTTCAGTCTTCCATCCCTAATGCAGTTTGCAAGCTTCAGAAATCTCTTTATGGGCTTAAACAAGCCAGTAGACAGTGGAATGAAAAGCTTACTGTGTATTTACTGTCTCAGGGTTACAAACAGTCCAAAAATGATTATACTTTGTTTACTAAACGAACCTCAGAATCTTTTATTGCTTTGCTCATTTACGTTGATGACATTATTATAGCTAGTGATTCATTGTCTCATATTCAAGCTCTGAAAACTCATTTACATTCCACATTTCAAATCAAAGACTTAGGTGTTCTGAGGTACTTTCTGGGACTTGAGGTGGCAAGGTCTAAGGGGGGGATTATGATTTGTCAAAGAAAGTATGCACTGGAACTATTAGAAGAGACAGGTTTCTTGGCTGCTAAGCCTGCCTTGACACCCATGGAACAAAATTTAAAACTGGAACATAATGATTCACCTTTATTCTCAGATGTTTCTTGTTACAGGAGAATTATTGGAAAGTTATTATATCTCACTATTACAAGACCTGACATTTCATATGCTGTGCAACAATTGAGTCAGTTCTTAGATTGTCCCACAGAAATGCACATGAAGGCTGTTCACAGGTTGCTTAGGTATTTGAAGAGTAATCCTGGTCAGGGTTTATTGTTTCCCAGCACAGGTTCAAAGTTGCTAAAGGCTTATTCAGATTCAGACTGGGCTGGGTGTACTGAAACCAGAAGGTCTGTTACAGGATATTGTATGTTCTTTGGTAATGCTTTAGTATCCTGGAAAGCAAAGAAACAAACTACAGTCTCAAGGTCTTCCTCAGAGGCTGAATACAGGTCACTTGCTGCAGCCACTTGTGAAGTGCAGTGGTTGTTGTATTTGTTGAAAGACCTGGGTATAGAACAGAAAGAGCCTGTAGAATTGTTTTGTGATAATAAGAGTGCCATATATATTGTTGAAAATCCAGTTTTTCATGAGAGGACAAAGCATATAGAGGTGGATTGTCATGTTGTCAGAGATAAGTTTCAAGAGGGGGTGATTAAGCCAATGCCAGTCAAGACTGAGTTTCAGATGGCTGATCTGTTCACTAAGGCATTGAGTTCTCAAAGGTTGCAATTTCTGACTTCTGCATTAGGAGTCTGTAATATTTACAAGAAGTCAGAATTGAGGGGGGGTGTTAAAGATATGGATACTGTGGAGCAAGAAATAGGAAGTGACAAGAAGGTCATGGTTGGTGGTTAGCCATGGCATGTGCTTGGCATGGCTGGTTGGCAAGGTGCTTGAGTCTTGGCACGGTTGGCAGTACATGATTTAGACTTTGGCACGTGTGGCACGGTTAGCATGATTGGCACACCGGAGCGAACTAAGTCTTGGCACGTATGGCACGGTTGGCACGTTAGGCACGCTGGGACCGCAAGACTTCATAAGGATGGCACGGGTGACATACGGGAGCTGGTGCTAGCCCGGTGTAACAGAGTTTGCTGGTGCAGTAGTAAACTAGCTTGTTTCTCACGTGTATTTTTATGTTTCTAGATGCTTCTTTAGATTGGTATAAATACTTGTATTAGCTGTACATTTGAAGATTGAATAAAATTTTTAGAATTTCCTTCTTCCTCAAGTTGAAATTCTCCTCTGGCGCCATAACGCCATTTTTCATTTGCTCCGAGCTTCTTCATAGCTAATTGTTTCTTGTTTGTTACGTTTTTGATCAAGTTGATCATTTGTTTTGATTTCTATCCAAATTTTGACAAAAATATATGGAATAGCAGTGGCTGTCGTTCCAGCTTTGAGGTGTATGTATGTATAATTTTTGTACGTACATGATATATATATGTATACATATGATATACATATACATAAATACATGTATATGTAAACGTAATTGTGATGCTACATATATACTTTGGCTGATTTAAGGTTTGGAGTGAGAGGTGGTGTAAATTTTGGCAAGGGTGCTGGTGAGGTATAAGTTAGGCTCAAATTTGATAAACATAAGGATGGTATTTGTATGATTTTATGTGGTATAAATATAGTGTTGTGATTGGAGATTTGTCAAATTTGAATTGTTATAAAACTAGGATTTTGCACATTTTGTGAGTGGAATAGGGTTGGAAATGAGAAAACATGAATTTTGGTGGTTGGAGGCGGCGACCGGTGGCGATGCATGAGGCACATACTCCGGCCAAATTGCGACGCGTGCAAGGGTGCTGGGTGTTAGGTGTGGACTGTGACTGCTACCTATGGAGTTGCATGTGAGAAAATATGGGTGGTGTAGATTATGAAAACGGGCCAAGGGGTATAGAGGGAGGGGGAGTGAAATTAGCGATTGTGGAGAGTGAGGAAGCTGGGCCGAGGATTTGGGGGGTGGGGAATGGTCACTGGTAAAGTGGGCAGTAGGGGGCTGAGGGGAGATGAGTTGGATAGTGGGTTGAGTGGAATAGTGGGTCTAGGAGGTGCGTGTATGTATACACGTGTATAAGGACATATATGAGCGTGGGCATATATATGTATATGCATACATGTGATTGGAGGTTAGTAGGATATGGAACATGGAAGGTTAATATTTGATGTGATCGTAATTGGTATTTGGATATGTGTATTTGTATATGATCGAAATTAATTATTGAAAAATATTCTGAAAGTCGACCTTTGAAAATCGTGCACTGCATATTTCAAAATTCATCCTTAAAAGAGAATATACCATTAAGTTGGATTGGTTCCAAGCAAACAGGCCGTCTGAGCATATGACTATATCGATAGGCCGCTCGGACACGTATGACCGTCAATTAGGCAGTCAAGGCATATATGACTATATCAATAGGCCGCCTGGACACATCGACTATTGGAAGACCAATTAATAAGTCTTGCGATATATGTCACTTGTAAGGAAAGTGCTATAACCATCATATCGAAATCGTATTTGAAATCATTATCGAATATCTACATCCACGTGATGCACTAGAGCGAAGTGCAGAATTTATGCCGGTAAAATACTTTCGTAAATTTTAATAGATGTTATCAGTGATTTGTAATTTGTATAATATTCAATTAATTATTTTTGGTGAGAAAGCAAATACAAAAGATTTACAGCAGAAACATTAGTCTAGAGAAAAATGTCATGACGGATGCCTTTTGGCGAATGGTAGAAAAGGGATGGAAACAACAGTGATGGATCATCTGATATCCAAGAATACAAATTGCATATATACATACACGCACGCACACACTCACATAAATAGATATATAGACACACACACATATATATATATGTATATATATATATATTGATATATATATATATATATATATATATATATATATATCTATATATATATATATGTTGGTGACGTCTTGATTCATTCTTGTGCTCTTCATCTTTTTTGGATATGTTTCCGATGACACAGGTCAAACATCTTGCTAGAACTACCTCTGATCATGCTCCTCTTTACTTAACATGTGATTTTAGCAATCCAGGGGCCTGCTCCCTTCAGATATCTTGATGTCACGGCTACACATCCAGACTTTGATGTGTTGGTTCAGCATCATTGGCTGTCCCAACGGTGGGAGGCATGTGAGGTTTCTTTGAAAAGCTTCGCCGTTTAAGGAATCAATTAACGCAGTGGAATAAGGAGGTTTTTGGAAATAACTTTAACGCAGTTGCTCAGGCCAAAGAGGAGGTAACTGCTCGAGAGCGGGCCTTTGATTCCGCGCTCACTGAGACTACACATGAAAGGTATCATCAAAGTGTTGCACAGTTGAGGCTTGCTCAGATACGAGCATTTCTTTATTGGAAACAAAAGGCGAATGTTAAATGGCTTAATGAAGGGGATGCCAACACCTCATTTTATCATCAAACAGTAAAGGATAAAAGGAGAAAGCAATGTATTCGAAGAATCTTACGTCAGGATGGTACAAAATGTGTGCTTGGTCTAGACATAGAACCGGAGGCTGTGCGTTATTTTTCGGACCTTTTTCCAGTAGAGCAGGTAGCTGACAATGATGCTATCCTTCGGCATATTCCAGCTCTATTAACATCGGATGATAACATTATGTTGCAAGCCACGCCGACTTTGCAGGATGTCAAACAGGCTATGTGGGATCTTAGCCCATCTAGTGCGGCAAGTCCAGATAGATATCCGAGCTCTTTTTAGACGATTTTGGCAGGTCATACATATTGATGTATTTAAGGCATTTCAAGAATTTTACTTAGCCGTGCTGATGCCTAAGCAGGTAGACTCAGTTACTATAATATTGATTCCCCAAGGTGCCGAATCATTGGGCATTTGCGGACATCCGACCTATTTTCTTGACAAAATTTGTATCTAAAGTGATTTCGAGATTGATCTCTACTCGGCTGGGCCGTTTGTTGCCCAAACTCATTCTGCCGGAACAAGTAGATTTTATGAAAGGACGGGGCATTACAAAACAAATCCTTCTAGCCCAAGAGATGGTGCTTGTACTGGACAGACGATCTAGAGGGGCCTATGTTATGATCTAATTGGATATGGCTAAAACATTTGAACGTGTCAGTAGGCGCTATCTTGATCTTCTTCTGTAGAAATTATGTTTTAACTCTAGACTTGTTCGTATTTTGATCAATAATTTGCGAGCTACTTGATATTCGGTCCTTATAAATGGCACGCAAGCAGGCTTCTTTTCTATAGGACGTGGTGTAAAACAGGGAGATCCTTTATCACCCTTACTGTTTATTCTTTCCTCGGAAGGATACTCGCGTGGCTTGAATGCATTGATGGAAGTTGGCATGATAAAAGGGTTTAATGCAGGTCGAGTGCCGCATGTTTTGCATTTTGGCTTTGCGATTGCTTTATTGGTATTCTTAAATGGATCAAGTCAAAATTTGGATAGGTTTCGTTCTTTTTCGGCTTCTTATCAGAATGCCTCTGGGCAGCTTGTTAATTATCATAAAAGCCAAAAAGTTGTTGGCATGGGAGTCTCCGGTGTCTAAGCATCGCTGCTTTGGGTATGCGATTAGCATCTTTACCTATTAAATATCATGGCTCGTTTCTATATAAAGACATTAACAGATCCAGGTATTGTACATCTCTCATTAATCACTTTGACGCTAAGTTAACATCTTGGTCGACTAAGCTATTGTCAATGGATTGCCGGGTTGTGCTACTAAAGCATGTTCTAAGCTCGATGCCAACACATATTATTTCTATTTCACGCTTGCCAAAAAGTGTAATTGATGTCTTGAGTCGTAAGATGACAAATTGTCTTTGTAAAGGCAGGTTTCATTGGCGATCATGGCATTATATATGCCTTGCAACAGAGGAGGGTGGCCTGGGAGTACGTAATCTATTGGGTATTCAAAAGGCTTATGATTGTCAGCTTTGGTGGAAGTATTTTCATTCTCAAACACTATGGGCTGAGTTCTGCAATAAAAGTATAGTAATCGGCATTCGGTGTACTCGCATATTTATGATTTCCCAGTTTGGAAGCGGTTATGTAGAATAAATGACTTTATGGAATCAAAGATGGAACGAACACATAATGCCATGCAATAGATGCCGGATGCAAATGGGCAGTTCTCGATCATCGGTCTATACAATAACAACCGAATCGGATAGTCATTTGGCCTAGTCCCGCTATATACGGTGGGTGAACTCACATTCTGGAATGCGAATATTTTTATGAAGACTTTGGACAAGATCCTTGCCAATAGTAGATAATTTGCGGTGCTAGAAAACGATGTTGCCTTCGCAATGCGCCTTCTGTGGTCAGAGCTCATATACTCATGATCACATATTTCTACTCTGCCCGAGAATACGGCCATTATGGGCTGAAGTCTCTATCATTTTTTTGCGCCCTATGCCCCACAGCCGCACCATTAAGGCTCACCTATGCCAATGGTGGCGTATATCAAATAAAACATCTATGACAGGTCAGCTGAGGGCGATAGTCCCGTCGACTGTAAGATGGGAGTTGCCCCTCTCTGGGAAGATAAAATTAAATGTAGATGCAGTGGTGGAAAGATACCGAGCAGCAGCAGGAGTAGTATTGTGAAACGACCAGGGACAACTTGTTTGGGCTTATGATTTGCACTGCCTCTGGTTAGTCCGCTACGAGCATAGTTGTTGACGTTGATGTTAGCTCTAATTCATTATGCGCCAGAGTATGACAATATCATCATTGAGACGGAATTCTTTTTCATTCTTCCTTATGTTGTCGACCGCCCAGCCATTTACGGGTTTATTGGCTGCTGAACTAGCACGGGCAGATCTATTCTTGTCACTTACCCGAGCCACTATTCAATATTATCAACAAGAGGCCAACACTGCATCTCACATGTTAGCTCAACATGGCTACAGTTCCGTAGGTTTACGAAGTTATCATTCCCTCCATGACCTTCCCTATGAAGTTAGTGGAGCAATACTTATGGATGTACAGCTACCTGCTTTGCGCCATTTATCAAATGTCTCACACAGTGTTGGCAATAACCTATATTGGTTGCCTGTATCACCAAATGGCACAGGCAACACTAGTGCAATTTCTTTTCTTTCATTGGTGCCTTTTTACAGTTTCATACGTTGTGAGCTTAAGGTTATACTTACATATTTTTACCTTGCTAGGATTCGCTATGTTGTTGGTTGCTATGCTTCATGTGAGGCATGAACACTTTCGCAATGCATTGTTGGAGTGCATGGCTGATGCCCGACCTATCCAACTGGAGGCATATGATTTGAAGGACTTGCCTTGTGTATGGGGACAACTTGTAATGCGTGTGTCGCCTTGGTTCTCATTGAATCAAAGAGATATAGGTATGTGCTATCTCCTATTTTTTACTTTGGCATATGTTGTTTTTACAATACTTACATCCCAATTTCATGTTGCTTTCTGTTGGGTGCGATGGATCTCAAGGAATTGTGGTAGCACAGTGCTAAACTCAACTTTGATTGCTTGCTATCATTTCCACGGTTACACGTTGAGAACCGACGTGCTTTGAGCGACAACGTCACATAATTTTCTGTTTTACTATGCAATCGTTCCAACTGTATTGGCCCAACGCTCAAATTGTATAAATATGTACGCTTTTTCCTTCGCCAAGATTTTATCTATAAGAGTGATTTTACTTGGCAATGTTTTAATGCGGCATATCATATATGATTGGAGGTTGGCACTCATTAGCTCACTACTTTATTTGTTTTCGTATGATGACCTTGTTTTGTAATATGGTATTCCTTCGCCAAAAGTGAGGCTGCATAATAACACAAATGACTTTTGATAATATATATATATATATATATATATATATATATATATATATATATATATATATATATATATATATATAATGCGGCATGGCGATTTCTTGGCACTGCCGGCGCATACACCAAACCCTTCGTCATTGATGGCCTTCGCCCATCTCCTCCATTAGCCAAATCTTTTGCAACAGTTGTTTCTTCTACCACAATTTCTTTTCCACAGCGGGAAATCGGTCCATACAAAGGCACCTCAGCGGTCCATTTTACACCATCGGAAATCAATGTACTGGCAACCTGATTTCGCCATGCTTTGGTCGGCACTTTGTGGCAGGGTAGGCCGGCAATGGCAGTGAACCTGATTTCGCCATGCTTTGGTCGGCACTTTGTGGCAGGGTAGGCCGGCAATGGCAGCGATCTGTCGAGCATTCGATCTCATTGGATTTCAAGGTAATGTTTCCGTTAGATTGTTGGATGAAAGCTATATATTGATGAATTTCGATAAAGAAGATGATTATACATGTTTTTATCGTGGAACGTGGTGCATTCTTGGATATGAAACGCACGTCACAAAGTGGCTTCATCAAAAATTATTACATGATTACTTTATAATGGCATCGACAATTTACTGGAAGTCCCCAAATGTATGAACGTTGATTTTATTAAATTATTTATAATGGACTTCAACCCTTTTTTCAAATTTTTTAATGTTCTTTATGAGCCTTACAATAATTATTAAACTATGTAACCCTCTATTGAAATTTTATAAATTTAATAGCCCTTAATTCAAATTCTCCCTCCATTATCATTATCGAGTTTTATATGGTAGTAATAACTCATATCCTATATGTATACACACACCACACGCATATATATATGTATGTATGGGCGTGTATATATATATATGCATATGCATATATATATATATATATATGTGTGTGTGTGTGTGTGTGAATGTGTATATTTTTTTATAAAAGAGACGCTGGTCCCTACAGTTTATTTAGAACATAACCCTCACTTATGGCGGAGGAATACCATTGTTACATACAAAGTCATTGCATATTTGAATAAAGGAACTCAATGGGAGATACATATTGCACCAAATGCTTTCCAAAGGGGAAGGAGTATTTTAAAAAATGATATGATATGTCTCATTAAACCCTTGGCAAGCAAGATCACCCTTGTGGATAAAATCTTGCATGAAGGAAAAAGAGTGCATATTTACCACCCTTGAAAATTGACGTATGAACCTCCACTGCCCAGTCACTAATATGATCTTGCGTAATGAATGATTAACCGCAAACAATGTCCGATAACAATCAGTCTCGTTCGATCCAGTCCATGCACATGTAAAGAGAAGGCCAAAGTTAGATGATGATAATAGACATAGTGAAAACATAAAAGCCATAAGAAACCAAAGCATACCGAGTCTGCCTGCATCCCTTCGGATACAGGCAGAAATGGTCAGTGATCGCCAATCCATTCGGAAGACATGATGAATCTTACGTGACGCGTAGATGTACAGATGAGAGGTCCAAACGAATGGAACCTCGAACTAAAGGCAGAAAAGTGTTATAAATATATGTTTGAGTCCGAGGGTCCATCATTCCATGCTGGGCAAGGTAATGGGCAGCCATGTTTGCTTCTCTATAAACATGATTGAATTCAGGGCTATGTTGATTCTTCAACGACTGCAATAAACGTAAATGATAATTTCTAAAAACTACATGCGGCTGCGCCAGACGTGTACAAATCTGAGAACAATCCGATTCAAGAATAAGTGCACGATACAGTGGCAGGAAATATAGCAATCTGAATACCGCAGCCTAAATCTCTTCCATCAATGGTGTACTTTGAGGCAAGCGAAATGAGATAACACCAACACAAAACAAGCATGATCACACAAAATAGCACCTCCTACAGCATAATGCCTTCCAACCGCTGCAACTACATTTAATTTCAATCTACCTGAAGGGGGAGATAACCAGCGAACCACTTGCGGACGCGGTGGCCGAATTCACAGCAACCAAAGAAGATGTTGTGTCGAATAAACCCCAGCCGCCAGCTTCGTGCCCTCTATTGTTTTACCCCACATAGAGATGTCATAATGTATTGAAGCCCTAAGGGACACTGAAGAAAAAGGAATCATATCAACATACATTAATGACGCGTAAGCACGCCATATATTATGCACGATAATAGCCGGAACCACAACTTTGAGCACCCCAAATAGAGAGGATAATGTAGAGCGATACCACCAAGATAAGAGATATTGCCAAAGCTTCATCGATGTTAGGGAAAACACAATGCAACTCCGACGCATATAATTCCCATATACTTCGATACACTCACAATACAAAAAAACATGATCCACCGTTTCCGAAGCGTGTTTGCAAAAAAAGAGCATTGCGTAGGTCGAGCAGTATTATAAGTACCAATGTAGTCCGCAAAAGGTAAAGCGGAATGATAAATATGCCACTAAAACTGTTTGATGGATGGCGAATGATGTTTATTTCCAAATAAATTGCGCAGAAAGCAGTGTACGCCTCTGTGTTCGACAAAGATCATATGCACTGCGCAATGAGAACTCACCAGTAGCGGTAGGCATCCATCTTATATGCGCCCCTTGTCCTACGGTTTGAGTAATACATAAATCATGGATTCTACAAATGATCTTCCAAACAGGTGAATCCGGTAGTCTAAGCCGATAATCCCCACAGTTTCTATATTTAGCATGCATATATTTACTCCAGAGTGTACTATTTTGCTGATAAGACCACCAAATGCGACAGTAGTAAGCCTCCTGTAGCATACAAAGATCACGAATGCCCAAACCTCCTTCCTCACAAGGGTGGCTAATATTGGACCATGCAACCCAATGATGTCGTAGTCCCCAATAAAATGTAGCCATTTTCCGTTCTATAATTTTAATCACCGATTTTGGCAATCCGCCTGCAGCAATAACATGCAATGGGAGAGCCGAAATAACTGCATGAAGTAAAACAAGTCTACCTACCAAAGAGAGTAGCCGAGTATGCCATATATTCAAATGAGCATCAATATGCTCTATTAAAGAAGCACAATATCTGGAACGATTTATGCCCTTGTGTAAATAAGAACCAAGATATCGAAATGGTGAGCTAGAATGCATGTGCAGGATATCCTCAAAACCTCTTCGTTGATGTAGCGATGTGGCTGCAGACGGGATGAAGCTGCTCTTGTGGGAAATTTACCTTTGACCAGAGGCTGTTTCATATGATGCTAAGAACGCATGGAACCGCCATAGATTCTAATTTGAGTCTCTTAAAAACACTAACAGGTCATCCGCATAAGCCAAGTGTGTAATATGGAAAGGAATCCGCCCTAAACGTAGTGGATGCCGGTCTCCTGAGGCCACTAATGCTTTCAAACCTCTACTGACCCTTCGGAAGACAGAATAAAAAGCAAAAGGGATAATGGATCACCTTGCTTACCGCCCCTGTATAGCCGAAAGGATTGAGAAGGCTGACCATTAATCAATACTACTAAAGTCGTAGCGCTTAAATTATTCAGTATAATCCGAATGAAAAAAATCTGAAAAACCAAAACGGCGTAGCAATAACTCCAGATACTCCTAACTGACTCTGTCAAAAGCATTCATCATATCCAACTTCAGACATAATTGAGATCCTCACTTATCAAGCATACGAACCATCTCCCTTGCCAATAATACCTGCGTGGAGATATCATGTCCCTGCATAAAGCTTGTCTGCTCCGGCGAAATTAACTTAGCAAGCAACATATTCAAACGAGTGACAATTATTCTCGTACAAACTTTACTCAAAAAATTTGTAAGACAAATATGCCAGAAATCACTGAATGTATTCAGAGATGTAGTCTTTGGTATCAAAGTGATTAATGCACTAGTCATCGCCGATGGCTGGGGTACTCTAAGAAAAATTTCCTGCACTGTTACAACAACATCTGTGTGAATAACTGGCAACCAGGAACGGAAAAAATTACCATTGAATCCATCTGGCCCCGCAGCACTAAGAGGGTCTAAATGCCAAAACGCCTCCTCAACTTCCTTCTCATGTGGTAACTACGGAAGCATGACATTATCATCAGCCGTGATCAACGACAGAATATGTCGAAGAATCTCATCATAATTACTTGTAGGTTCCTTAGCAAATAATGAGGTGAAGAATCTCACATAGACACACAACTCGCATATTGAGAAAATACAATTATAGATATGCAGGAAATAACACACTGGTGCATGATAAACATAACAAGCACAATAGGCCACTTACCTGACCACAGCCCTGTCATATTGCTTATAACCGATACGGCTCAGCCACCTTGTGCTGCAATAGCAACCAGTCTCTGCCATCTTTGTTTGGAACCAAACTCAACTATACAATATATTTCCTTTGTAGGGTGAATTTTTCTAAAACTTGAATTTTGCAAACACATTTTTCTTTTATAATTACCATTTCACTTTCTGCTTATCACTTATTACCTTTTGTATAAGAGAATACAAACTTTCTTTCGGCCCCAACAATTTAGCCAACAGCGGCCACATCACTCTTCTTTAACACCACAAAAAAAATTGTGGTTTGCCGAGGGAAAAGATCACCGACGAACAACGTTTGGTCGTTGTTTCGTCGGTAATAGCGACGCCATAGCGACAAAAAAAACGTCGTCGCTGATTGCGACGAAAGTACGATGAAATTCATTGTCGCTAAAAGAAAAATAGTTAGTCAGGTGAATTGCGTCGGTGATTTGTCGGTGGCTCGTCGCTACTCTGCGTGTTTTATTCGTCGCTATTTAGTTTGTAACGTTACGTCGCTATGTCGTCGCTGTTGTGTCGCTAAAATTCCACAACACGGATAAAATAAATTCGTCGTTTAGTAAGTTCTTGGCGTTGTGTATCGTCGCTTTTTTTGTCGATAAAACCCGCATGTGGCAAATGTTTTGTTTTACTTTCCGTTCGTAATTCGATTTGTCGTTGTGTCGTCGTAGATACGTCGAGAATTAAACACGTGTATTGATTAAGGAAAAAGAAAGCGGTAATTGGGAAAAATACTCATTCATTTAATATAAAAAGTTACATTATCAAACGAAAAAATAAAAAAAAAAACTAAAAAGAGATGCGGAGATGGGCCGTTCACTCTTCGTCATCGGACGAAAGAGTGGCCGCGACATTCGCCGCAAACTCTTTGAGAAGGCGCTTGAGCTTGTAATATCTAAATTTCATCTTCCGCAGCCTTCTAGTCATGTATGCAGTTGTCGCGACTGCTGATGCATGTTTGCCATCAGCATACGGAAGTCGGCGTCCTGCATCGGCGTTTGTTCTTGATCATCCTGATGCTTGCGGTGGGCCATAGACAGATACGGAACCCTCTCGCTCAACCGATGGTGCTTGAGGAGGAGGCCCTTCTGGAGGGGCACTGATTGCCCGTCCACAACGCCTGGAATTCTTTAAAACTACGCGGCATATTTTGATTATTTTATAACCTTCTATGTGTGTATGTATATGTGCGGATATGTGGGGTATAAATAGTAAAATTAGCGACGACATAGCGACGACATAGCGACATATTTGTCAACCTTTAGGAATGTGCAGTGATGACCTTCGGCTGTGTTAGCGACGACGTAGCGACGAATCCGCGACGTGTATTTATCGTACGATGCAACCGTTAGGAACTGAACTGGCACTGCCGAATAGCGACTACTTGGCGACGGCGTAGCGACGAAACGCGTCGAATAATGTGAAGAGACGTTGGCCATCGCTGTTTCGTCGGTAAAAACGTCGCTAAATTCAAAAAAAAATTCGCGCGTGCCCGGTTCTTGTCATTGTATTCAGTTTCGTCGATACGGTTAGTAGGTTTTTGTCGTTCTATTAAGTTTCGTCGAAGATATAGTTAGTAGGTTTTTGTCGTTGTATTAGGTTTCGTCGATATATAGTTGATGTTTAGTCGGTGAATTAGTCGATGAAATTTTTCTGAACCACATTTCGCGTATACAGGTGCGTTGTCAGGATTCGTAAGAGATTAAACACGTGTTATAATTATTAAGAAAACAAATGCGATATTAAAAAAATAAAACTTCATTAATATAAAATTAAAAATTACAAAATATAATAGGAAATATTGAAAAAAAAGCTAATAGCGGAGAGTAGCCACTCACTGTTCGTCATCCGAACAGAGAGAAGCTATACTCTCCGCGCACGCCTTCAGTTGGCGTCTCAACTGTGCAGATTTGGATTTAATCCGCATCTGCCTTTTATCTATGTTGTCGAGACGCTCTTCCTGAAGCGTGATATGCTCCCTCAGCTCATCCAACGTTTCCCACAGATATCGTACTTCTCTTTAGAGATCGCCAATGAGGCAATCCCGACGAGGTTCAGAGGGCTCAACATTTTGGTGTGATTCTGGTGGGGGAGGAACTGTCGAAGAAGAGGGTTGTTCAGTTGGCGGTCTTGCCGCTGATTTGCCTCTACCACCACGTCGCGCTTGCGATTTAGTACGAACCATTTTGGATTATAAGAAGGATTTGTTTTATATGTTGTTGCGGCACGCTGATACTGTTTATATAGTGAAATCAGCGACAGATAGCGACGAATTAGCGACGAAACACATCGTAAGTTGTAACCATTGGGAACTGGACGGACTGCCTATTAGCGACGCCGTAGCGACGACTTAGCGACGCAACACGTCGTACAGTGTGAAGAGACGTTGTGGCGTCGCAATGTTGTCGGTAATTCATCGGTAAAAGCATACCAAACGACGTGTTTCGTTGCTGGTCGTCGTAAATCGTCGGAATGTGTGTTTTGTTTGTCTCCGGGATTTGTGTTTCTTGGTCGTCGCCGATCGTCGCTAAGTCGTCGGTATTGTGTTTGTTTGTTTCCGGGATTTGTGTTTGTTTGTGGTCGCTATCGCATCGCTAATACGTCGGTAATATTGCAGGCTGAGAACGATAAAACCATTTTCCTTCTTCTTCTTCTTCTCCATTCTTCTCTCATTTCAAACACATCAATCATCAATTTTGAAACGAAAATACAGAAGTGTGGAATTTTGATTTTTTTCTACCACCGAAAAAAGATAGCTGCTGTTATTTTAAAGGTATAGCGAGAAAATGGATCCGAGTAGAAGCGATAGAAAGTGGATGTACCAGAGAGTAAACAACGGGGAGTGGTGTTTTAGATTTGTTGAAGGTCTCAAAGAATTTTTGGATTTTGCGACGAGTAATGAAAGTGGAACGCAGATTAGATTCCGTGTAAGAAATGCAAGAACCGTAAATATAAGGATCCGGGTGACGTGAGGGGTTCACTTATTGAAACAAGGTTTCGTCCACAATTACCATACATGGTACTGTCACGGCGAGTATGAGGGGGGCGTCTACATCTGCAACTGTACACGTCAAAGGGGGACCCGGTCAGGTTGATGCCGAAGAAATAGACGAGGGATCTCACAACCCATACAGTGCAGATGGTGCAAGACGCAGCCGCCGGCGGCATTTATGGGAGAGCAGTACTTACAAATGCAGGATCCGGATGAACAGCCGCGTATATTCGTGGAGGAAGATCCGAACCCTCAGGCGAGAAGTTTTTTGAGATGCTGAACCGCCGCCAACACGCCGCTGTATCCTGGTTGCGGTAGTCACACACAGATGTCCATGATCGGTCAGATGACGAGCATGAAGACGGAACACCGCATGACGGGAGAGATTGTACGATGGGATGTGTCAGCTGATGAGGGAATCTCTTCCCGAAGGGAACACAATGGTCGACAGCTTTTATTCGATGAAGAAACAGCTGCCGGCGTTGGGACTGCCGGGTTCAGAAAATCGATTGTTGTTCAGAGGGGTGCATCATATACTTGGGGCATCAACGAGGATAAAGACAAGTGCAAGGTCTGTGGGACAAGCAGGTGGAGAACGAACAAAAGAAACCGGAACGTGCCCAGAAAGCAATTCTACTATTTACCTCTCGCTCCTAGACTGCAGAGGCTATACGCATCCGGTGCCACAGCTAGCCAGATGAGGTGGCAAGCGGAGCACTACACGAAAGACGGTGAGATGTGTCATCCATCTGACGGCGAAGCTTGGAGGATGTTCGAATGCGACGCCTCCGGGTTTTTCGTCGAGACAAGGAACGTTAGGTTGGGTTTATGCACCGACGGGTTCAAACCCGTTTGGACAGTCGGGGAGAGCAGTGATTCGTCGTGGCCTGTAATTGTGATGCCGTACAATCTACCGCTTGGATGTGCATGAAGAAGCCCTTACATGTTCTTGACTGTGATCGCACCGGGGCCTAGGAATCCGAAACAGAAGATCGACCTATACCTGCAGCGCTGATACATGGCTGAAGTGGTTGTAGGAGTTTGGCGTGGAGACGTTTGATGTATCGACTAAACAAAACTTCCAGCTACGCGCCGCGCTGATGTGGACGATCAGCGACTTCCCGGCTTATTCTATGTTGTCGGGGGGGAGGCACAGCAGGGAAATACGCTTGCCCTTGCTGCATGAAGCAAGCGAAGACAATGTCCTTGAAACATGGACGTAAGATAAGCTGGTTCGACAGCCATAGGAAGTTCCTGCCCAGACGTCATTTGTACAGAAAGAACGTGACGGCGTTCATGCCTGGCATTGTCGATAAGGACACAAAGCCCGAGCTCCTCACGGGTGCAGAGGTGCTGCAGGAGATAGACAGTTTGTAGAAACAAGAGGGTTTGAGTGATTTCAAAATAAGAAATTTGAATATATATATTATATATCTATATATATATATATATAAACGTTGGGTATATATATCCACGAGTGTACATGTATGCATGATAACTTGCCTTATTTAGCTCATATATTATGTTGCAGTACTAACGAGCCCATGAGCTTTAAAGCTTACATCATATGGCGAACATTGTTGAGTTTATGCTATTTTCAGGTGCCACAATTAATGAACTAAAGTAGTTCATTAAGTGAAGTACTTAGTTTAATAAACTAAGTAGTTCATAAAGAAGATGCATTTGGAAAAGGCAGCAAAGGCAACATGGCTATGGAAGGAAAGTCTTCTCCTCCTCTCCACATTCATGTCACACGCCTTTTATACATATATATACTATATTTCAGATTTTTTATAAAAGGCACATACACATGTATTCCAACGTACTACCGGACCACGTTATATATCTTACGTACGTACGTTAACGTCACACCACTATACTTAACTCATATTTATGAGTATATTCAGGTCTTATATCATATGATATAAGATATGGTGATACAAATAATACGACACGATAAAAGGTTCTAAACTGAAATTTGTCGTATCGGGCGAATACCGAAACTTCGCCAACGTGTCACGTACTTGCCATAAATAAATGGCCAGCCCATATACATCAAAAATTGATGTAAATTTCGTGCACATCACTGAAAAATCAGGCAAAAATACTTTCCATGTTAGGCACAACCAAATCACCCACATTTAGGCCAAAATGTGAATATTCCAATATTAATTTTGTCACATGTTTATGTACCATTTTAAATCAGCCAAGAGCTGAAATTTAAATATATATTAGATATATTATGTATAACATAATATATATATCATGTGCAAAAGTTGGAATTTAAATTAGAGAAAAATCGGGTAATCGATAAATATCGAAAAATTCGGTTTTCTACGCACTTAACATGGAACGTTTTTCTTGACCATGATGTGACACGTATCTAGACACTTTTTACATATAATATACATCTTAAAATGTTCTAGAAAATTAAATTAAGGGCTGATTGGAATATTACATGTGTATATTATTAAATGTGCACTATTTTACAAAGTTAGCAAAAATAAATTTCAGCACATGTATATACACTTTCAAACGCCACTACAGCTGAGTTGGAGCAAATGTGGAGCCTTGTTGGCATGTTGATTGGTCAAGGATCAATGTTGATGAATCAAAGAGAGAAGCTACGAAAGGTAAGTTTCAACATATACCTCTCTTATGTCACATGCTGAACATTTCAGCATGTTACACATACCATGTGCCGAATTCTTCATGGTTAAGCAAGATATTTTGTCAATTTTTCATTAAAGAATTAATTAAAGGAGTTATGGAAATGATTTGAATGTTATGTAAGGTAATTAAGTGTGATATTTTCATATCACACATGCTGAAATTTTCAGCATGTGTGAGGGGATGTGCTGCCGAATGTTGCTCCTTATTGTGTCCAAGTTCACTCTTCATTTGGTAGGCAAGACTTACCTTATATAGTTGATTTATTTTTAGGGAAAAAATTCAAAGGAAAATGGAAGAAATCTGGATTATCTCATGTTGTAATGTAATGCTGAAAATTTCAGCATTGAAAATAAGGGTGTGGCCGATTTCTATGAGATGGAAAGAAGATATTTGTGTGTCTTGCACTTTATGACAAAATTTGAGAATTATGGCATGATTTGATGATTGATTATTTGGCAAATATTTAGTGTTTATTTCAGATTTTCCATGTCATCAAATGATGACAATATTGAGCCAATCAAGAGGTGCCAAGTAAGCAATGACTAAATGATGGTCCAATAGAATGATGCCAAGTAAGCAAAGCATTGTCACCATGATGTCTTACCTCCTCTCAAGCAATTAAAAGGAAAATTTTCAAGAGGGGGAAGAGCTTAAGGGGGACGGCTGTACATGCTATAAGGAGAAGAGAAGAACAAACAAAACAACAGCAAGATTTGCATTCAAAAGTGATCAAAGTGACAAGCCTTTCTTCTCCTACACTTCTTCTTCGTCTCTTGTAAAAAGCCTATTGTATATTACTTCTTTCAATCTTGAATAGGCTTCATATAACCACCATTCATATATCCTTTGTAAAAGATTGATCAAGGTGTGATCAATCTTCATTCTAGCAAGGTTGTTGGTGTTCGTGCGAATTGTACTTACAATACAAGGTTTGTAAAGGGTTGAGTTAGGTGTAACTCTATCAACCCTGTGGTAAGGTGTGGTGTGTGTGTTGAATAGTGTGAACCAAGGAAGGTGTTCCTTGAAGACCTGGAGTAGGTTGTTTATAACCGAACCAGTATAAAAATCTCGGTGCAATTACTTTCACCATTTACTTTTCAGTTTCTGCATGTTTACTCATATTATTCACGTTCGTAAAAATAGTAAAAGTTTTCCGAAAAATTATAAACATTTCCAGAAACATACATAAACGTTCTGGGGTTAATTTGGCACAAGTTGCAACCCTTTTGGACAAGTACAAGTCATTCAAACGTCAAAAGTTCTGAGACTAGTGCAGTCTGATTTTCAGACTTGCAAAGGTTGAGACTTTGGGTGTATTTGACCTACTTCCCAAAAGAATTTTCAAAAACTGTTTCAATCCATTTAATATAGTCTGTGAAGAGTTATTGGTCAAATTTTCAGATCATGTGGACATTCACACAAATAGGAATTAATTTTTTCAAAACCATTTACCGTTTCTGGCAGATTTGCACAATCTGAGTGCCAACGGTTTTGAAGGGGTTAAAGGTTGAATTTTGATTTGAAATTTTTAGGGGACCCTCATAACATCTGAGGCTAAGTTCTCTCAAAATTTCATAATTTTTGGAGACCTCTAACCTAGTTTTAAAAACGTTTTAAAACTGGTCCTGAAAACAGAATCTGTTTTCAGAACTTGAATTGGTTAGGTTTAAAGAAATTTTAAAAACCATATTTTCCGCACCATCTATTCAACCCCCCCTTCTAGTGGTGCCTTGCAGATCCTACAAGTGGTACCAGAGTGCAGGAATACTCACGACAAGGAATCCAACGATTCAGTGAGATGGCATCCACAAATCTCAAAACCGAACAAAAGGTATGTCGAGCCAAAGGCCTCCACTCTTTGACGGTGAGGTCTTTTATTCAATGGAAACTTAGGATGAAACTTTTTTCTTATGGCTATAGATATAGACCTTTGGTCAATAATTGAAGATGGTCCATATGTCCCATCTAAATTATCCACTGTAGATGGAGTCACACTAGAAGTCGTTAAAACGAGACAAGACTATACTAGTGAAGATAAAAAGAAACTGAGTATGAATGCTAGGCCATGCAGTTACTCTTAAATGGTTTAAGTAAGAAGTGAGTCTAGTTATGTGTCCAATTGTTCGAGTGCACAAGAAATGTGGAGAATCTTAGAAATGAAACACGAAGGCACGAGTCAAGTAAAGAGTCTAAAATTAATATGCTCATGTCTACTCTTGAGTCTTTTAAGTTGTTGCCTAATGAGTCAATTGTAGATATGGATCTTCGTTTGACTAACATCTATAACTCTCTTGAGTCTCTTGGTAAGGCTTTTACAACGCAGGAAAGGTACAGAAAGTCCTACGGAGCCTTCCTTCGGAATGGGATCCTAAAGTGACTGCCATAGAAGAAAGCAAGGAGACTAAGTCAATAAAAATGGAAGAACTCATTGGTTCACTTAAAATGTATGAAAACAAACTCACTATTCGGGAAATCGGAATCATCTAAACAAGGTAAGACAATTGCTTTTAAATCAATGAATACGTCTCCCCTCCCTCCGATCACGTAGATGATAGTGATTCCGAATCGGATAATGATGACTTAATTCTATTGGCTAAAGGACTAAGAAGATCATGAGAAAATCATTTAGAAATAAAAACAAGGTCACTACATCTAGGAGAAACAAAAACAAGTCAAATGATAAGGACACTAAATGTTATGAATGCGGCAAACTCGGATACTTATCATATGACTGCCCTAACAAGGAAAAGCAAACTAATCAATACCCTGACAAGGAGCGGAACAAAAATAGACTCGTCTCAGATCCTAAACAAAAGGAAACGTGCACTAAAAGCCTCCACATGGAGTGACTCATTAGACTCTGAAATCTGAGACGAAGAGGAGACCGCACAAGTTTGCTTCGCTTCAAAGGCATCTAATGAGGGTATCATCTGACTCTGACTGCTCTGAACCTTCTTACGATGATCTTTTTAGGTCAATATCTGAGTTACATAAATTTACTAAGACTCTCGCAAAAGAAAAGAAACGTTTAATTGAAGACAAGAAACTGTTAGAATCCTCTACGAGAATCTTGTCGCTCAATTAAGCGATTCAAAGAAAGAGTCTTCATGTATCATCACTGCATTAAAAAACCGAGATCACATCATTAACTCTCAAAATAATGAAATGAAATCCGAGATTTCAAATTTGAAAATCAAGGAATACAGACTTAGAGAAAACGATGAAACAATTCGATACAGGGTCAAACATGCTGCATCGCATCATATTATCACAAAGCATGACAGTGACAAAACTGGATTGGGATACGTTGAACTAATGAAGTATCAACCAAACCAACCAAGTTTGTTGTGTCTAAGAAAAGTACACACCCCTAAGCATCAAGTGGCGTCTAAGATGACGCAAAAAGCACCCCCTTCCACACGCCCCACTCCCTCATATCATGTGAAATATAACGGTTTACCATATAGATATGAGAAGAAAAGAACAATGCATACACGAAATACATATCATCCGCGCACTACGCACTACGCACACAAGGACATTATCATAAACGTCCTTCATATAATGAGTATAGAGGAGTCCTTGGGCAAAGACCCAAAATACATGCATCACATGTATACTATATCGCACCTTCATCTACATTCTTGCCATTTGATAGACCGAGAAGGATCACCCAAGTATGGGTACCGAAAGGTACCTTTACCAAAAGGTGATTAACTAACTCGAAGGACCCAAAATTAAAAGGGTACCTAAATCACCTTTTCACATTGCAGGGAGACCACTCATCAAAAGACACATCAATAAAGTGGTTCCTTGACAGTGGTTGCTCGAGGCACATGACGGGTGACCCGAGCCTATTCTCCAAATTAAAGAAGGTCAGAAAAGGTGGATCCGTGACCTTTGGAGACAACAATGAAGGCAAGATCATTGGTAAAGGTACGATTGGAAATCCGAATACACTTCAATCTCAACGTGTTTTTTGGTAAGAAACTTATCTTACAATCTTCTTAGTATTTCTCAATTTGTTGACAATGGTTTCAATGTGTGTTTTACTCACCCTTATTGTAATATAATAAATAAAAATGGAGAAACCGTTTTAAAAGGAAACGTGAAGGAAATATATTCACACTATCTATGGATGATGTAGTAGATGCCAAAGTTAAATGTTTTATGTCAAATGAACCCAATGTGAATTTATGGCATAGACGTTTAGGACACATAGGTATTCTCTACATTAGAAAAAATTGCAACGAAAGAACATAGTACGGGGATTGCCTACGCTTGATTTAGACAACTTTCAGTTGTGTGAATCTTGCATAAAAGGCAAACAAACACGTGAGTCACTTAAGCCTAAAAATGAGATAAGCACGACTAGAATACTAGAACTATTGCATATCGATTTGTTTGGTCCTAGTCGTACTACAAGCCTTGGTGGGCGTCACTATGCATGCGTGATTGTTGATGACTTTTCTCGTTATACTTGGACTTTATTTCTTGCACATAAGGATGATAGCGCCGTAGAAATCGCTAATTAATTAAACAACTTGAAAATCAATACGGCGTAAATGTGAAAAGAATAAGAAGCGATAGAGGCGGTGAGTTTAAAAATAAAGAGATGATTTCATTTTGTGAAGAAAAGGTATTAAACATGAGTTTTCGCCACCTAGAAACTCCACAATTAAATGGAGTAGTAGAAAGAAAGAATCGCACACTACAAGAAATCGCTAGAACCATGCTTGCGAAAATAAATTGCCTAGATTTCTGTGGGCGGAAGCCCGTAAATTGTGCATGCTATATTGTAAATCGCCTATCTATAAGAAAAGAAAATAAATAAGACGCCTTACGAAATTTTGAATGATCGCATGCCTAAGATAGATTATTTTCGGTGTGTTTGGATGCAAATGTTTTGTATTGAATACAAAAGATAACTTAGATAAATTTGAATCCAAATCAATTGAGTGCATTTTTATTGGGTATTCCATAAATTCAAAAGCATATAGATGTTATGATCCTATTACTAGACAAATCATAGAATCTATTCATGTTAAATTCAATGAATTTGGAGAAATTGATAAAGAAAAGGAATATGATGATGATTTTGAATTGAAACCCGTTTTGGATGAAGATAATGAGTCTTTTGATATGCATGAGATGAATGAGACACTAGAAATGCATGATCATATAGAAATGCATGATAACTTAGAAAATAATCAACCAAGATGGCATAGAGATCACCCACATGATCTCATCATAGGCGACATCACTCACGGTGTGCGACCACGTAGAAGAATCACTTCGGATGAAATTAAATGAATTTCATGCTATGATTTCTGAAATTGAGCCCAAAAATGTGCATGATGCTTTGAGTGATTCATCTTGGATTGATGTTATGCATGACGAACTTAATCAATTCGTTAGAAATGATGTATGGATTTAGTGCCACGACCACAAGATAAGACAATAATAGGCACAAAGTGGGTATTTAGGAACAAAATGAATGAAGAAGGAAAGGTCGTTAGAAATAAAGCAAGACTCGTAGCTCAAGGATATAATCAAGAGAAGGAATAGACTACGATGAAACATTTGCACCCGTAGCACGTTTAGAAGCTATACGACTCTTGCTTGCTATTGCTTGCATGAAAGATTTTAAATTGTATCAAATGGACGTCAAAAGTGCTTTTCTAAATGGATTATACAAGAAGAAGTATACGTGAAAGCAACCACCCGGTTTTGAAGATTTGAAACATCTAGATCACGTGTACAAACTAAAGAAGGCACTATATGGTCTAAAGCAAGCGCCGAGAGCATGGTATGATTGTTTTGCTACTTTTCTTTTAGAAAATAATTTTAAACGTGGTACTATAGATAGTACACTATTTTGAAACAAGAAAAAATCAGATTTACTTATTATTCAAATTTACGTAGATGACATTATTTTCGGCTCTACCTCACATAGACTCGTTAAAGATTTTGAAAATTGTATGAAAGCTGAATTTGAAATGTCTATGGTTGGTGAACTTAATTATTTGCTTGGCTTGCAGATTAAGCAAACGAGCAAGGAATTCATATAAGCCAAGCTAAGTACGTAAATGACATGATCAAGAAATTCAATTTTGAAAATTTTAAAACCATCACCCACGCCTATGAGTGTTACTATTAAATTAGACAAAGACGAACATGTAAAGACGTTGATAATGGATTATATCGATCTATGATAGGTTCTTTACTATATTATACTGCTAGTAGGCCTGACATTATGTTTAGCGTATGCATGTGTGCTCGTTTTCAAAGGTCAACCTAAGGTGTCACACTTAAATGCAATAAAAAGAATATTCCGCTATATAAGCACACGCCCACCTTAGGTATTTGGTATGATAAGGACTCTACATTCGATTTACATGCTTACACTGATGCAGATTATGGTGGTTGCAAGATAGATAGAAAAAGCAACGAGCGGAACTTGCCAATTTATAGAAAATTCCCTTATTTCATGGTTTTCCAAAAAGCAAAGCAAGTGTTGCTTTGTCCACTACTGAGGCTGAGTATATGGCTCTTAGCCTTTGTTGCACACAGTTGTTGTGGATAAACACAACAACTTTCGGACTTTGGAATTACCGTAAATAAATTCCTATATATTGGATAGTATGAGTGCAATAAATCTGTCTAAGAACCCCGTATTACACTCTAAGGCTAAGCATATAGAAGTTCGCTATCATTTTCTTCGTGATCACGTTAACAATGGTAATATTGTCATAGATCACGTACGCACAGAATCACAAGTAGCGGATATATTTACAAAGCCCTTAAATCAAGCCACATTTGAATCTCTCGTTCTAAATTAGGCATGATTCCTGTTGATGTGATTTAATGCGATATTATTTGATTTACTTTCCTTTTTGACAGGAATCTTTTGATTAACTTTCCAAAATAGAGAGAAAGGGGGAGAGAGAAGCATGATTTAAGGGGGAGAGAGATTTAAGGGAGAGAGATCACTGATTGATCCTAATTGCATGAATCAAGGGGGAGCCGGATTTGAAATTCGAAATTCAAATTTCAAATCTGTGCATAATTCGAAGGGGGAGAGATAACACTTAAATCATGTACACTAGTTATTTTGAAAATCATCAAAAGGGGGAGATTGTAGAAAAGAGGGTTTGAGTGATTTCAAAATAAGAAATTTGAATATATATATATATATATAAACGTTGGTATATATATATATACACAAGTGTACATGTATGCATGATAACTTGCCTTATTTAGCTTATATATTATGTTGCCGTACTAACGAGCCATGAAGCTTTAAAGCTTACATCATATGGCGAACATTTGTTGAGTTTATACTATTTTCAGGTGCCACAATTAATGAACTAAAGTAGTTCATTAAGTGAAGTACTTAGTTTAATAAACTAAGTAGTTCATTAAAGGAAGATGCATTTGGAAAAGGCACAAAGGCAACATGGCTATGGAAGGAAAGTCTTCTCCTCCTCCCCACATTCATTCACACGCCTTTTATACATATATATACTATATTTTCAGATTTTTTATAAAGGCACATACACATGTATTCCAACGTACTACCGACACGTTATATATCTTACGTACGTACGTTAACGTCACACCACTATACTTAACTCATATTTATGAGTATATTCAGGTCTTATATCATATGATATAAGATATGGTGATGACAAATTAAATACGACACGATAAAAGGTTCTAAACCGAAATTTGTCGTATCGGGCGAATACCGAAACTTCGCCAACGTGTCACGTACTTGCCATAAATAAATGGCCAGCCCATATACATCAAAAATTGATGAAAATTTCGTGCACATCACTGATAGCAAAAATACTTTCCATGTTGGCACACACAAATCACCCCACATTTAGGCCAAAATGTGAAGATTCCAATTTTATTTTTGTCACATGTTTATGGTACCACTTTAAATCAGCCAAGTGCTGAAATTTAAAATATATTATTATATATTATGTATAACATAATATATATATCATGTGCAAAAGTTGGAATTTAAATTAGAGAAAAATCGGGTAATCGATAAATATCGAAAATTCGGTTTTCTACGCACTTAACATGGAACGTTTTTCTTGACATGATGTGACACGTATCTAGACACTTTTTACATATAATATACATCTTAAAGTGTTCTAGAAAATTAAATTAAGGGCTGATTGGAATATTACATGTGTGTATTATTAAATGTGCACTATTTTACAAAGTTAGCAAAAATAAATTTCAGCACATGTATATACATTCAACACCTACAGCTGAGATGGAGCACATGTGAGCCTTGTTGGCATGTTGATTGGTCAAGGATACAATGTTGATGAATCAAAGAGAGAAGCTACAAAAGGTAAGTTTCAACATATACCTTCTTATGTCACATGCTGAAAATTTCAGCATGTACACATACCATGGCCGAATTCTTCATTAAGAAGATATTTTGTCAATTTTTCATTAAAGGATAAATAAAGGAGTTATGGAAATGATTTGAATTGTATGTAAGGTAATTAAGTGTGATATTTTCATATCACACATGCTGAAATTTTTCAGCATGTGTGAGGGATGTGTGGCCGAATGTTGCTCTTTTGTGTCCAAGTTCATTCTTCATTTGGTAGCAAGACTTACCTTATATATTGATTTATTTTTATGGAAAAAATTCAAAGGAAAATGGAAGAAATCTGATTTATCTCATGTTGTAAATGCTGAAAATTTCAGCATTGAAAAAGGTGTGGCCGATTTTTGATGGAAGAAGATATTTTGTGTCTTGCACTTTATGAAAATTTGAGAATTATGGCATGATTTAATAATTGATTATTTGGCAATATTTAGTGTTTATTTCAGATTTTCCATGTCATCAAATGATGACAACATTGAGCCAATCAAGGTGCCAAGTAAGCAATGACTAAATGATGGTCCAATGGAGTGATGCCAAGTAGCAAAACATTGTCACCATGATGTCTTACACTCTCAAGCAATTAAAAGGAAATTTTCAAGAGGGGGAAGAGCAAGGGGGACGGCTGACATGCTATAAGAAGGAGAAGAGAAGAACAAACAAAAACAACACCAAGATTTGCATTCAAAGTGATCAAAGTGCCAAGCCTTTTCTTCTTACACTTTCTTCTTTCTTCTCTTGTAAAAAGCCTATTGTATTACTTCTTTCATTCTTGAATAGGCTTCATAGAAACCACCATTCATACATCTTTGTAAAAGATTGATCAAGGTGTGATCAATCTTCATTCTAGCGAGGTGGTGGTGTTCGTGCGAATTGTACTACAATACAAGGTTTGTAAAGGGTTGGAGTTAGGTGTAACTCTATCAACCCTGCGGTAAGGTTGTGTGTGTGTGAATAGTGTGAACCAAGGAAGGTGTTCCTTGAAGACTGGAGTAGGTTGTTTATAACCGAACCAGTATAAAATTCTGGTGCAATTTACTTTCAGCATTTACTTTTCAGTTTCTGCACTGTTTACTCATATTGTTCACGTTCGAAAAATAGTAAACGTTTTCAAAAATTATAAAAATTTCCAGAAACATACATAAACGTTCTAGGGTTAATTTGGCACAAGTTTCAACCCTTTTGGACAAGTATAGTCAGTCAAACATCAAAAGTTCTGAGACTAGTGCAGTCTGATTTTCAGACTTGCAAAGGTTGAGACTTTGGTGTATTTGACCTACTTCCCAAAAGAATTTTCAAAAACTGTTTCAACCCATTTAATATAGTGTGTGAGAGTTATTGGTCAAATTTTCAGATCATTTGGACATTCACACAAATAGGAATTAATTTTTCAAAACCATCTACCGTTTCTGGCAGATTTGCACAATCTGAGTGCCAACGGTTTTTGAAGGGGTTAAAGGTTGAATTTTGATTTGAAATTTTTAGGGGACCCTCATAACATCTGAGGCTAAGTTCTCTCAAAATTTCATAATTTTTGGAGACCTCTAACCTAGTTTTAAAAACGTTTTAAAACTGGTCCTGAAAACAGAATCTGTTTTCAGAACTTGAATTGTTAGGTTTAAAGAAATTTTAAAAACCATATTTCCGCACCATCTATTCAACCCCCCTTCTAGTGGTGCCTTGCAGATCCTACACAGTTGTGGATTCGTGGGGGTCGCTGATGATCCGGACGGCAGTCACAACGCAGACCTGGTTCGTTACTGTATCGGGTGGAAGAAGAGAAGCATATTCTGGGAGTTTCCGTACTGGAAGAGCAATATGATCCGACATAACCTGGATGTCATGCACATTGAGAAGAACGTGTTTGACAACATTTTCAATACAGTGCTGAATGTGCCAGGAAAAACAAAAGACAATTTGAAGGCACGACTTGATATGCGCGACCTCAACATGCGACCGGAGCTGCATCCGTTGGCACATCATACATGCCGAAGTCCTCGTACACGCTGAATGCAGAGCAGGTAAGTGCGTTGTTATCGTGGCTGGGGACGGCTAGATTTCCTGATGGCCATGTTTCAAACCTGTCGAAGAACATCGACGTGAATAAATGCGGTTTGCACGGGATGAAGAGCCACGACTGTCACGTGTTCATGCAACGGTTGATGCCTATTGCATTCCGCGAGCTGCTTCCAACCAATGTATGGGAAGCAAAATTACCGAGATGAGTCTATTTTTCAAATGTCTTACAGCCACGAGACTCAGTGCGGATGATATGTCAAGGCTGGAGGGCGAAATCCCAGTGATCATATGCAAGCTGGGAAACTATATTCCCTCCGGCCTTCTTTGATTCAATGGAACACCTGCCAGTTCATCTACCATACGAGGCACGTGTTGGTGGTCCTGTTCAGTACAGGTGGATGTATCCGTTCGAGAGGTACTCTTTTTTTATGTGCATGACGTTCTTATGTGTCTAAGCGCAAGCATTTGAACATACATTCACTATATGAACAGATATCTCAGGCATTTGAAGCTGAACATCAAGAACGAGCGAAAGTCAGGGCCTCGATGTGCAATGCCTATCTGACGGAGGAAGCATCGACCTTCGTGTCTCATTACTTCGAGCCAGATGTCCCGTCGAGGTGCAGAGATGTTCCCCGGAACGACGACGGCATTTCCAGATCCGGTGTCATCCCAATATTCACACATCCGATCAGATTTCACGGACAGGGAAAGGAAATGATATTGGGGGACAGCGAGCTGAAGATTGCTCATTCTTATGTTCTGCGCAACTGCCGTCAAGTCGACCGTTTCCAGAGGTATAAACGATATCCAATTTTATTTTGTAAAGACCTTGCGATACTCTATCCATTATGTTACAAAGATATACATGGTACTCATTCGTAATTTGCTTCAGCTTGTTCGTTGATTATTGCAACACCGTTCACGGGTATATCGAGCGATGCAATAAACAATGAGTTAGATTCCAAGTTTGCTGATTGGTTCAGGTGGCATGTAAGTTTACATATTTGCCTGTTACGTGTACGATATGTGATACGCATTTATTGCCCCGCTGATGTATACTTACTTGTCGTTTTACAGGCGAGCAAAGGTCATCTGGCTGACGATGAGTACGGTTACATTCTGACACCAGTAGCCGAGGGTGCATTTAACAGAGTCACGCTCCACGACATGTGTTTTGTCAACGGGTATAGATTCCACACAGTCTCCCATACCAGCCGAAAATCGTCGGAAAACAGCGGAGTGTGTGTCAAGCGGTACGACAATAGCCCGGACGAGGATGACTTCTACGGCTACCTTACTGAAATCATTGAGCTCGAATATCCCGCATTGCCTATAAAGCGGGTGGTCCTATTCAAATGCGAATGGTACGATCCAATTCGAGAAGGTTATCGCGTTGGCACAAAGGTTCACGACCAATATAAGTTGGTAGACATACACCAAGGGCGACGGTACAGAAAATACGATCCATACGTTTTGGCTAGTCAAGCGTCCCAGGTGTACTATCTATCATATCCAACAACGAGGATGAATGCGAGCTCAAAAGACTGGCGAGCCGTGTGCAAAGTGAAATCGAGCAAGTTTGATGTCAGTATAACAGACAGGTTCAGATGGTATGGACGCCGCATTTAAGAAGAAAACCCGTCCGTTCTAGATACGACACATGTTGAATGCACAACCTCCCTCTAAATGACCCCGAAGGCGGTTTTCATCGAAATTCATCTCAACATACAACCGCCTGACAATATTGAAGACGTAGTCGAACACGAATACGAGGATGAAGAGGACGACGAGCATGTAGATGAAGATGAAGATGAAGATGAAGATGAAGATGAAGATGCGTATGAGGATGCAGATGACCATGAAGATTGACGTTAGCCAAAATTTTTTATGTACCTCTTTATGTGAAAGTGTGTATGTGTTGATGTACTTATATTCATGTATATACTACTTTATATTTTGTATAAATGTTTTTTCGAAAATGATAACACCGACGATATACCGACGAAATGCTTCGTCGCCAAATTTGAAATAACAACGACCTATGAAAAATAGCGACGCAACCCATTAGCGACGAACTTTCGTCGCTATGTCGTCGCAAAATTTCAAAGTAAAAGCTGACATCCCCTTCTTCTTCCCCATTTCCCTCCCCCGCGATTTCTTCCCCCCCCCCCACGGCGAAATCCCCTCTCCTCCCCCGGCGAAATCCCATTTCTTCTCCGGTGATCTCCCTTCTCCGGTTAGTTTTTCTTCCTTTATCGTTTTTAATGTTTTTAAACAGGCAAGGTTTCGTTTTATACATATATACACTACTCACGCACACTCCATATGGCGGAGGGAATGGCGGAGGGGCAGTGGTGTAGCTGGGTGGAGGGGATGGCGGAGGGGATGGGGGTGGGGATGGGGGGGCTGGGTGGATGGGGGTGGGGGGGCCGTGGGGGGTGTGGCTATGCGTGGGGCTGGGTGGCTGTGGTGGGGAGGCCGGGTGGGGCGGGGTGGCTATGCGTGGGACTGGGTGGCTAGGGGTGGGGTGGGGTGGGGGGCGGGTTCGGCTAGATGGCGCGGCCTTGGGGCGGAGGTGGGCGGTATATATATATATGGGTATATATGTATGTATGTATGTATGTATAGATGTGTAGATATATATGTTTGTATGCATAGATGTGTAGATGCATATATATATATAATATATGGGTATATACGGTTTTTGATATTATACATACATATACCCATATATATATATATATATATATATATATATATATATAATATATATACGGCAGTCATATATATATGTATATACAAAATATATTTAGGCCTTTAAAGGTTAAAATATGATTTATATGTTTTATGTGTATATATGTGTAATATATAATTTAAAGGGAGAAAATGAATAAATTTGTGTATTATGTTTTATGTATGTATAATGTATTATATATATATATAAATGTATATATAAATGATTTATTTTTTTATGCCCTTAGACATTTTATGAAAAGATAACCTTATTATGCAGTACACATGTATATATGTATAACATATATGTTAAGATATGAAAATGAATAAGTTTTGGATTACATACTATTTTGCCTTGCATGTACCGAAAAGGGCTGTTGGTGACTAGGGTGCGTATGCACCAATATTGTGTTAAGGTGAATTAGTAGAAACGTGATGTGCTTGGCCAATGAATGCTGCATGTACAAACTGTTTTGTAAGAGGTTTGCATATGATTTTCGGTATGATACTAGTTCAAGGTTGTTGGATTTGGGATTTGTCTTTGGAGAGGTCATTAAGGCCGGGAAACCTCCGATAAAAGCTTAGGTCATGCCGAAATTTTCAAAATTATTAATATGTTCCTCTCAGATTGATGGCTAGTGAGGGTTTACCGACGAGATCCACATACCCACTAGCTACACGGACCTTCAAGGAGAGTTCGATATGTTCGTTTCTCAGCATGATATGTATGGCTCGGTTTTAAACCCCGCTCTGGCTGCGGACGCAGACCTTTTACGGTCTGCCGACATGTCCGCACCCCCCAGATATACGACGCCACCCAACCCACCGGTTCAGCACCTCATCCGGCGTCTGATGCGGCATCGGACCAGGGTGTCATACCTGGGCGTCGTCCCCTCCCTTGGTCACATGATAGCCATACGTAAGTAATGATTAATTTATTTAACATGTTTTCAATATATTTCACGCGTTATTTTTTCCTAACGACTTCACCTCTTTCAGGTTTGGATCGGACAATGGCGCGCTTTCCGGTTGCATCACCCGGTCCTTCCACCTGAGGCTTGACCCATCTGGATAATCCTGGGCCCGTGTCACCCCGCAAACACGTAGGTTCTACTGGGATGAGTTTCAGGTATTCAATTTGATGAATTTCACTTTTTGATGCGTAATCGATCATTACTTTTCTAACCACACTTTTATATTCCTCCGTATGAATTGCAGATGGCGTACAGCTGGCCAGCCGACATCGCCCACGACGTGGAGCAGGCCTGGCGGCATAGGGCCGAAACGCTACGGCGACTTCGTCAACTCCCTCAAGACCAAGTCGGAGCGTGACCCCACGTGGATAAGGCCTGCCTACGTATCCGAGGCCGTCTGGGCGGCGTGGATAGAAGGGTGGAGGGACCCTGCTTACCAAGCCCGCAGCGCCCGGACGCGGCGAACCGGCGCAGCACCTGCCCACACACTCAGGTGGTTCGGTTTCCCACGCCACCACGATGCGTTCTATGGTGAGTATTTTAATATTGGATTATTTAGATTCATTGATTTCATTGGATTATTTACATTCATTGACTTAAGTGGATTATTTACATTCATTGAGTTAAGTGGATTATTTATATTCATTGATTTCTTATGTTGCGCTTTTGTTTTTTGGTATTCGTATATGGTTAATTTAAGTGGTACATGTGTTCATTTGCCTTTTATTTTTATTTTGATTTGATTGGGAGAGGCCTTTAAGGCCGGGATACCTCCGATAAACGAATAGGTCAGCCGAAATTTTTAAAATTCTGGATTTCACTAACATATTTTATTTCATTCTTTCAGCACGAGGAGACGGGGGAGTGGCCATCCTCCTACGATCTCTTCTACAAGACGCATCGGAAGAAAGCCTCCGACGGGACGGAGGACTGGATCACGACGAAGGCCTGCGACATCAGTGTAAGTAGACTACGATGTCATTTGTTTTTTTCCTTAGTTTGTTTTATTGCTAAACCATAACAATTCTTATTCTCATTTCAGGACGAGTACAACAGATTACTCGCAGATAGGGGCGAACAGGCCGACAAGAACCGCGCTTATTGGGATGCGGTTCGGACCGTCGGCCCTCAGAATAAGAAGAAGAGGGAGGTGTACGGGGTTGGATCAGCAGCGCTGCAATTCTTTCCCGAAGTTCTGCATCCAGGTGCTTCCTCTGAGGCCAGCACCTCCACGCCTTCTGCGACGCCAGAGGATATTTCGCGGCTGGAATCAGATAATGCGGCGCTGCAGCGTGAGATAGAGACCATCAGGACGAGGCATGAGGAGAGTGTACAGGCACCGCACTCGCAGCAGCGGGCGCTGCAGCAGGCGTTTGAGCATGCGCAGCAGCAGACGATGTAGGTGTAGGAGGCAACGAACCAGCAAATCTCGCACCTGTCGCAGGTCATCATGTCTTTCATTTCCTGCTCCTCGCAGCCTCAGCCTCGGCCTCGCCCTCCTGATGGTCACTCTTCTCCGCATGATCCCCCTCCATCTTCCTCTGCATAGTTTTTTATTTTTTGATTGTTTGCACAGTCTATTTCATTTTTGTATTGACATTTTCTTTGTACTTTTATATTATATCTGACAATTTACGGATTCTATTTCGTTTGTGTTGTTTAATTATACAAGCTTGAATGCGCAAATACCGTATTACTGTATAATATTCGTACAAATGATTTAATATAAAATAAAATATATTATAAAAATTAAATAATAATAAAAACTTTTTAATTAATAATATTAAATATTAATAAATCAAAAAAATTTAAAATTTAATATTAAATAATGTATTTAAAATAATTATTAGTAAATTTAATATTTTTAAAAATAACAAATACGACGAACCGGCGACGAAATTGAACTGTCGCAGATCGGAAATAAAAAAAAAAATTTAAAATTAGCGACGAAAAGACATATAACGACGACATTTTGCGACGAAATTAAACGGAAACAAAAAATAAAAAAATAATAAATAGCGACGGCAATACTTATACCGACGAAATTTCGCGACGAGTGTCTTTGTCACAGAACCTTAATTAAAAAAATAAAAAAATAAATAGCGACGAAAATATTTTACCGACGAAAAAGCGACAGCAAAAACAGGTCGCAGACCTGACAAATTCTCGTCGCAATTTTGCGACGATACACCGACACAATTGTTTTTTCACAATATAGCGACGCAGTTCCGACGAAATTCGCTTTGGACAAGCCGTATAACAACCTACATTTTTCGTCGCTATTTCGTCGCTATATGCCTGTGGCGACGAAATAGCGACGTTTTTTGCCTGTCGCTATAGTCTTTTTTGGTGTAACATCAATTGAAATTTGAAGTTCACGTGTCCTTAATATACACAGCAGCAAAGCAAACCAACAATATTCACGGATCTAAATTAATATGCCATCCGCATCTCAGAAAACGAAATTTCAAATACCCTTGAGAACACACTTGACAGCAACACAAAAAAAAATAGGATTCAATATATATTAATATGCCATTTCGGCCAGTGCTTTTCTCTCTTTTTTTTTTTTTTTCCTTCCTTTTTGTTTTCGTCTGCCCACACAATTTAGCCACCCACTTTTAATTCTTCATTCACGGCATCAACTCCAAATTGTAATTGGTATTTAAAGATCCAACCACTGACATTTTGCAAATCATTTTATATAATAAAATAACCATCATTTGGGCTGCAATTTACTTATATAGTAACTAATGTTTGCAAATTATTTTATGTAATTACTATCGCTGTCCATGAGACAGCCGACCCTTATTAAGGCATCATGAAACAAATAGCATTTGCTAATGAATACAACATTTTTTTACGTATTCCATTCACAAGGAATTTTTTTTGTTAACATCTGAAGGTAGATTTGAAAACAATCAATTACTTTATATCGTCTTCATAAATCGATTACATTGAAATAACACATATATTGCTCCACCTTGATTCATGTAAACATATAAACATACATGGGCAACGACACACCATGCAGACCCGGAGCTTACATGGCCCCAAACATATCAATATCATGCAATGTTTGTACATATACACCTAATCAATATTATATACATATAAACAACAATCTCTGCAAATCACAATTACGTATGTATGATCCATTTTGATATAAAAATAGCATAATAACTTTGTAAATGCATAACAATATAGCAAGATACTTGCCTAGATCTCGATTATAGGCGTTATATGAAGAACCGGGATGAAGAATGGACCCAAAAAAATTATTGTTTTTGGCCCTTGAAACTAGCGCAGCAACGTGGAGTTTGGAGAATGAAGGAACTACTAGAGCTTGGCGTTTTCGGGAGAAAGAGCCGTCCCATTTTTAATTTTGATGAATGAGAAGGATTTGTGTTGAGTAGGTGTATAGATATAGATGTGTGGTAGATCAAATCCTAGGATATCTATGTTATCTTATTCTAATTTAAACTTGTAATTTGATTTAAACTCTATCTATTTACTTCCTAATCATATTAGGATTCTAGGTTTTAAATCTGTCTATTTCTTTTTTCTTTAATTTTTCCATGTAGTATCTGTAAATACATATAATATATAGATATTTGTTTTATTTGTATGTCAACGTGTGTGCCTGTGTACTTGCATGGCATGCAATTTCACGTAGCATTGTTTACGGGACCTAACATTCGTTCCCTCATACAATAAGTTTCGTCTCAAAACTTGCATATGGTGTAATCCATGAATTAATATGGTTCTACTAAATTGATTCACCTAGATAATAAGCGTACTAAATATTCATTGCATATTCCGATATGAAAACCACTATACTTCCTTATCAAAGACTGGGGCCTCCAAATCATTCCTTGCGTACTAACAAGGTAGTTTCTAAGTCTCTTACTCTCCGCATATTTAAGATCTTAAACTCTCTCTTTTCATAATTCTAAGCTTAGGGGTATCGTCATCATACTAGGGTTCCATACGCGAGTCGTCAGTTTATAACGTACTTATAGCTGTGGCCACCAGCAACCTTCTACAGTCAGTTCTTATGCGTACTATAATCTTTAACTTAATTTTTTTATAATTAGAACTTATAAACATCTACTTACACTACTTGACGTGTATCATTCCACTTATATATACGTAATCTACAATTCCGAATTCTTAACTCATCACATATGATTCATCTCCTAGTTACATGACCATCAAAAATATCCATCGAGTTTTCCAATACGCTACTCATCACTCTCCTTTATCATAGAATCCAATTTTTGAAATCAATTCTTATGCCTAAGAACTAGTTCTATGATCATGTTCTTACTTTTTCAGAGATATCATTATCAACCTAGTATACGAAGTATGTGCATGGACATTTTTTTTTCAAATTTGAAAGTAGTTTACGTAACTATAATTTGGGAATATAGCTTTAACTGTGTAAGGTAATATGCCTTCTAATTTGTAAACACAATAACCAAAGTATCATATATTTGTTTTCGCAACGCAGTGTCTCAGATGACCATTTATAAAATAACGATATAACTTGTTTACATAAGTATTACGGTTAAAACCACTTTATAACAATTGAGATACAAAAATGGTAAAAATTCTTTTAAAAAAACGATTTTGAACGCGGTCACATTTTTTCCTTTCATCAAAATATGTATTTTGAAAGCTATGCCTTGTTTCGCAAAATTTAACGATCGAAAATTCAGCAAATATAAAGTTTTGTAAACAATTTGAATATGGTACAATTCTTTTTCAAAAGTTAAGTACAATATTTTGAAACTATTTCTGCTTCACAAAATTAAATAAGTTCATCGCAAGAAAATAGATAACTTCAAAAACGTTTAACAGGAAAAATGCTTGCAATATCGGTAGTTGTCAAATAAAGTTATTTTATCAAATAAATATAGCTAGACAAAAGTTTGAGAAATATAAGAGATATACAAATATATGGTTCTTCAAAACATCAATATTTTAAAATATATCAGTTTTGTCAGGGGTAGTCGAAATTTCATTATGTGGCTATACGAATTCGGAAAAAAATATAGCCTTGTAAAGTAATAGACTATATAGAAAAGTGAAGTAGTTGAAATATTTAGCAGCAAAAAAACTTTAAATATAGAATGTATCTTGGTGTATGTGCTTGTATGAAAATAGTTGGCTACTTGAAAATTAATAGTCCAATACTTCGTATAATTTTCTAAGTCACCCTTTAAGGTCAGTGAAAATTCCACCTATGTACCGTTTCTCATAAATCTTTAACTTAAATTGTCCAATCCTAGTATAGCACACTATCTATCAATCGACTTAGCTGATTCTAATTCACCATGCTTTCGTGCGCCACGCTGATCTATTGTACTTCTTCACTTGGTTATTTCAGCCACTAATTCTAACTTAAATAGATCTCACCTGAAAAGTAACAATTACTATTTCATGCTTGCTCTATTTCAACTCAAGCCTACTTGATACATCAGTACTTATGTGTTCCTAGGAATCAACGCTTAACCCAAATTTGTAATAGTTTGTCATTCCACGATGCTCATTTTAGTAGTGCTCATATATCTTATCAATCAATATCTCTAATAGGACTAATATTTTCGTCTTATGTGATACTCTAAACTTCAATATCTTAATCATAACTATATCCCTTTGTATGATATTCTCTTCTAAGCTCTACAAATCATAACACTACTAAATCGTTAATTAGTCATTATCGTTTCACTACAAATCATCTCTTAAGAACTATGTTCCCAACTTAGACATACTCAGGCTCTGACACTACTGTCAAATGTAGGGGTATGAACCCGTTTCATTTATCATAATAGTACCGGGTTTCACGGAGTCAGATCTAAGAGATTATGCAAATGATAATCAACATTTAAGTAAGGCAATAATTCATAGTCGTATGGAGTGTCCTAGGTATATTCCTTATCCAATCATCACTTAGGTCTAACGTCATCACTTATTTCTAGAATCGATACTTGGTATCATCATTTCTTACGTCTACAATCATTGCTTATTCTAAGTTTAATGCTTAGAATATAATCACAGCTATGACTAAGATCAATAATTATGTTCAAATCACCTCCTAATGCTCAGATAATCACTTAATCTTTATGGTCACGTCTTATTTCCAATAACATGCCCAATATATAATCATTTCTTACGACAAAAAAAACAACGGTACTTACGTCTAAGATTGTGACTTAGGGATAAAGTCGTAACTTAATTTCTATGATCATAACCTAAATCTTTGTTTTCGCTGTGGATCTAGAGCCATACCACCTGAAGCGACTCGTTCCAAGCCCTAGTACTCAAAACGACTCATCCGCCGTATCTCGCTAAGGAGAATACAAGATGTCGATAAAAATCAACTACACGTTATCATAATAATGTAAACCGATGTCAGCAGAAGTCACTACTGAAATCCTTGATAAATAATCTCCTGTCTCGATCTTCCACAGTATACCAACTTCTGTGTAACTATACCCTAACATCTCCTACCTGCAAAACTGGTGAGTGGTGGTATGAGTCAAATCAACGGCTCAGTAAGCAGCTTACTTATACCAGTTAAGAAAATCATACATGCAGAGACAATTATAACTATCATTTACAAATCAACATATGTGTCCCTAATACAGTTAAATTCACTTGAATATGTTTAACAGTTGACACATGAAGAATAGTCAGACAAGATAAGTAAATCCATCAGCTCAATCTACACAACCGTGAAACATGCTCTTCTCAAGTATGAAATACACAACAACAAATAATCATATAAACAAAGAAGAGAACAATGCATTCCAATGGAGTAGATTGTAGGATCTGCAAGGCACCACTAGAAGGGGGGTTGAATAGTGGGCGAAAAATATGGTTTTTAAAATTTGTTTAAGACCATACTTCTGAAAACAGTTTCTGTTTTCAGGACCAGTTTTAAAACGTTTTGAAAACTAGGTTGCAGGTGTTCAAAAATTCTGAAATTTGGAGAGACCTTAGTCTCAGATGTTATGAGTGTCTCATAAGAATTTCAGATTTAAATTCAACCTCTAACCCCTTGAAAATTTGTTGGTGGTCAGATTGTGCCAATCTGCCAGAAGTGGTAGACTGATTTCAAAATTAATTCCTATTTGTACGTAACTTCAAATACTCTGAAATTTTAACCACAACCCCTTATATGTTATATTTAAATGGGTTGAAACAGTTTTGAAAAATTCTTTTGGGAAGTTAGCCAAATATGATCAAAGTCTCAACCTTTGCAAGCCTGAAAATCAGACTGCACTAGTATCAGACATTTGGACGTTTGAATGACTTATACTTGTCCAAAAGGGTTGAAACTTGCGCCAAAAGAACCTTAACACGTGTGGCTATGTTTCCTGAAAGTTTCGTAATTTTTGAAATCCGTTTACTATTTTTACAAGCGTGATCAAAAGGGTAAACAGTGCAGTAACTGAAAAGCCGATGCAGAAAATAAATGGCACCAAGAATTTTTATACTGGTTCGGTTATCAACAACCTACTCCAGTCTTCAAGGAACACCTTTCTTGGTTCACACTAATCACACACACCAAAAACACCTTACCATAGGGTTGATGGAGTTACACACCAACTCTAACCCTTTACAAACCTTGTATGTTGAATACAATTGTCACGAACACCACCACCTTGCAAGAATGAAGATTGATCACACCTTGATCAATCTTTTACAATGATAAAGAGTATGTGGTGGTATATTACAAGCCTATTCAAGGATAGAAATATAAGTACAATAGGCTTTCAAGAAGAAGAAAGAAAGAGAGTGTAGAAGAAGAAGGCTAGAACACTTTTGATCTTTGAATTTTGCAACTCTTGTTCTTGTTTTGTTTTGTTCTTCTTCCTTCCTTTTTATCACATAGGCCGCCCCCTTGAATTGCTCTTCCCCTCTTGAAAATTATCTTCAATCCTTGGGAGAGTGTAAGACATCATTGTGACAATGCCTTGCTTAATTGGCATCTTCTTATTGGATGATTATTTAGGCTTCGCTTACTTGGCACCTTCTTATTGGATGAAAGTTGTCATCATTGATGACTTGGAAAAATCTGAGAATTACACTTAAACATGTGACAAAATCATCACAAAATAACTTACATAAATCATAAGATATATCACATAAATTTTAAGACAACAATTCCTTCCTTGATAAGCCAAGAATTCGGCCATAATAGGTGTTACCATGCTGAATTTTCAGCATGTGACACATGGAGAAAGTTCAAATTATTACTATTTTTCTTTGATTTTTCTAATTAAAATGAATCACCAATTGATGGTAAATATTCTTATCACATGAGAAATGAACTTGGACACATTTATGCTCCATAATTCGGCCACAAGACTTACACATGTGACAAAATTTTCAGGATGTGTGATATATAAAATATCACCCTTTATTAATTTAAATAATATTCAAATCATTTCCATTTCTTCTTCCAATCAATCACACAATAAAAGATGATAAAATATATCACAATAACATCCAAAAATCGGTCAGCCATGATTTAGCCTGCTGAAATTTTCAGCATGTGTTATAAGAGAGACAAATTTTGAATTCTTACCATTTGTAGCTTCTCTCTTCAATTCACCAAATATGATTGATCATTGACCAATCAATATGCCAACAAGGCTCCAAATAAGCTCCATCTCAGCTGTAGGTGACGTTGGATATGTATGTGCATGTGCTGAAATTTATTTTTGCTAACTTTGTAAAATAATGCACATTTAATAATACACACATGTTATATTCCAATCAGCCCTTAATTTAATTTTTTAGAACACTTTAAGATGTATAACATATGTAAAAAGTGTCTAGATACGTGTCACATGATGTACCAAAACGTTCCATGTGTTGTGTGCGTAGAAAACCGAATTTTCGATATTTATCGATTACCCGATTTTTCTCTAATTTAAATTCCAACTTTTGCACATGTTATATATATTATACATAATATATAAATATATACTTTAAACCTCAGCACTTGGCTGGTCTAAAGTGGTACCATTAACATGTGACAAAATTAAGCTTGGAATCTTCATATTTTGGCCTTAATATGGGGTGATTTGTGTGTGTCAACATGGAAAGTATTTTTGACTGAATAATTCATGTAACCCACGAAATTTTTATGGAATTTTGAAGTATAGGGGCTGGCCATTTATTTATGGCAAGTACGTGACACATTGGCGAAGTTTCGGTATTCGTCCGATACGACAATTTTCGGTTTAGAACCTTTTATCGTGTCGTATTTGATTTGTCATCACCATATCTTATATCATATGATACAAGACCTGAATATACTCATAAATATGAGTTAAGTATAGTGGTGTGACGTTAACGTACGTACGTAAAATATAGAACGTGTGTGTAGTACGTTGGAATACATGTGTATGTGCCTTTTTCAAAAAATAAAATGATATATAATATATATATATATATATATATATATATATATAGGCGTGTGTATATATTAATGAGGAGAGGAGGAGAAAACTTTCCTTCCTTAGCCTTGTTGCCTTTGTGCCCTTTCCAAATGTGGCTTCCTTTAATGAACTACTTAGTTTAATAAACTAAGTACTTCACTTAATGAACTAGTTTAGTTCATTAATGGTGGCACCTGAAAATAGTATAAACACAACAAATGTTGGCCATATGATGTAAGCTTTAACGCTTCATGGCTCGTTAGTCCGGCAACATTATATATAAGCTAAATAAGGCAAGTAATAGCAATGTATCATGCATACATGTATATATATCATGCACGTTTTATCTTATGCTCGTTTTTGTGCACATTTAAATCATGTATTTGAAAATCACTCAAATCCCTTTTTCTCTACAATCTCCCCCTTTTGATGATTTTCAAAATAACTTATGCACATGATTTAAATCCTATCGGTTTCCCTTCAATTATGCATAAATTCAAAATTCGAAATTTAAATTTCGAATCCACTCCCCCTTGATTTATCCAATCAGTATTTCTCTCCCCTTAAATCATGCTTTCTCTCCCCTTTATTTTGGAAGGCAAATCAAAAGATGCATGTAAAGATGAAGAAAAAAATCATGCATTTCATATACGTGCGTTCGTAAGGGTTATTTATTCAACCCTTTGAAAATGTCCCTTTTGGTACCCACATTTGGGTGACCTTTCTAGGTCTTCCAAAAGGTGAGAAAGATGATGAGAACGCAACATAATAAACTTTTGGTGCAATTGTATCTGGCCTTCGGCCAAGAACTCCTTTATACGCATTATATGTAGGACGTTTTTGATATGTCCTTGTGTTTGTATGCGCAGTGCGTGGATGGATTGAATGCCGTGTATGCATCACTCTTTTCTTTTCATATCTATATGGTACAACATTGTATTTCGCATGATATGATGAAGAAGTGGGGCGTGATGAGGGAATAGGCAATTTTTGCGTCATCTTAAACGCCATTTGAGGCTTTGGGGTGTCTACTTTCTTAGACACAACAAACTTAGTTGGTTTGGTAGATACTTCATTAGTGCCAACGTATCCCAAACCCGTTTTGTCACTGTCATGCTTTTGTGATAAGATAATGCGATGCAGCATGTTAGATCCCGTGTCAAATTGTTTCACCTTTTTCTCTACATCCGCATTCCTTGATTTAAGTTTGAAATCTCGGATTTCAATTCAATGTTCTCGGATGTCAATGATGAAATTTCAGATTTAATGAATTTTATAATACATGACGACTCTTCTTTTGAATCGTTTAATTGAGACACAAGATTTGTGTTAGAAGATTCTAACAATTTCTTGTCTTCAATTAACCGTTTCTTTTGTTTTGCAAGAGCTCTAGCAAACTTATGTAATTCAAGATATTCAGCATATAAATCATCATAAGATAGTTCAAAATCCGAGTCAGAATCAGAATTTACCTCATTTTCAAATAGTGGAGGCATTTGGCTTGACATACCTTCTTGCTCGGTTTTGTCCCTAGTGGTTGCCATCTCACTAAGATCGTTGGATCCTTTTGTTGTGAGTGTTCCTGCTCTCTGATACCAATTATAGGATCTGCAAGGCACCACTACAAGGGGGGGTTTGAATAGTGGGTGCGGAAAATGTGGTTTTTAAAATTTGTTTAAGACCAAAAACCCAACTTCTGAAAACAGTTTCTGTTTTCAGGACCAGTTTTAAAACGTTTTGAAAAATAGGTTGCAGGTCTTCAAAAATTCTGAAATTTGGAGAGAACTTAGCCTCAGATGTTATGAGTGTCTCATAAAAATTTCAGATTTAAATTCAACCTCTAACCCCTTGAAAATTTGTTGGTGGTCAGATTGTGCCAATCTGCCAGAAAAGGTAGACTGATTTCAAAAATTAATTCCTATTTGTACGTAACTTCAAATGCTCTGAAATTTTAACCACTAACCCCTTATATGTTATATTTAAATGGGTTGAAACTGTTTTGAAAAATGCTTTTGGGAAGTTAGTCAAATATGATCAAAGTCTCAACCTTTGCAAGCCTGAAAATCAGACTGCACTAGTCTCAGATCTTTGGACGTTTGAATGACTTATACTTGTCCAAAAGGGTTGAAACTTGCGCCAAAAGAACCTTAACATGCGTGGCTATGTTTCCTGAAAGTTTCGTAATTGTTGAAATCCGTTTACTATTTTTACGAGCATGATCAAAAAGGGTAAACAGTGCAGTAACTGAAAAGTAAATGCAGAAAATAAATGGCACCAAGAATTTTTATACTGGTTCGGTTATCAACAACCTACTCCAGTCTTCAAGGAACACCTTCCTTGGTTCACACTAATCTCACACACCAAAAACACCTTACCACAGGGTTGATGGAGTTACACACCAACTCCAACCCTTTACAAACCTTGTATGTTGAATACAATTGTCATGAATGCTCCACACACATAATCCATGATTCGCGCATCCACGCTCCTATATATACCTGCGCCCATACACGTGCATATATACTTACATGCATACCCCCATTTTGTTACAATGCATTCAAACTCATATATATACCCGCGTCCATACACATGCATATATACTTACATGTATACCCTCATTTTATTACGACGTATTCATACTCATATATGTGTACCCAGTTCATGTGTATATACATATCTCACATATACACCTCATTTTATTACGATGTATTCATACTCATATATGTGTACCCAGTTCATGTGTATATACATATCTCACATATACACACAACTCGCATATAGAGAAAATCAAATTATAGATATGCAGCAAACAACACACTGATGCATGATAAACATAACAAGTACAAATAGACCACTTACCTGACCACAAGCCCTGTCATATTGCTTATAACCGTTACGGTTCAGCCACCTTGTGCCGCAATAGCAACCATTCTCTGCCATGTTTGTTTGGAACCAAACGCAACTATACAATATATTTCTTTTGTAAGGGTGAATTTTCTGATTACTTGAATTTCGCAAACACATTTTTCTTTATAATTACCGTTCTTATCACTTTATTACCTTTTGTATGAGAGAATACAAACTTTCTTTCGGCCCCAACAATTTAGCCAACAGCGGCCACAGCACTCTTCTTTAACCTCAATGAAATTTAAATTCCATGTATCCTTAATACACATAGCAGCAACGCAAACCAATAATATTCACCGATCTAAATTAATATGCCATCCACATCTCAGAAAACAAAATTTCAAATACCCTTGAGAACACA
>AP025058.1:12334051-12347855 GCA_036186865.1 Eustoma russellianum
GTATACATATATATATATCATACATGGGCAACGACACACCATGCTGCCCCAAACATATCAATATCATGCAATCTTTATACATATACACATAATCGATATTACATACGTATAAACAACAATCTCTGCAAATCATAATTACGTATGTATGATCCAATTTGATATAAAAATAGCATAATAACTTTGTAAATGCATAATAAATATAGCAAAGATACTTGCCTCGATCTCGATTATACGCATTATATGAAGAACCGGGATGAAGAACGGACCAAAAAATTGTTATTTTTTGCCCTTGAAACTAGCGGCAGCAACGTGTAATTTGGAGAATAAAGGAACGGCTGGAGCTTGGCGTTTTCAGAAGAAAAGAGCCGCCTTATTTTTAATTTTGATGAACGAGAAGGATTTGTGTTGTGTAGGTGTATAGATATAGATTTTTGGTAGATAAAATCCTAGGATATCTATGTTATCTTATTCTAATTTAAACTTGTAATTTGATTTAAACTCTGTCTATTTACTTCTTAATCATATTAAGATTCTAGGTTTTAAATCTATCTATTTCCTTTTTATTTAATTTTTGCCATGTAATATGTGTAAATACATATAATATATAGATATTTGTTTTTTTGTATGTCAACGTGTGTGTGCATGTGTACTTACATGGCATGCAATTTCACGTATGATTGTTTAAGGGACATAATAGTGTGTGTGTATATATTATGTGAATAATCACAATTTTCGGTCAGGCCGCCTTTGTCCGGCGATCTTAGAACCCTAGCCCTCGCAATCTGCCCTCCGCCAATTGCATGGCCACGCGGCCCTTCGGCCTCGGCCTCCTTTGCTGCCGTCCTCCGTAGTGACTCACCACCGCTGATTCGCTCGAAACAACCGTCTCGTTCTAAGGGATGCCCCTCAATTCACTTTGCCGACGAAGAAGTAGATGCTCTGTAGCACCATTCAAATCACTCTCGTCAATTTTTTTGGCATGTTCGTCCGCAATGGCGGCATTAAAGAAAGCATTCGACTGCATTGGCTTCATGGCACTGTTCACCTTGGTTTACTCGACAAGACTCATATTGATCTGTTTCAATCTCGAAAAGGATTACAGCCAGTGTTTCTGCCACCGCACTTGGTTAATTCTTGGCTATCCTATGCCGGTCACGAAATACACATCCGACTTTGATCCACGATATGATGCGCCCATTGCCAGTGTGGATCTCTTTGACGGGACTCCCAGACTATTTACACAATCAGTCAGCTTTATTCGCCATTGCATATATGGTCGGTATTCCAATCCGTTTGGATATCGCAACACTGTGACTTCTTTGGCCGTCTGTGGCTAGGGTATGTATGTTAAAAAGCACAATGGCTGACCCGCGGCCCAGGTATCTCGCCTTTCTCGATAGGTGGTTACTCGGAGTTTGGCTCGCTCCTCACGCTCTTTGTCCCAGTCTTCTTAATGCAGCTCTTAACCTTGAATACTCTAGGTCTTCACACCACTTTCTCGTTTGCGTTTCTTATTGCAGCAGTACTCAGTTATGTTTCCTGTGATCATTGAGCCTCAACAGCCAGCAACATGGCTACAGCGTGCTAAGATTTAGCTAGGATTTTCTTCTTGTATGGCTTTCTGTATTGATCGTATGTGCTTCTTTTGGCGTGGGGAGTTCCTTGATCTGTTGGAATCTCGGATAGGGAAGTACGTTTTGCATCTGTGGTTGTGCCTTTCTTTCACAAATCTTATCTTTTGGCATTCATGTGTATATGGTAGCCACACCGTTGGGGAGCTTCGAACATTATGGGCCGAATTCAAAACATTCGGTGACTCTACACTGGAACCGTGGCTAGTATCTTGGGATTTTCGAGAGAGTATCTAGCAGCCATAGGATACATGTAACCACGGTATTCCTCCACCACATGTGAGGGTTAGCTATATTAATAAAACTCCAGATGGTACCGCCTGTCTTTCAAAAAAAATATATTTATGTGAGTATGTGTAATTTTGTATTTTGGTGCCATTGGCCGGAAAAATATATGGAATAGCAGTGGCTGTCGTTCCAGCTTTGAGGTGTATGTATGTATAATTTTTGTACGTACATGATATATATGTATACATATGATATACATATACATAAATACATGTATATGTAAACGTAATTGTGATGCTACATATATACTTTGGCTGATTTAAGGTTTGGAGTGAGAGGTGGTGTAAATTTTGGCAAGGGTCCTGGTGAGGTATAAGTTAGGCTCAAATTTGATAAACATAAGAATGGTATTGTATGATTTTATGTGGTATAAATATAGTGTTGTGATTGGAGATTTGTCAAATTTGAATTGTTATAAAACTAGGATTTTGCACATTTTGTGAGTGGAATAGGGTTGGAAATGAGAAAACATGAATTTTGGTGGTTGGAGGCGGCGACCGGTGGCGATGCATGAGGCACATACTCCGGCCAAATTGCGACGCGTGCAAGGGTGCTGGGTGTTAGGTGTGGACTGTGACTGCTACCTATGGAGTTGCATGTGAAAAATATGGGTGGTGTAGATTATGAAAACGGGCCAAGGGGTATAGAGGGAGGGGGAGTGAAATTAGGGATTGTGGAGAGTGAGGAAGCTGGGCCGAGGATTTGGGGGGTGGGGAATGGTCACTGGTAAAGTGGGCAGTAGGGGGCTGAGGGGAGATGAGTTGGATAATGGGTTGAGTGGAATAGTGGGTCTAGGAGGTGCGTGTATGTATACACGTGTATAAGGACATATATGAGCGTGGGCATATATATGTATATGCATACATGTGATTGGAGGTTAGTAGGATATGGAACATGGAAGGTTAATATTTGATGTGATCGTAATTGGTATTTGGATATGTGTATTTGTATATGATCGAAATTAATTATTGAAAAATATTCTGAAAGTCGACCTTTGAAAATCGTGCACTGCATATTTCAAAATTCATCCTTAAAAGAGAATATATCATTAAGTTGGATTGGTTCCAAGCAAACGGGCCGTCTGAGCATATGACTATATCGATAGGCCGTTCGGACACGTATGACCGTCAATTGGGCCGTCAAGGCATATATGACTATATCAATAGGCCGCCTGGACACATCGACCATTGGAAAACCAATTAATAAGTCTTGCGATATATGTCACTGGTAAGGAAAATGTTATAACCATCGTATCAAAATCGTATTTGAAATCATTATCGAATATCTACATCCACGTGATGCACTAGAGCGAAGTGCAGAATTTATGCCGGTAAAATACTTTCGTAAATTTTAATAGATGTTATCAGTGATTTGTAATTTGTATAATATTCAATTAATTATTTTTGGTGAGAAAGCAAATACAAAAGATTTACAGCAGAAACATTAGTCTAGAGAAAAATGTCATGACGGATGCCTTTTGGCGAATGGTAGAAAAGGGATGGAAACAACAGTGATGGATCATCTGATATCCAAGAATACAAATTGCATATATACATACACGCACGCACACACTCACATAAATAGATATATAGACACACACACATATATATATGTATGTATATGTACATTATATATATGTATATATATATATATATGTTGGTGACGTCTTGATTCATTCTTGTGCTCTTCATCTTTTTTGGATATGTTTCCGATGACACAGGTCAAACATCTTGCTAGAACTACCTCTGATCATGCTCCTCTTTACTTAACATGTGATTTTGGCAATCCAGGGGCCTGCTCCCTTCAGATATCTTGATGTCACGGCTACACATCCAGACTTTGATGTGTTGGTTCAGCATCATTGGTGTCCTTTCCAACGGTGGGAGGTATGTGAGGTTTCTTTGAAAAGCTTCGCCGTTTAAGGAATCAATTAACGCAGTGGAATAAGGAGGTTTTTGGAAATAACTTTAACGCAGTTGCTCAGGCCGAAGAGGAGGTAACTACTCGAGAGCGGGCCTTTGATTCCGCACTCACTGAGACTACACACAAGAAGGTATCATCAAAGTGTTGCACAGTTGAGGCTTGCTCAGATACGAGCATTTCTTTATTGGAAACAAAAGACGAATGTTAAATTGCTTAATGAAGGGGATGCCAACACCTCATTTTATCATCAAACAGTAAAGGATAAGAGGAGAAAGCAATGTATTCGAAGAATCTTACGTCCGGATGGTACAGAATGTGTGATTGGTCTAGACATAGAACCAGAGGCTGTGCGTTATTTTTCGGACCTTTTTCCAGTAGAGCAGGTAGCTGACAGTGATGCTATCCTTCGGCATATTCCAGCTCTATTAACATCAGATGATAACATTATGTTGCAAGCCACGCCGACTTTGCAGGATGTCAAAGAGGCTATGTGGGATCTTAGCCCGTCTAGTGCGGCAAGTCCAGATAGATATCCGAGCTCTTTTTAGACGATTTTGGCAGGTCATGCATATTGATGTATTTAAGGCAGTTCAAGAATTTTACTTAGCCGTGCTGATGCCTAAGCAGGTAGACTCAGTTACTATAATATTGATTCCCCAAGGTGCCGAATCCTTGGGCATTTGCGGACATCGGGCCTATTTTCTTGACAAAATTTGTATCTAAAGTGATTTCGAGATTGATATCTACTCGGCTGGGCCGTTTGTTGCCCAAACTCATTTTGCCGGAACAAGTAGATTTTATGAAAGGACGGGGCATTACAAAACAAATCCTTCTAGCCCAAGAGATGGTGCTTGTACTGGACAGACGATCTAGAGGGGCCTATGTTATGATCCAATTGGATATGGCTAAAGCATTTGAACGTGTCAGTAGGCGCTATCTTGATCTTCTTCTGTAGAAATTATGTTTTAACTCTAGACTTGTTCGTATTTTGATCAATAATTTGCGAGCTACTTGATGTTCGGTGTCTCCTTATAAATGGCACGCAAGCAGGCTTCTTTTCTATAGGACGTGGTGTAAAACAGGGAGATCCTTTATCACCCTTACTGTTTATTCTTTCCTCGGAAGGATACTCGCGTGGCTTGAATGCATTGATGGAAGTTGGCATGATAAAAGGGTTTAATGCAGGTCGAGTGCCGCATGTTTTGCATTTTGGCTTTGCGGTTGCTTTATTGGTATTCTTAAATGGATCAAGTCAAAATTTGGATAGGTTTCGTTCTTTTTCGGCTTCTTATCAGAATGCCTCTGGGCAGCTTGTTAATTATCATAAAAGCCAAAAAGTTATTGGCATGGGAGTCTCCGGTGTCTAAGCATCGCTGCTTTGGGTATGCGATTAGCATCTTTACCTATTAAATATCATGGCTCATTTCTATATAAAGACATTAACAGATCCAGGTATTGTACATCTCTCATTAATCACTTTGACGCTAAGTTAACATCTTGGTCGACTAAGCTATTGTCAATGGATTGCCGGGTTGTGCTACTAAAGCATGTTCTAAGCTCGATGCCAACACATATTATTTCTATTTCACGCTTGCCAAAAGGTGTAATTGATGTCTTGAATCGTAAGATGACAGATTGTCTTTGTAAAGGCAGGTTTCATTGGCGATCATGGCATTCTATATGCCTTGCAACAGAGGAGGGTGGCCTGGGAGTACGTAATCTATTGGGTATTCAAAAGGCTTATGATTGTCAGCTTTGGTGGAAGTATTTTCATTCTCAAACACTATGGGCTGAGTTCTGCAATAAAAAGTATAGTAATCGGCATTCGGTGTACTCGCATATTTATGATTTCCCAGTTTGGAAGCGGTTATGTAGCATAAATGACTTTATGGAATCAAAGATGGAACGAACACAGAATGCCATGCAATGGATGCCGGATGCAAATGGGCAGTTCTCGATCAAATTGGTCTATACAATAATAACCGAATCGGATAGTCATTTGGCCTAGTCCCGCTATATACGGTGGGTGAACTCACATTCTAGAATGCGAATATTTTTATGAAGACTTTGGACAAGATCCTTGCCAATAGTAGATAATTTGCGGTGCTAGCAAACGATGTTGCCTTCGCAATGCGCCTTCTGTGGTCAGAGCTCATATACTCATGATCACATATTTCTACTCTGCCCTAGAATACGGCCATTATGGGCTGAAGTCTCTATCCTTTTTTTGCGCCCTATGCCCCACAGCCGCACCATTAAGGCTCACCTATGCCCATGGTGGCGTATATCAAATAAAACATCTATGACAGGTCAGCTGAGGCGATAGTCCCGTCGACTGTAACGTGGATTGTACGGAAAGAATATGCGACGATACGTTTTGGCGCACAAAATTTTGTTTATCAGCGGTTGTTTGACAAAGTACGCATATCAATATATGCGTGGTGTTCAGCAATGAGTGATAAAATGTTCGCAAAAAATATGACTCATTTAGTAGCCTTGGCCTTCTCTCCACCATTACGACTAAAGCTATTGCGGATCATTCGATGGGAGTTGCCCCTCTCTGGGAAGATGAAATTAAATGTAGATTCAGCGATGGAAAGATACCGAGCAGCGGCAGGAGTAGTATTGTGAAACGACCAGGGACAACTTGTTTGGGCTTATGATTGCACTGCCTCTGGTTAGTCCGCTACGAGCATAGTTGTTGACGTTGATGTTAGCTCTGATTCATTATGCGCGAGAGTATGACAATATCATCACTGAGACGGATTTCTTTTTCATTCTTCCTTATGTTGTCGACCGCCTAGCCATTTACGGGCTTATTGGCTGCTGAACTAGCACGGGCAGATCTATTCTTGTCACTTACCCGAGCCACTATTCAATATTATCAACAAGAGGCCAACACTGCATCTCACATGTTAGCTCAACATGGCTACATTCCGTAGGTTTACGAAGTTATAATTCCCTCCATGACCTTCCCTATGAAGTTAGTGGAGCAATACTTATGGATGTACAGCTGCCTGCTTTACGCCATTTATCAAATGTCTCACACAGTGTTGGCAATAACCTATATTGGTTGCCTGTATCACCAAATGGCACAGGCAACACTAGTGCAATTTCTTTTCTTTCATTGGTGCCTTTTTACAGTTTCATACGTTGTGAGCTTAAGGTTATACTTACATATTTTTACCTTGCTGGGATTCTCTATGTTGTTGGTTGCTATGCTTCATGTGAGGCATGAACACTTTCGCAATGCATTGTTGGAGTGCATGGCTGATGCCCGACCTATCCAACTGGAGGCATACAATTTGAAGGACTTGCCTTGTGCATGGGGACAACTTGTAATGCGTGTGTCGCCTTGGTTCTCATTGAATCAAGGAGATATGGGTATATGCTATCTCCTATTTTTTACTTTGGCATATGTTATTTTTACAATACTTACATCTCAATTTCATGTTGCTTTCTGTTGGGTGTGACGGATCTCAAGGAATTGTGGTAGCACAGTGCTAAACTCAACTTTGATTGCTTGCTATCATTTCCACGGTTACACGTTGAGAACCGACGTGCTTTGAGCGACAACGTCACATAATTTTCTGTTTTACTATGCAATCGTTCCAACTGTATTGGCCCAATGCTCAAATTGTATAAATATGCTTTTTCCTTCGCCAAGATTTTATCTATAAAGGTGATTTTACTTGGCAATGTTTTAATGCGTCATATCATATATGATTGGAGGTTGGCACTCATTAGCTCACTACTTTATTTGTTTTCGTATGATGACCTTGTTTTGTAATATGGTATTCCTTCGCCAAAAGTGAGGCTGCATAATAATACAAATGACTTTTGATAATATATATATATATATATATTATATATATATATATATATATGCGGCATGGCGATTTCTTGGCACTGCCGGCGCATACACCAAACCCTTCGTCAGCGATGGCCTTCGCCCATCTCCTCCATTAGCCAAATCTTTTGCAACAGTTGTTTCTTCTACCACAATTTCTGTAGCGCCCCGTCCCAAACCCTAGGGTCAGAACCGGTACGCCCGCCGTATTCCACTAAGGGATATATAAGGCGTCTGTATGAATCCCTGCACTTATCAAAACGACAGAGTATTCGATTGCGGAAGCGAAATAAATCAATTCAGAACCCTAAATCAAAAGTAAAACCCCCAAATCATCTATAATCAACATCAAGTCAAAATCCCCTAAACGACATCGTAAAGTTCGTAAAATAAAATCCCTAAGCTAAGTCCTCAAATAAAAAAATAAATAAAATGAAACTTCCTCTTTTCTTGATCATCGTCATCAACCAGTCTACGTGTCCCAATGCGCCCATTCAGAGTCCTCTCCAATCCATATGTAATCATACCCTGAATCGTCTGCAAGAAAACAAAACGAACGGTGTGAGCGACAAAAATGTCACTCATAGGTACCCTGCCTGCATCGGCCCTCTGAGATCATACATGCTAGGACAGTAGTGAAATACATATAAGCATGGTAATACGAAAATAGATGTCCACGTTTTCACAAATACATATAACGGTTATAACTTCTTAAAACAATCAAAACACATAATCATGTGAAATGAGCGTGAAATGCAATGTCACATATATGATGCATGATAAGCCTACACTCTTGAAAACATACATACTATCGTGCAATGCATGACCCCGGGACCTAACAGAACAGAACAGAACAGATATACGACTTAGGTCTCGCATGTCTTAACATAACATAACAGATATGCGACTTAGGTCTCGCATATCCTAACAGAACAGAAGATATGCGACTTAGGTCTCGCATACCTTAACAGAACAGAACAGATATGCGACTTAGGTCTCGCATACCCTAACGGAACAGAACAGATATGCGACTTAGGTCTCGCATATCCTAACGGAACAGAACAGAACAGATATGCGACTTAGGTCTCGCATACCCTAATGCAATGTCGTGATGCATGAATGCACGGAAATCACATACGGAACCTTTCTTCTATTTTCCTTTTCTTTTTTCTTCTTCTTCTTCTTTATTCTTTTCTTTTCTTTTTCTTTTTTTTCATGCTCAGAATATTTCGTCCATCCCCTTTCCATTTTCTATTCTTTTTACTTTTTCTTTTATTATCTTTTTCTTTTCCTACCTTACCTTACCTTTACGTACTCCCTCTCTTCCTGCAACTTTCTTTACCCAACGAATTCAACGCCCCTCCCCTCAAATTTACCCTACCCTCAGATGTCCATCGCCCACTCCCTCAACCCCAAACCCCCGACGCCCCCACACCGCACTACCCCCCACAGTCCTCCCCACCCCACGTGCATCACCTCTCCCTAACCAGCCGCAACCCCCCAGCCCCCAACCCTTCAGCCGACCCCCCTAACCAGCTGCACCATCCAGCCAGCACACCTTATCAGCCCCCTCCCCCCCTTATTCCTCCATCCGGCAGCACGTGGTCATAGCCCACCACCACCGGCCACGCGCCGCCGGCACAAACACTCATTCCTACGATTCCAGTATTCACACGCAAATCAAAAATCAAATCTTTTTCCGAGTTTCATACGAAAATAGCATCGTACATATATATAGACATACAATTCATCAGATATACGTATAATCAATAATCAAACATCTATACAATCACAAATACTAATGCACGATCTCGTTTTCATAAAGAAATTAAAGGATTACTGCTATTACATTCAACAGATGTTAAGGGGGCACCTACTTGGTAATTGATACGCGTTGAAAGGTTGATCGAGCGGTGGTTTCTCCTCCTAAACTGGCAGCCTTGGGTTGAAGCAAGAGAAAGCCGCTCATTTTCTTTTCTTCCCTCTGTGAAGAAAGCGGCGTGTGTTTGTGAGGGGAGGGAGAACCTAAGCGTAGTTTAAATAGATATTTGATTAGGGTTTAGGAAAATTTGATAATCAAATTAGGTTTCTAATTAATTAAGCCCAATTGACCTTTTTACCCTTATTAAAAAAAATGGGATATAACATTCTCCCCTCCTTACAAAAAGTTTCGTCCTCGAAACTTGTGTATTACGAAATCAATAACTTAGTAGTCCTACATAATTCATTTACCTAGATCCCAACAAACTTAGTATCCCTTGTGTATTCCGATATGTTACCCATTTCACTTCCTCGATACCAGACTAAGTCCTCAATTCATTCAGTGTGTATATACAATATAATCTTTAACTTTATTGTCCTCTGCCTGATAGTTCGTAACATATTCTTTCTATAGTTTTTGAATCAACCTTAAGGGTATCGTCATTATACTGGATTCATGACTTAATCATCGGTCTATATCGTACTTATTTTTGCTATCATGACCAACCCTCTAAAATCAGTTCTTAGGTGTATTATAATCTTTAACTTGACGCCTTGTTCACAAGACTCATCCCTAAAACTGTATGTATTTTTCGAATACGTTGTACTCTAGTACGATTTAATTTAGTCATCACTAACATCTTACAAGATGATATAGTCCTTAGACGGTTCAATCCTTACTTAATTCTCTATAATCAGTGCTTACAAACTTCTATTATGCCACTTGACGTGTATCATTCAACTTATTGCAATCTACACTGCCAGATTCTTAAACTTATCACATACGATCCATCTCCTAGATAATTAACCATACTAACATCCTTTATGTGCCACTACGATATCCATTACCCTTCCCTAACACAATCAAGTCTTCAAAATCAGTTCTTATACACTTACGAACTACCTCTATGATCATGCTCTTAATTTCTCTAAGATATCGTCAACAGCCTAGTATACGCAATATGTGTATGGACATATCTTTTTTTCAAGTTAAAAGGAAAGTAGCTTATGTAGCTATAATTTTGAACATAGCTTTAGCTTTTTAAAATACTGAACCTTTTAATTTTTTTGTAAATACAAAACTCAAGTATCATAGATTTGTTTTCGCAACACGATATCTCAAATGACCATTTTAAAAACGTTGATATAACTTGTTTGCAAGGCATTTTGGTAAATTACGTCAAAACAGTTGAAAACTTAATAATGTAAGGTTTTATGAAACGATTTGAATACGGTACCTTCCGTTTTAAAAAACTGGTATATATTTTGAAAGCTACCTTTTTTTTCCCACAAAAGTTATAAGTCCTTGCAAGCGGATAATAACTTTGAAAATATTTAAACGGTTAAACTGCTTGCGATATCGGTAGTCGTCAAATTAAATTAATTTTCACAAAAAATATATTTAAGAAAAACGGTAATTTGAAATATTCTGTAAGAAATATCTATAAACAAATCGTTTTTGCAAGAATATCAATATTTTAAAAGTTTTCCCCTTTTCAAGGTTGTCAAAAGAATTGAAATCTTTATTAAGCTGTTTTAAAAGTACGGGAAAAATTAGCCTCGTAAAGTTTAGTGAACTATATAAGGAAATGTGCTTAATAATGTATTTTCGAAAATAAAATATCTTGAAGTCCCTGTAAAATATAGGTATAACTCAGTGTACGTGCTTATATAAAATATTTATCAGTTAGAGAAATAATAGTCCAATATTTCGTATAATTTCTACAATCCATCCCTATTTTCAAAAGAACAATCCGTCTATGTATCGTTTCTTATAAGTCTTACTTTCGCCTACTATGATAAAATCTCTAACTCAAATTGTCCAATCCTAGCATGACATACTAAATATTTATCGACTTAAGGTGTTCTAATTCACCATGTTTCTGTGCGTCATACTGATCGATTGTATTTCTTTACTTGGTTATTTGAACCGCTAATTATCCTAGTTAAATCTCATCTGAACAAGTAACCACTACCGGTTCATGCTTACTTTATTTCAATCAAGCCTATTAGGTTCAAGACGAATATTTCAATGTCAACACTTAGCCCAACAATTTGTAATGATACATCATTCCATGGTACATACTATAGTCGATTTTCGCATGTCGCTATCGATCAATACCTCTAATAAGACTAATCATCGACCTATTTTGATTACCCTACATTCAACATCTTAACCCCCGACTATAAATTCCTTTGTACAATGTCCTTAACTAAACTCTACTGATTATAACGCTAATCTTTATTTAGTTTCTATCATTCTACTATAAATCATCTTAGTATTTGTCATACTATTATAATTCGTTTCTTAGTCGCTATGGTCCCAACCTAGACCTAAGCCTGCTATGATGTTACCGTCCAAGTAGGGATATGGACTCGCTTTACTTTATCCTAAAGATACCGAGTACCATGTTGCGGTTATGGTAAGGTAAGCCTAGTTACTATCTGACTCATTAATATGTCAACTAACGTTTATAGTAGGGTATTTTAGTTAACATTGTAATTCATTCAAATCAATCATATAGTATTCAACTGGGGTTACTAAGATCATAGCTTAGAGAGTTATGATCAACCTTAGATAAAGGAGAATTGTACGGGATATCCTAGGTACACGTGTTTCAAAACCAATCGACTTCTTAAGTTTAAAATCATAACTTATTTCTAGGATCGTTCTTAGCAATCATCATTTCTTAAGTTTAAGATCACGTCTTATTTCCAAATCATAATTAGTACATAATCAACACTTATTACTAATCAGTACTTATTTCTAAAGTCAACTCTTAATCGAGATCGTGACTTATGTTCAGGGATCATTGTTATAATTGAGATCAGTTTCTAGATTCATGATCATCGTTTATATTCAAATCGTCATTTATGTCAAAGATTGTCACTTAGGGACAAAATCGTAACTTATTTTCTAATATCATGGCCTAATTCTATATTTCTGCCGTAGATCTAAAGTCATGCTGTGAAGATCGTACTGTCGGCACGTAATACATCTTGAACTCATTCTGAAATTAGATCCAAAGTGATTGGCGGTGTCCAGTTGTGCTGCGCCACCACTCCTCTGCATCCACTTGTAGAAGAATCTCAAGTCCGAGTGCGGTGGTGGTAGATCTTGTGGCTGATGATGTTGTTGCACCACATCTTGGGCCATGACCAGTAGTGCATCGGTCAGGACATGGGGAAACACGACATATGGAGCCTGTGGCTATCGTTCTCTTCTCGACAGCATGTTTGCTACGACAAAGAAGATTTCAGTTTTTTTTTCAGGGGCATTTCAGGAATATATAAACTTAAGAACAGAAAACAGTCAAATACAGATAAATAAAACAAAAATAGAACCCACACCGTGCCCCAGTCCGATCATCAGTTAGTCTAAATCAAACTTATTCTATATTCAAACTTAGTCTCAGATCATAGCTTACGTCTAGAATTAAACTTAGTCTCAGATCACCGCTTATGTCTAGAATCAAACTTAGTCTAAGATCAAACTTACATCTACGATCAAAACTTAATTCTATAGTCATGTCTTACGTCTAAGATCATTCTTAATTCTATGTTTTTTTCCGTAGTAGATCTAGAGCCTCGGCTCTGATACCACCTGTAGCGCCCCGTCCCGAACCCTAGGATCAGAACCGGTACGCGCCCGTCGTATTCCACTAAGGGATATATAAGGCGTCTGTACAATCCCTGCACTTATCAAAACGACAGAGTATTCGATTGCGGAAGCGAAATAAATCAATTCAGAACCCTAAATCAAAAGTAAAACCCCCAAATCATCTATAATCAACATCAAGTCAAAATCCCCTAAACGACATTGTAAAGTTCGTAAAATAAAATCCCTAAGCTAAGTCCTCAAATAAAAAAATAAATAAAATGAAAACTTTCTCTTTCTTGATCATCGTCACCAACCAGTCTACGTGTCCCAATGTGCCCATTCAGAGTCCTCTCCAATCCATATGTAATCATACCCTGAATCGTCTGCAAGAAAACAAAACGAACGGTGTGAGCGACAAAAACGTCCCTCAGTAGGTACCCTGCCTGCATCGGCCCTCTGAGATCATACATGCTAGGACAGTAGTGAAATACATATAAGCATGGTAATACGAAAATAGACTGTCCACGTTTT
>AP025058.1:12352865-12531400 GCA_036186865.1 Eustoma russellianum
GCATGGAACCATCGTAGATTCCTAATTTGAGTCTCTTAAAAACACTAACAGGTCATCCGCATAAGCCAAGTGTGTAATATGGAAAGGAATCCGCCCTAAACGTAGTGGATGCCGGTCTCCAGAGGCCACTAATGCTTTCAAACGTCTACTGAACCCTTCGGAAGACAGAATAAAAAGCAAAAGGAATAATGGATCACCTTGCTTAACGCCCCTGTATAGCCGAAAGGATTGAGAAGGCTGACCATTAATCAATACTACTAAAGTCGTAGCGCTTAAATTATTCAGTATAATCCGAATGAAAAAAATCTGAAAAACCAAAACGGCGTAGCAATAACTCCAGATACTCCCAACTGACTCTGTCAAAAGCATTCATCATATCCAACTTCAGACATAACTGAGATCCTCACTTATCAAGCATACGAACCATCTCCCTTGCCAATAATACCTGCGTGGAGATATCATGTCCCTGCATAAAGCTTGTCTGCTCCGGCGAAATTAACTTAGCAAGCAACATATTCAAACGAGTGGCAATTATTATCGTACAAACTTTACTCAAAAATTTGTAAGACAAATATGCCAGAAATCATTGAATGTATTCAGAGATGTAGTCTTTGGTATCAAAGTGATTAATGCACTAGTCATCGCCGATGGCTGGGGTACTCCAAAAAAAATTTCCTGCACTGTTACAACAACATCTGTGTGAATAACTGGCAACCCAGGAACGGAAAAAATTACCATTGAATCCATCTGGACCTGCAGCACTAAGAGGGTCTAAAACCCAAAACGCCTCCTCAACTTCCTTCTCATGTGGTAACTACGGAAGCATGACATTATCATCAGCCGTGATCAACGACGGAATATGTCGAAGAATCTCATCATAATTACTTGTAGGTTCCTTAGCAAATAATGAGGTGTAGAAAGAAACTGCTTCATCCATGATGGCTGTGGGAGAGGTGCATAAATCACCAGCGGATGTACGAATCTGCTATATACGTAGCTGTGATCGCTGACTTTTAACAATAGAGTGGAAATAGCGCGTTTTTGCATCACCTTCCTTCAACAATCTAACACGTGCTTTTTTCTTCCAGAACTGCAGCTCGTAGGTAGAAGAATATTCTCCGCCTTGGTTGTATGATATGTCTTGCGATTCGTCTCAGATGGGTCTGCATATATTCCTTTTTCTCTGCGTAATGTAGCTTCTGCTTGCGTTAAGTGGAAAAAATGTTGCAAAAAATTTCCTTATTCCAATGTTGAATGTCCTTCTTCAAAAGAAAATAATTTGAAATAAAACTTATACATACCACCAGTGGTTGGGTAAGAAATCCAAGCGTCCTTCATATAACTATGAAAATCTGGATGCATTAACCAGGCGTCAAGAAACCGAAAGGAGCGAGTACCACCTGGGGTGTGCAGTCGACATATGAACAGCAAAGGTGTATGATCCAAAGAAACTCGTGGTAAATGAGTAAGCCGCATGTCTTCAAAAGCATCATAGAAGGATGAGTTTGTGAATAACCAATCCAACCGCCAACGAACCTGACCGAGGCCCCTTCCGTCCATCCAAGTAAATCTGGAACCATGAAATGGAGGAGCCAACAAAGAACAAGATTCAACACAGTCATTAAAGTCTTACAACACTGTAAGAGAAGGATGTGAACATCCACTGTGATCTTCGAGAATCCAAAAAGTATTATGATCCCCTCCTAGCATCCATGGCAAGGTTGAAGTCTGTGAAAAATGACATAAGGCTTGCCACAGTGGACGATGCAACACTGGAGTGTGCTTGGCATAAATAACCGAAAAAACAAAAGCCAATTGAAGCGGAACAAATACCAATTGAAGTGAACAACCTGATCCTCATCCTGCGTTGCGACTCATCGGAAACTGAATCACGCGAAAAAAACCCAAATACACTCGGACTGGGAAGTGTAAATTTGTGAGAATCCCATGTCCAAAACAAACCTAGCAATACGAGATGGAGAATATTTGGGTTCAATAAAGCAAGTAAATGTATATGATGTTCACGTATCAAATGATGTAACCTAGGTAGAGAGGCATGCATGCCTCTTATATTCCAAATTAAAATATTCATTGAGAAAGGGTAGTATCACTTTCCCGAGAGGCCTGTGAGGCACTACGTGTTAAGATGGTGGAGGGTGTTAACGATGGCAAATCCTTTCTTGTACGGCGTTTTCTGCGAGGAACTACTGTTATGACACCAGCATCCGAAGTGGACTCCTCCAAACGCTATATGAGAACATCCTTCGCCGGGGATGGAGGAATCAATTGTATCTTTCGCACCACTTCGTCCGGAATGGCAGGCAAATCCATTTGTTGATCGTCTGCACGTAATTCCATATCTGAGGAGTGTCCAAAGTCACAATGATCAGTAGCATCCTGTTGAGGAGGGAACCCGGCATCTGCGCCTAGTATCTCCATGTTTTGCTCCCTAATAGGTTCAGGCGGAGCCTCCGTGGGTGGCTCTTCATTCGAAGGATCCTGCTGATCCTGTTGAGAAACTGCAGGCGGTTTCTTTATAAGAGTCCACCTCTTTGCAGGTGGAGGAGGGGGCAGCGGGGGCGGCACTGACGACATAACTTTTGAAGGACATAACCCTGTTGTATGACCTAGTTGACGACGGGATGCACAGAATAAAGGCAGATCCTCATAAACCACCGATTGCAGGATGATTCTACTCTTAGCCTACAAATATATTTTATGTGGAAAGTCTTGGGACACATCAACCTCAACACACACTGTAGCTACTGACGGCCGCAAACCATAAGATGTAGCAACATCCAGCTTTATGGGAATGCCAATAGGACGAACAATCTCAAATAAATCTTCACGGCGGTGAAGATGAATCGGGAGGCCTGGGAAAGAAACCCACGCTGGAACAATGGGGACATCACGGTTGGATCCTAGTCAACTGTCCATTTTTTAATACACATGTGACAGCCAGAAATATGACATGATAGATGATAAAAACAATGTAGATAATCGGCTTCATTACGAAAATTCAAAAGTATGTGTGTTTGATCAATGAGAGTGATCCGTAGATCATGATGAAATCCAATCTTTTAAAAAACTTCACGTATAACCTTCCACGGAGGACGACCATACCAGAATGTACCAACCAGTGAATACCTAAATGGCGCAGCAAGTGCATCAATCTCAGAATCCAAAAATGAGATCACCGGAATGCCTTTCTATCGCGATACTGTCTTGGGAGATATAGAGATGTTCTCAATTGTTGTTGCACCGGAAACCACAGCCGCAAAAGATGGCGGCTGTGTAGTCGACATCACACAAAATGATTAAAGAATGGATCTTCGCGGTCGCAGATGGAGCACGAAGACAAAATCAAAGTCGCAGAGGGCAGTCGGAATCAAAACAGCGAAGAAGAAGCGTGAGAGAGACGGCGGCAGCGGCGGCCGCCGGCTACAAACCTACGATCGCCAGAGCATTACGTGATCTTTTTATATGAATGTGTGTGTATATATATATGTGCATATATATATATATATGTATATATGTATGCATACACAAATACAGATACATATCTATATATATATATATATTATATGTGCATGTGTGTATATATATATGCATATGTCTATGTATGTACGTACATGTGTATACATATATATACGTGTATAAATAAATATGCATGGACAAATATATATACACGCACAGAGAGAGACAAAACATACATACATTTGTACACACATACATATATATGTGTGTGTATTTTTTTTCTATGTTTGAAGTGTCTTTTATATTTTTTCTAAAAAATGCAGAAAGAAAAAGGAAGAATTTATTAACAATGAGATTTGCAGCATGCTTAATGAATCCATATCATAAAGGTATAGAATGAAAAGGAAACGCATATTTAAGTCCGAGAACATTTGAGCAACTCAATATATATCTTTATTTAGTTTGGTTTCGGTAATACACTGTAATTACTATATAATCTGAACAATATAGGTGTTGTTACATAACACACAATTCTTTGACTCGATGTTTTTGAACTCGATATTTGACTCGATACTTTTAAGACTATAAGACTCACACATTTGACAAGTAGTGATTAACGGCTTAGACATTATCCTCACGCACTTAAAATGTGGGAGGAACACAATCGTAAAGACATAACGTTGACATTTAGATATATATTTACACAAATAAACTTCTAGTTCGGGGGAGGATATCTGGCATCCAGACAAGTTGGTGGTGACACCAACCGACTACACACGCAATAGACTGAATTACCATATGTAGTCTGACATGTATCAGAATAGACGGTCACGTAGCAGCGATTAGAGTTCGTTACACAATCTACACGACCTTCATCTTCACCATAATCTTGAAGAAATTTTCTAAATATTCTTTCACCAGCCTCACTTTACTCTGCAAATTAAAGACAAAATTTGGGGTCTTCCAAGTAATGTAATGCTAAAAAGAAGACTTCCATTCCTTTATATCCATGTTTTAAATCAAATATCATAAAATCATGATTATCATCACCAAGCCCCACAGAAGATACAAAAACCCAATTACAAAATATTATACTGAAAACGTGATTAAAGATAAAAAAGCGAAAAAAAAAAAAACTGAAGAATGAAACAAAGAGGATCCCTTTCGTACTACCTCCCTGAGATTGTTGTTCGCCCACCTCAACTGCTTCTGCAGAAAGCTGTCCAATGAAAATGAAAGCGAAAAGAAAGCACAGTGCCAAGTAGACAACTTTCCCCATTCCTTATCTCTGCTATATGTATATATATGTTAGAAGAATAGAGGTAAAGTGTTGCGAATTCCTTAGGTGTTCATCCTTTACGTTGGGGCTCCATTTATAGGCCTCAATACATATGAAATTAACCATGTGAATTGCTGGCTATCCATGAGAAAAAGTATTAGAAACTAAAACAAATTAACAGATCTAAAGTTGTACAAGCAAATAAGCCTTTAAAAGGACGTCTTTCCAAAAGAAATTTTTTCAAAAAGTAACATAAACATTTTTACTAGAGCAAAGTGCAGAATTTATGCCGGTAAAGTACTTTCGTATATTTTAATAGATGTTATCAGTGATTTGTAATTTGTATAATATTCAATTTTATTTTTGGTGAGAAAGCAAATACAACGGATTTATTACACCAGAAACATTAGTCTAGAGAAAAATCTCATGACGGAGGCCTTTTGGCGAATAGTAGAAAAGGGATGGAAATAACAGTGATGGATAATCTGATATCCAAGAATACCATATTGCATATATACACACACACACACACACACACATAAATATACACACACACATGCATACACACATACATACATATATAGATATATACATACATACATACATACATATATATACATACATATATATACATACATCCTCAATGGTTACTAGACGGGGAAGTCATCGTTCTTTTGAAATATAGATAGATTAGTAGTCCCACGATTGATCATTTGATTTTGTTTTCCTTTATTTTAGTTTGTGGTAACGGCTACCCTCGGCCATTTAATGCGGGATATTTGATGCATAAATAAAGTCCGGAAGGCATCCTTCCGTTTATAAAAAAAACATATATATATATACATACATATATATATATATATATATATATATATATATTGGCGACGTCTTGATCGATTCTTGTGCTCTTCATCTATTTGGGATATGTTTCTGATTACATAGGTCAAACATCTTTCTAGTGTTACCTCTGATCATGCTCCTCTTTGCTTAGCATGTGATTTTGACAATCCAAGGGGCTCCCTGCCTTCAGATATCTTGATATCTGGGCTGCACATCCAGACTTTGATGCGTTGGTTCAGCATCATTGGCGGTCCTTTCTAATGGTGGGAGGTATGCGGGGTTTCTTTGATAAGCTTTGCCGTTAAGGAATCAATTAAAGCAGTAGAATAAGGAGGTTTTTGGCAACATCTTCGACATGGTTGCTTAGGCCGAAGAGGAGGTAAATGCTCGAGAGCGGCCCGTTGATTCTGCACCCACTGAGACTACACGCGAAAGGTATCATCAAAGTGTTGCACAGTTGAGGCTAGCTCAGACACGAGCATTTCTTTATTGGAAACAAAAGGTGAATGTTAAATGGCTTAAGGAAAGGGATGCCAACACCTAATTTTATCATCAAACGGTAAAGGATAAGAGGAGAAGGCAATGTATTTGCAGAATCTTATGTCCGGATGGTACAGAATGTATGCTCGGTCCAGACATAGAAGCAGAGGCTGTGCGTTATTTTTCGGACCTTTTTGCAGCGGAGCCGGTAGCTGACTGTGATGCTATCCTTCGGCATATTCCAACTCTATTAACATCAGATGATAACATTATATTGCAAGAAACGCTGACTTTGCAGGAGGTCAAAAAGGCTGTGTGGGATCTTAGCCCGTCTAGTGCGGCAGGTCCAGATGGATATCCAGTCTCTTTTTACAGGCGATTTTGACAGGTCATATATCTTGATGTCCTTAAGGTAGTTCAAGAATTTTATTTAGGAGTGATGATGTCTAAGTAGGTAGCCTCAGCTACTATAATATTGATTCCCAAGGTGCCGAGTCCTTAGGCATTTGCAGACTTCCGGCCTATTTGCTTGACAAACTTTGTATCTAAAGTAATCACGAGATTGATCTCTACTCGGTTGAGCCACTTGCCCAAACTCATTTCGCCGGAACAAACAGATTTTATCAAAGGATGGGGCATTACAGAACAAATCCTTCTAGCCCAAGAGATGGTGCATGTACTGGAAAGACGATCTAGAGGGAGCCATGGTATTGTCAACTTGGATATGGCTAAAGCATTTGATTGTGTCAGTTGGCGGTATCTTGATCTTCTTCTGCAGAAATTGGGTTTTAACTCCAGAATTACTCGTATTTTGATCAATAATTTGCGAGCTACTCGATGTTCGGTCCTTATAAATGGCAAGCAAGCAGGCTTCTTTTCTGTAGGACGTGATGTAAAGCAAGGAGATCCTTTATCACCCTTACTGTTTATTCTTTCCTCGGAAGGATTCTCTCGTAGCTTGAACGCATTCATGGAAGTTGGCATGATAAAAGGGCTTAATGAAGGTCGAGTGCCACGTGTTTCGCATTTGAGCTTTGCGGACGATTTATTGGTATTCTTAAATGGATCAAGTCGAAATGTTGATAGGTTTTGTTCTTTTTTGACTTCTTATCAGAATGCGTCTGGGTAGCTTGTTAATTATCATAAAAGCCAAATAGTAGTGGGCATGGGAGTCTTCGGTGTCTCAGCATCGACCGCTTTAGATATGCGGTTAGCATCTTTACCTATTAAATATCTTGACTCGTTTCTATATAAAGGCATTAACAGATCCAGGTATTGTACATCTCTCATTAATCACTTTGACGCTAAGTTGACATCTTGGTCAATGGCTGGTCGGGTGGTGCTACTAAAGCTTGTTCTAAGCTCCACGCCAACACATATTATTGCTAGTTCACGCTTGCCAAAGAGTGTAATTGATGTCTTGAATCATAAGATGGCAGATTTTCTTTAGAAAGGCAAGTATTATTGGCGATCATTGCATTCTATATGCTTTGCAATGGAGGAGGGTGTCCTGGGAATGTGTAACCTGTTGGGTATCAAAACGCTTAGATTGTCATCTTTGATGGAAGTATTTTCATTCTCAAACACTATGGGCTGAGTTCTACAGTAAAAAGTATAGTAATCGGCATTCGGTGTTTCGCATATTTATGATTCCCCGGTTTGGAAGCAGTTATGTAGCATAAATGACTTTATAGAATCAAAGGTGGAACGAACACAGAATGCCATGCAATGGATGCCGAATGCTAATGGGCAGTTCTCGATTAAATCATCCTATACAATAATAACTACATCGGATAGTCATTTGGCCGTGTCCCGCTATATATGGTGGGCGAACCCACATCCTAGAATGAGAATATTTTTATGGAGACTTTGGACAAGATCCTTGCCAATGGTAGATAATTTGCAGTGCTGGAAAACGGTGTTGCCTTCGCAATGGGCTTCTGTGGTCAGACACATACTCAGGATCACATATTTCTACTCTGCCTAAGAATACGACCATTATGGGATGAAGTCTCCATCCTTTTTTTCAGGCCCTATTGTTGAGAAAAAGAGTTTGAATGATTTACAAATACGTGATTTAAATACAACGTGTTTCAAGAAATGCATGAGAAATTTATTACTTCACACGTTTTTGTGAGAAACTTGCCTTATATACTTTACATAATGTTGTCATACTAACAAGCCATGAAGATTTAAAGCTTACATCAAATGGCAAACATATGTTGTGTTTGAACTATTTTCAGGTGCCATTAGTGAACTAAACTAGTTCATTAAGTTAAGTACTTAGTTAAATGAACTAAGTAGTTCATTATATGGAGATATATTTGGAGAAGAAATGATGATAACCAATTGAAACATGGAAAGTCCCCTCTCCATTTGGCATACACGTTATATATATATATATTCATTATCTGGGGTTTTAAAAATTGTTGTCCCGGCTATAACAGTTTCCAACATCTGGAGGCACTATGCTCAGCTCATATATGGGGATGCTACATCCTTTTCAACCACAATGCTTAGGAATTCCATACAATTTGACATTCATATGTGGATTCAGAAAATACAGGGATCCAAACTTGCAGCAGGACCAAGTCTTTCCCTCTCATGGATCCCACGACTTCGTCCTCCGCGACTTCGGCTTGTTAGATGGAAAATTCCACCTTCAGGTAGACTCAAATCGAATGTTGATGCAGCAGTTGGCCGTCGCTATGCTGCGGGGGGAGCAATCTTGTGCAATCATACTGGTGCTTGTGTGCGTGCCCTCTCTTTCCGTCTGCCTCCATGCACGCCTTTGATGGCGGAAATTCAGGCTACTCTTTTTGGTCTGTTATACTTTCTTCCCTTCTTCAGATCGATTGTGATAGAATCTGATTGTGCACATATATTGTTGCGACTACATCAACCACAACAGATTTATGACAATTATCACCTGCAACTCTTACATACGTTACTCCATTATCATAGATTGGAAATTACTCATACGTATCGGGAGGCCAATATGGCAGCTCACTACTTAGCTCAGTATGCAATGATTTGTCCTGATACAGGCTATTTCAATAGTCATAATCTCCCAGCCTTGGTCCGAGCGTCACTTACTCTAGATCTCACTTCGGCTAACCTGTGCACAGGCTGATGTTCAAGTCTTCCTAATAGATTGGCGCACTTCAGATTATTCTGCCCGTACCATAGTGGATATGGGCAGGCGCGGTATGACTTGTCTTACTTTGCTCAACTGCTGCATTTCATATATCCTCTGCATATATAATGCTTTCTTTACTTTCTCTGTATTTGGCTGGTGGCGCAACTACACTTCACAACTGGATCGATGCGACCACGGTCGCACTACGCAAGTCTTCCATCAGGATTGGCAGTTTTGCGACCCCTCTGCCTGTACTCTATTGGATGCAGGCAGACTCGGTATGTTTTATATTCATTCAACCTGCTGGATTTTCGTATGCCTTCATCGGCCCATTCACATTTTCTTTGTTTTCTTTGTATATGACTTACATCGATACAATGATGGGTTTCGCTGGCTGCTGAGATTACATTACATTACGCACATCTTTCACGCGACATTCTTCACACCACAAGTCATGACTGATACAGCAAAGCAGTTACCTCCTGTTGCAAGTCTACCACATGGTTTGGCGTATCTTCATATCTCTGCCGGCACATTAGTTTGTGCAGGCAGGCCTGGTATGATCTTAATCCGATTCATTTCCTGCTTTTCATTGTCATATATTTCTGCTTTACTCAGCCAAGCGCTTCTTTTCTGCATGGACGAGGACACGGTTTACACTTACTTTCCCGCCCGTTGACATGAATTCTGTTTGGACAAGAGATCAGCATCAGACGAGGATGTTCGCAAGGATCTTAGTTTTAGCGCATTTGTGTAACATTCGAGATTATTTTTCTTTTCCCTTGTCTGATAGAGTATATCACCACTCCGTTTATATAAATATGTACGCTTTTTCCTTCGCCAAGATTTTATCTACAAGGGTGGTTTTACTCGGCAAGGTTTTAATGCGGCATATCATATATAACATGGATGTTGATAATCGCTTACTGCCACTCTTGGCATCTTTTCTTTTCTTGTAATAAGGTTTTCTCCGCCATAAGAGACGGTTTATGCCAATAAAATTTTTTCCTTTAAAATATATATATACCTCCTTCAACATGTACCAATATGTATCTTTTCATATAATTTATTACTCAATCATGTTTTATATCAAGCAAGCAAACTATACCAAGTTATCTTAATGTCCTTTCTAAAGTAGAATATGTCAATATATCCTTCAAGCACTCAAGTATACTAATGTATCCATCAAGCAAACATATTAAGCAAAGCCAATATATCCATCAAGCAATTTAGCATACCAATACATTAAGCCATCATATCCATCAAGCAAACATATTAAGCAAAGCCAGTATATCCATCAAGCAATTTAGCATACCAATATATTAAGCCAATATATCCATCAAGCAATTTAGCATACCAATACCAATACATTAAGCCATTATATCTATCAAGCAAACATATTAAGCAAAGCCAGTATATCCATCAAGCAATTTAGCATACCAATATATTAAGCCAATATATCCATCAAGTAATTTAGCATACCAATATATTAAGCCAATCATGACATATTAAACACAACTACTTCTCCCCCTTTTTGAAATTATCAAAAACCATAAAATGAAATACAAGTAGAGATGATAGTCATAAAACATACTAAGTTAAGCAACAAGAGAGATAATAGTTATTCTACTCTAGAATTACTACGGGAAACGGGGGATGAAGAAATGCTAGTCCTAATCCTCACCCAACGAGTAAGTTAAGCCTGGGATGCATGCCTTCATCTTGGCTTTGAACCTTGCAAATTTGGTTTTCAAGGTTCCCACCTCGTGTTGAAGCTCTACAACTTGTTGTTGTAGTTCTGGAATACTTGTGCTAGGCCCGCTTCTTGTTCCTTCTTCAGATTCAGGAATAGGTAACTGTGTGTCCCCCGGGCCTGTTTCCTCATCAGCTGCAGGTGGTTGAGCTTCATCTTCCTCTTCTTCTATTTCTTGTTCTGTTCCTTTTCGGGCTTCTTTTCTTGATTTGTTGATTTGTTGAATGTTGATTTTGTCGTAATAGTCCTTGATAGAAATTTTCTCAACTTCCGAATCATCAATCTCAATTCCCGACTTAATGAGCATATAGTAGATGAGATTTGCATATGGAAGGGCTTTGGACTTTTTGGTGGCTGCTTCTATAACATTGGCAATGAAGATCTCTCCAAAGTTTAATTGTTCCCTATTGGCCATTCTATAGGCAATATAAAAATCAAGATTGCTAGGAAGTTTTGCCGATTTCCCATTGATACAGAAGGTGACAATGGCAGTTAACACCCTATATACTAGTGGCATGTCATTAGTATTTCCGGTAGGATAGAAGCCTAGAAAGATCTTAACATGCTCTTCACTCACTTGCCATTTGTTCTCATCCTAATGCCAAACTTCAAACGATTCTAAACCTTCATCTGGAACTCCAATGTATTCAAAAATCATTCTACATGTCCATTCAACATGTTGACCATCAATTATACTATTCAGGGAATAAGGAAAACCATTCAAATACTCAATCCACAGATTTGCATAGAAAAGCCTAGTGTACCTCTTAGACATTTTCTTCATGTTACTTCCAGTCCAAAGATTTCTCCAATTTTGAGCATCTATCCAATCAATAATTGGACCTAATTCATTGTTAGATGCAATATCCACTAATTGTAACAGTTTCAATGGAATAGTTGCTCTCTCAGTACTTTCCCATTCTATAAACAAATCTTGAGCTCTAAGAGAAATGTATCCGAATTTACCTGTTCCAAATGGTTTCTCCAAGACTCCTTTGACATTTCTTTTGATCCAAGGGAAATTGTTATAGGTAAGACCACTACGAATCTGATCTAAAATTTCAGCTTGACTGAAATCTGCTTGTCTTTGCCTAGTTTCTCCACCCCTAGGTTGTGTGGGGGCTTGAGACCTAGAAGAATGCCCTTGTTGTACATGGATTGACACTTCTTTTTCAGGTTGAGATGCTCTAGCCTTCTTAGATGTGTGCTTTGATTTAGGCATTTTCGGATTTGATGGTTAGGGTTTGAAAATGGGAACTAATTGAAGGAAGGGAGATAATGTAGTGGGGTTGACAAAAATGGAATTTTTTATGGGGAATTTGAAGAATTAAAAAAAAAAGAGAGGAAAAAGTTTTGATGAACAAAAATCGCCAGAGAAGTTTTCTTCTGGGTTGGGAATGTGTTTTTGGTGAAGAAAGGAAGAATTCTGCGTGTTTAAGTTGACTGCAGAAATTCTGGATTCGTCTACATCGATCGATCGATGTAGAGATTGATCTATACGTCGATCTCTCAGATAGGTACATCGATCGATTGATATACCTTTTTTTTTATTTGCTTAATTTTTAAGCATTGTTTATTATTCCTAGTCTTGTGCTAATTGATTCAAAGGTATCGGTAGGGAGTGACTTGGTAAAAATATCTGCTAGTTGGTCATTTGTTGGAACAAATTCAATGCATACCAATCCTTTTTGGATGCAATCCCTTATGAAGTGATGCCTCACTTCTATATGTTTGGTCCTACTATGATGTACTGGATTTTGTGCTATACTTATGGCTGAGGTATTGTCACATAGGATGGGAACTTTATCAAACTTGACATTATAATCGTTCAAAGTATTAATCATTCAAAGTAGTTGTGCACAACACGAAGCGGCCGATACATATTCGGATTCCGTCGTTGAAAGTGAAACACTATTTTGTTTCTTGGAGAACCAAGAAACCAAGAAATCCCCAAGGAATTGACACGTCCCAGAGGTGCTTTTCCTATCAACAAGATTTCCGGCATAGTCGGAGTCACTATATCCTCTTAGATCAAAACAACCATTTTTGGGATAAAACAACCCAAAGTTCAAAGTTCCTTTTAAATACCTAAAGATACGTTTGATGGAAACTAAATGCGATTCCTTAGGCATACTTTGAAATCTAGCACATAAGCATACAGCATGCAAAATATCCGGCCTACTAGCGGTTAAATAAAGTAAACTACCAATCATACACCTATATTTGGTTACCTCAACCGGCTTGCCTTTTTCGTCTTTGTCAAGCTTTGTACTTGTGCTCATCGGAATGCTCACACTTCTTCCATCCTCGAATTTGTACTTCTTGAGCAAATCCTTCTTATACTTTGTTTGAGATATGTACACTCCATCTTGAGTTTGCTTGATTTTTAGACCAAGAAAGTAGTTGAGTTCACCCATCATGCTCATTTCAAATTCTCCTTCCATTAATTTTGCAAAATGCTCACAAAGAGAATCATTAGTAGCACCAAATATGATATCATCCACATAAATTTGAACAAGCAATTGATGGTTTCCTTGTTCTTTAATAAAAAGATTAGTGTCAACTTTTCCTCTTGAAAACTCATTCTCAAGTAGGAAGTTACTTAATCTATCATACCAAGCCCTAGGAGCTTGTTTAAGTCCATAAAGGGCCTTTTTGAGTCTAAAAAACATGATTTGGATAATCATGATTCTCAAACCCCGCAGGTTGAGCTACATAGACCTCTTCTTGAATTATTCCATTCAAGAATGCGGATTTCACATCCATTTGATATAGTTTGAAATCCTTATAGCATGCATATGCTAATAGCATCCTAATAGCTTCTAACCTAGCTACGGGGGCAAAAGTCTCATCATAGTCTATGCCTTCCTCTTGCCTATAGCCTTGGGATACTAACCTAGCTTTGTTTCTAGTGATGTTTCTTTTATCGTCCATTTTGTTTCAAATACCCATTTAGTGCCAATTACGGGATGATCACTAGGTTTAGCAACTAATTCCCAAACATCACTTCTTTCAAATTCTTCTTGCATAGCTAATACACAATCTTCATCATTTATTGCCTCCTTTATATTTTTAGGCTCAACTTGTGAAATGAAAGCATTTTCATTGAATTTTCTCCTAGTCATTATGCCTTGGGTAGTTTCACCTAATATCAACTCTTTAGGGTGATCTTTCCTATGCTTATATGAATCCGGTAAATTTGAGGTATCCCCTCCTCCTTCTTCATCTTCCACCTTAGGTTCAAGGGGATCAATCCTAAGGTCAATAACAATATTACCTTTTGGATTCTCAAATTTCTCTATATGACTTACTTCAATTATTTCATCATTATCATCATCATCATTATTAATGTTTGATTTATCCTTAATGAGTTCACTAAACTTGACATGAATTGATTCTTCAACTTTCATGCTTCTTTTTATTATAGACTCTAAATGCCTTGCTATTTTGAGCATAACCCATAAAGATTCCTTCATCCGCTTTGAAGTCGAGTTTATCCAAGTTATCTTTGGTGTTAAGTATAAAGCACTTACAACCAAATACCTTGAAATAACCAATATTTGGTACTCTACCTTTCCAAAGCTCATAAGGAGTCTTTTTGAGAAATGGACTCAAATAAACTCTATTGATCACATGACAAGCGGCATTTACCGCTTCGGCCCAAAAATATTTGGGTAGCTCAAATTCGTTTAGCATGGCTCTACTCATTTCTTGAAGTGTTCTATTTTTCCTTTCCGCAACACCATTTTGTTGAGGAGTTCTTGGAGCTGAAAAATTGTGTCCATACCCTTTGGATACACAAAATTCTTGAAATTCTCCATCAAACTCACCACCTCTATGACTTCTAATTTCCTTAATTGTGTATTCTCTTTGATTTTCTAATCTCTAACAAAGCTTTATAAATTCTTGACATGCATCATTCTTTTTAGCTAAGAACATTACCCAAGTGTACCTAGAGAAGTCATCTACCACCACAAAGGTGTAATGTTTTCCACTTAGACTTGCCGTACCAATATCCCCATACAAATCCATATGAAGCAATTGTAGAGGTTTGGTGGTGGAGATTTCACTTTTGGGCTTGAAACTTGTTTTAACAAGCTTTGCCTTTTGACAAGTGTCACATAAGCCATGGTTTTTGAAATTTAATTTTGGAAGACCTTGGACCTTTTCATTTTTGCAAATCTCTTTGAAATTCTTAAAGCTAATGTGTCCAAGTCGTCTATGCCATAGTTGAATCAAATCATTTTTGGAAACTAGGCAAGAAACATTTTGTGATATCAAATCATGTGTGCTAAATTTGTAAACATCATTTTTACGAATAGCTTCAAAAACAATCTTATCGTTCTTTTTCACAACACATTTTCTTTTCACAAACTCAATTTGAATATTAGCATCAAATAGTTGGCTAACACTTATCAAATTATACTTAAGCCCTTCTACATATAGTACATTATTAATAGTAAAGGAAGAATTACCAATTTCTCCATGTCCAAGGATTTTGGCTCTCTCATTGCCAAAATGCACCGTTCTTCCATCTTGGAGCTTGAGCTTGGTGAACAACGTCTTGTCTCTGGTCATGTGAGTTGAACATCCGCTGTCCATAAGCCATTTGGTTCTTTCTTCTTTGGCTACTCCATTTATCTTGAGAGCCTACAAAACCAAAAGATGTATGCATTGGTACCCTTTGATGGTTGGGTCCTTTAGGGTTAGTTTGTCGACCCTTAGGCTTTCAAACATACGTGCTTTCAAATCTAGCTCTACATGCTTTCTTTGTATGTCCTAATTTGTTACAATAAAAACAAGTGGGTACATGCTTTGGTTTAGAGGGTGATGAATTTTGTTGTGTTTTTCTATTATTTGTCCTCTTCTTTAAGGACTTAGGTTTAGAAGAAGGTGATGAATTAAATCCTAAACCGGATTTATCATTTCCAATTCTTTGATTTCCAAGTAGTATGTCTAAGTTGTTCTTACCATTTGTTAGTCTTTGTAAGTCTAACTTTAGTTTCTCACATTCCTTTTTAATTTCTACATTTTCAAGAGCTACGTTTTTATGCATGGTAAGTATGATGTCATGCTCTTGAAACATCAAAATATTCTTGTCATGCAAGCTTTTATTTTCTAAGATGCATTTCTTGAACTCTTTCTTCAAATGCTTATATTTTAGATTCAATTTTTCAAAGTCATCTTGTAAATCTCCTATTTCATCATGCAAATTTGAAGGGTTAGAATTTACCTCAAGATCATCTTCAATTGCCATAAGAAAAGTATGTTGAATCTTTGGTTTGTCAATCATTGCAACAAGTCCAACACCTTAATCTTCACTCTCTTCTCCTTCTGATTCCGAAAGGAGATCATCCCACGTGGTTACCTCCGCATTAAGGGCTTTCTTCTTTTGAGGAAAGACCTTCTTCTCTTGCTTTTGCGGCTCTTTTACGTGGGAATCGGCAATGAAGTGACCGGGTCGACCACATCTATAGAAATTTTCACTTGCTTCCTTTTCTTTAGATGGTCTCTTGAAAAACTTTCTTGCTTGAGCTTTGCTTCTAGTTGCCATTCTTTTAAATTTTCTTACTAGAAGGGCAACTTCCTCATCCGATTCATTAAACTCTACCACCTATCCTTTGTGTGATGTTTGTGTGGGCATGATGGGATTCATCCTATTTTGTTCATCAATAAGAATTTCATGAGTAAGAAGATTACCGGATAGCTCATCAAGGGTAAGAGTCTTGAGATTCTTTGATTCGGTGATGGCGGTGACTTTGGGTGTCCATTCTCTTGGCAAAGAGTTGAGGAGTTTTGAGACAAGGTCTTCATTAGAGATTTTCTTGTCAACCATTGAGAGTTGATTCACTATTCGTGTGAATCGATCGATTGTCTCTTCAATCTTCTCGCCGCTTTTCATTCCGAACATCTCATACTCCTTCATGAGCATGAGTCTTTTGGCCATTCTTACTTGCTCAGTTCCTTCATGTATCATTTCAAGCCTTTTCCATGCCTCATGGGCTGTTTTAAGACCTTGGAGTCTAATGAGCTCAGTGGTGCTAAGAGCACTTGAGAGAATGTCAAAAGCTTTGCCATTGATGGCGAACTTTTTCTTCTCTTCGTCGGTGTAGTCATCCTCATCTTTAAACATTGATTCTCCTTTTGAGTTGGTAATCATAGGAACTTCAATTTCTTTGACAACAGCTCTCCATATATCAAATCCACAGCCTTTCAAATGATTGATCATTCGAAATTTCCATAAAGAATAGTTTTGGGCATCAAACATAGGAGCTTTAGTGTTTGATCCGGAAAATAGTGCAGTAGGCTTAGGAGATGAAGAGGTTGAGGTTGAGGTTGTCATTGCCATGATCTTTAACCTTGTTACTTGCAAAGATTGGCCAAGCAATCAAGGTTAGGCTCTGATACCAATTATTAGGTCCGAAATACACTCTAGAGGAGGGGGGTGAATAGAGTGTTTGGCTCTATTGCGGAATTTTCTCGTTTGTCTCAACTCAAAAAGATATTCAAAATCAGAGCAAGAATTGGAGATGAGAAATAATGAATGAGTACACCGGATATAAAGTGGTTCGAATCGTAAATGATTCTACTCCACTACCACTTTGTTTCCAAAGTGGATTTTCAACAACTACTCTTCTTATTATGATTAATAAGAACAACCACAGCAATACTTACACTAACACTTTAGTGTAAGCAACAACAACAGCAATTTCTTGCACAAAACACACTTGTGCAACTACAGCAACTACAGCTCTTAGCAAGAACAACTTCTTGCTTCCTCACAACTTCAACAAAAGTTCCCTCAATAACTTCTCACATTGGGTTGAAGAAATATAGTAAAGTTCACACTTTCTCACAAGTCTAAGCACAAGCAAGAGATCAAATGTTTATCGTTCCTCTTGTGCTTGACTCTCTTTCTCTCAATATACAACAATGAAGATCAAAGAAAGCTAAACAAGCTTTACACAAATTTACAAGTATGAGAGAAATATACAACAATGGAAAATGAAGCTAGATGATGTTGAAAGTGTGTTATTGCTTCATCCAAGCCTCCTCTATTTATAGATAAAGTTCACCACGTTTTTGAGGCTCTCCACCAAGTCTTCATCTACAAAAATGTCAAGATAGTGCCCAAATAGTCTCTAGCCACCCTATGGAGTGATTTGATCTTGGATAGCCACCCAAGAGAATCTTAGACATGTATACAATAGTCAAGGAAGCATGTAATGGGCTGGGTTAAAGTCCACAAGAAGTTTGAAGAAGATTGGAAAGAGAAAAACTCAAAAATCTGCCTTGGATTTTGTTCCAACGTTCAAAAAATTTTGAATTCTGTAGCACATCGATCGATCGATGTCTCTTATTTGAGAGACTGATGTATACATCGATCGATCGATGTCTTATAGCTTAGAGATCGATGTCTCACAGAATGTTCCAGGTTTGATCCTTAATACATCGATCGATCGATGTATGTTATTCTAGAGATCGATGTACACATCGATCGATCGATGTGCACAATTTAGAGATCGATGTCTCACAGTGTGTTTTTTTGTTTTTCTTCATATTCCAAGTGTTAGATTCCTTTTTATCTTTTCCAAACCATCTTTTAATTTCATCAAAACTCTTCATATCCTAACATTGGAGTGATTCATCTGGCTCTGAGACTGATGATACCGAATAACTAATGGCACAAGTATGCTTTACATCTAAGGCATCAAATCAGGCATCTTCTGACTCTCATTCTAATTTTGAGCTTTCTTATGATGATTTGTATGTTGAATATCTTGAATTACATAAGTTTTCTAAGACTCTTGCAAAAGAAAAGAAACGCTTAATTGAAGACAAGAAATTGCTAGAATCCTCTAACACAAATTTTGTTTCTCAATTAAACGATTCAAAAGAAGAGTCGTCTTGCATCATCAATGCATTGAAATTAGAGATCTCATCATTAACGACACAAAATAATGAAATGAAATCCGAGATATCAAATTTGAAATCAAGGAATGCAGATCTAGAAAAAATGGTGAAACAGTATGACATATGTACAAACAATGTAGATCTCATTATCTCTTCACAAAGACATGATAGAGACAAAAACGGATTAGGATACGTTGAGAAAAACAAGACACTAAATAAATCAACCAAATCCATTCCATCTAAGAAAATAGATGCGTCCAAGAGATATATGGCACCTAAGAAGATGCCTAGATCCCCCCTATGTCATCTCATCGTGCCTCACTTCATATCATACGAGATATAATTTTTTGTTGTACAAATATGAAAAGACACCATTCATGCATACACAGCATTCATTTACCTTGAATGCATCTAGATCACACTCCATGCACACCAACATAAGAATATGTCAAAAACAAAGACCATACTATGTGCATGATGGGATTCTCGGCCAAAGGCCAAACACATACACACATAACGTGTATTATGTTGCGTCTTCATCTCCTTTCTCATCTTTTGAAAGACCTAGAAAGGTCACCCAAATCTGGATACTAAAAGGAACATTTGCAAAGGGTTGAATGAATAACCTTTAAGAACACACTTGAAATGAATGATTTTTGTTGATATATTAATTGCTATTTCTTTCTTACATGCACTTTTGATATTATTTACAAAATAAGTAGGGAGATAAAGTGCTTGATTTAAGGGGCAGAGAGAGTGATTTAAGGGGGAGAAAGAGCATGATTGCACGATTTAAGAGATAGACAATTCAAAATTCAAAATTCGAATTTGTTGCCCAATTGGAGGGGAGCAGTTAAATTTAAATCATGAAGTAATGTTATTTTGTAAATCATCAAAAGGGAGAGATTGCTGAGAAAAAGAGTTTGAGTGATTTACAAATACGTAATTTAAATACAACATGTTTTAATAAATGCATGACAAATTTATTACTTGACACGTTTTTGTGATAAACTTGCCTTATATACTTTATACATAATGTTTCTGTACTAACAAGCCATGAAGCTTTTAAGCTTACATCAAATGGCAAACATCTGTTGTGTTTGAACTATTTTCATGTGCCACCATTAATGAACTAAACTTGTTCATTAAGTGAAGTGCTTAGTTAAATGTACTAAGTAGTTATTTAAATGGAGATATATTTGGAGAAGGCATGATGGAAACAAATTGAAACATGGAAAGTCTCCTCTCCATTTGGCATACACGTTTCATATATATATATATATATATATATATATTCAGATTTTTTATAAAAAGGCACAATACACATATTCCGACGTACTACTGACATGTTGCATATATTACGGACGTACGTCAACGTCACACCACTATAATTACCTCATATTTATGAGTATATTCAGGTCTTATATCATATGATATAAGTCATGGTGATGATGAAATTATTACGAGACGTTACAAGGTTATAAACCGAAAATTATCGTATCAAATGACTATCGAAACTTCGCGAATGTGACACGTACTTTCCATGAATTGATGGCAAGACCCTATACTCTAAAAAGAGCCAAAACTTTTGTTTTTTACATGGTATATTCAGCCATAAAATCATTCCATGTTGGCACACACAAATCACTCCCAATTAAGGCCAAATTGTGGAGATTCCAAATTCATCTTTTTAAGCACATGCGGGCACCAAATTTAATCACCCATTAGAGCTGAATATTTAATTTATTTTATGTATATTATGTGTGACATAAAATATATAACATGTGCAAAAATTTTAAATTAATCGGAGAAAAGTCGCGTAATCGACAAAAGTAAAAAAATTTGGTTTTCTACCAACACAACACATGGAATGTTTTTGGCATGACATGTAACATGTATCTAGACACTTTTTACATATTCAATACATATTAAAGTCTAATAGAATATTCAATTTAGGGCTGATTAGAATATACCATACATATGTAATTATTGTGCACTATTTTACAAAGTTCACAAAAATGAAATTCATCACATGTTGTAGCCATCATACACGCCATTCTCAGCTTGGTGGAGCTTATGTGGAGCTTAGTTGGCATCTCAATTGGTGGAGAATACGCGGCAAAAGGTTCGTGACACAAAGGAGGGAGCTACACAAGGTAACATTTCAAAACCTTGAGAATATAACACATGCTGAAAATTCAGCATGTGACAATCTAGAGCTGGCCGAATTTTGGTCTTGAATGGAGAAAAATTTACTTCCAAATTTGTAGGGATTAATTGTTGATTATTTGGCAATGGTTTAAACCTTAGTTGTCACATGTTTTAGATGTTAATCTCATATATTTAAAGCTACTAAATGGTGATAAGGCTGGACCAATCATGAAGTGTCAAGTAAGCAAAGCAAAGACATTTATCCAATCAAGTTGTGCCAAGTGTGCAAGATGTGTCATGTCTACAGAAGGTAATCTTCCGAGGACATTAAACAGAATTCTCCCGGTGATGGAAGATGACCTAGGGGCGGCCATAATGTGCTTAAAAGAAGAAGAGATGTAGCAAACAAAAGCAAGACAACTCTCATATTCTATAAAGTGAAAAAAGTATCTTCTATTTTCTTCTTCTACATTTCTTTCTTCTTCTTCTTCTTCTCTCAATCCTATTGTTCTTATATTCAACATATTGAATAGTCTTTGATTAGACCAGCATACACATTTTAAATTGTAAAAGGTTGATCAAGGTGTGATCAAATCTTCATCCGTTCGGTGGCGGTGTTCGTGATCGGTGTGATTGATTGTATTGTGTTTAAATGGTTAGAGTTGGTGTGTAACTCCAGCAACCCTTGTACTAAGATGTCATTTGGTGCTTAGTGATAACCAAGAAAGGTGTACTCAAAGACTGGAGTAGGTTGATTTAGCCGAAACAGTATAAAATTCTTGGTGTCGTTACTTTCAGCACTTTACTTTCAGTTTTAAGTTTCTTCGTTGATTTTGTTACAATCGTAAAAATAGTAAACGACTTTCAAAAATCACAAAACTTTGCAGAAACATAGTAACACCTCTTAATTTTTTTTCAACTTTCAACTCATTCGGACAAGTATAAGTCAATCAAACGTTAATAGTTTTGAGACTAGTGCAATCTGATTTTCAGAATTGCAAAGGTTGAGAACATCAACGTATTTGACATACTTCCAAAGAAAATTTTCAAAACTGTTTCAACCCATTAAAATACATATATTAAGGGGTTTTCCATTAAATTTTCATACCATTTGGAGTTACGAATTAATCGGAATAAGTTTTTGAAATCGAAGTACTTTTCCTGGCTGATTCGTGCAATCTGACCACAAACGTGTTTTCAAAGGGTTAGAGGTTTAACTTTAATCTGAACTTTTTAGGAGATACTCAAAACATCTGAAAGTAGAATCTCTTTAAATTTCAAAATTTTTGAAGGTCTATAACCTGGTCTTTCGAGCGTTTCAAATCAGGATATGAAAACAGATACTGTTTTCAGAAGTTAGGTTTTTAGGTCAAAATATTTTAAAAACCAAATTTTCCACACCTACTATTCAAACCCCCTTCTAGTGGTGCTATACAGGTCCTATACCTATGCTCCACAGCAGCACCATTAAGGATCACCTATGCCGATTGTTGCGCTTATCAAATAAAACATCTATGACATGTCAACTGAGGGCGATAGTCCCGTCGATTGTAACGTGGGCGATATGTTTTGGCACATAAAATTTCGTTTATCAGCGGTTGTTTGACAAAGTACGCGCATCAATTTATATGTTGTGTTCAGCAATGAATGGTAATATGTTTGCAAAAAATATGACTATTTAGTAGCCCTAGCCTTCTCTCCACCATTGCGACCAAAGCGATTGCGGATCATTCAATGGGAGTTTCCCATCTCTAGGAAGATGAAATTAAATGTAGATGCAGCGGTGGAAAGATACCGAGCAGCATGAGGAGCAGTATTGTGAAATGACCAGGGGCAACTTGTTTCGGCCATATGCTTTGCAATGCCTCTAGTTAGCCCGCTACGAGCAGAGTTGTTGACATTGACGTTAGCTCTTATTCATTACGTGCGAGGGTATGACAATATCATCATTGGGACGGATTGCTATTTCATCTTTTATATGTTGTCGACTGCCTAGCCATTTACAGGTTTATTGGCAGCTGAACTAGCACGGGCAGATCTATTCTTCTCACTTACCCGAGCCACTATTCAATATTGTCCATGAGAGGCCAACACTGTATCTCACATGTTAACTCGACATGGCTACAGTTCCGCAGGTTTAAGAAATAATAATTCCTTCCATGTCCTTCCCTATGAAGTCTGTGGAGCAGTACTTATGAATGTACAGCTGCCTACTCTGCGGCATTGATCAAATGTGTCACATAGTGTTGGCGAGAATCTCTATTGGTTGCTTGTGTCACCAAATGGCACAGGAGATACTGGTGCGATTTCTTTCCTTTTGTTGGTGTCTTTTTACAGTTTCATACGTTGTGAGCTTAAGGTTATACTTACATATTTTTACCTTGCTGGGATTCGCTATGTTGTTGGCTGCTATACTTCATGTGAGGTATCAACACTTCCGCAATGCAATGAACCAAGGCCACATGGGTATGTGCTATATGCTTTTTTTAATTTGGCATATGTTATTTTTACAATACTTACATCTCAATTTCATCTTGCTTTCTGTGATGTGCGATGGATCTCAAAGAATTTCGATAGCACGGTGCTAAACTCAACTTAGATTACCTGCTATCATTTCCATGGTTACACGTTAAAAACCTACGCGTTTGGAGCAACAATGTCACATAATTTTCTGTGGTACTATGCGATCATTCCAACTGTATTGGCCCAACGCTCAAATTGTATAACTATGTACGCTTTTTCCTTCGCCAAAGTTTTATCCACAAGGGTGGTTTTACTTGACAAGATTTTAATACGGCATATCATATATGATTGAAAGTTGGTACTCATTAGCTCACTAATTTATTTGTTTTCGTATGATGACATTGTTTTGTAATATGGTATTCCTCCGCCAAAAATGAGGCTGCACAATAATGCAAAAGACATTTGATAATATATATATAATGCGGCATGGCGATTTCTTGGCACTGGCGGCGTAAACACCAAACCCTTCGGCGGTGATGGCCTTCGCCCATCTCCTCCATTAACCAAATCTTTTGTAACAGTTGTTTCTTCTACCAATTTCTTTTCTACAGCGGGAAATCAGTCGATACAAAGGCACCCTAGTCGTCCATTTTGCGTCATTGGAAATCGATGTACTGGCAACCTGATTTCGCCATGCTTTGCTCGGCACTTTCTGGCGGGGTAGGCCGGCAATGGCAGCGATCCGTCGAGCATTCGATCTCATTGGATTTCAAGATAATGTTTATATTAGATTATTGGATGAAAGCCATATCTTGATAAATTTCAATAAAGAAGATGATTATACACGTTGTTTCAATCATGGAACGTGGTGCATTCTTGGATATGAAATGCGTGTCACAAAGTGGCTTCACCAAAATTTGCCATCGACAATTTACTGGAAGTCCCCAAATGCATAAACATTGATTTTTATTGAACAACTCTTTTTTCAAATTTTTAATGTTCTTTATGAGCCTTACAATAATTATTAAGCTATGTAACCCTCTATTGAAATTTTATAAATTTAATAGCCCTTAATTCAAATTCTCCCTTCATTGTCATTATCGAGTTTTAAATGGTAGTAGTAACTCTGATCCTATATGTGTACACACACCACACACATATATGTATGTATGTGTGTGTATATATATGTATATGCATATATATATATATATACGTATGTATGTATGTATGTATATATATATATCTATATATCTATATATATATATATATATGAATGTGTGTATATATATGTATGAGTGAAAAACCTTTAGGTCTAGCGGTTGAGTGGCATTTATCCCAACCCTGTGTCTCGAGTTCGATTCCCCTCTCCAATTTTTTTAAAATATATATATATATATACATATATATGTACGTATGTATGTGCATATATATACACATATATATATGTGTATATATATGTATTTTTTATGAAAGATTATATATTATATGTATATATATACTTTTTTTTGGTTAAACGGAAGGAAACCTTCCGGTCTTTATTTATTCAAGAAATATCCTGCGTTAAATGGCCGAGGGTAGCCTTTACTACAAACTAAAAAAGAAAAAACGAAATCAAATGATCATGATCATTCGCGGAACATGAGGCTTGCTAATCACACTATAGTTCAAAAGAACAATGACTTCCCCGTCTAGTAACCATTGAGGACGGTGGAGGTGGTGGAAGGTTCTTCCAAACTCTGCGCTTTTTCCGAGATAGTCTGCCAAGAAGAGTCCCACCTCCAGTCGATGTCATGTAACAATCCATATCATCCGCCGCAATGAGCAAACTCTCCCGTATATCATCATAGTCACTCCCTTTACACTGATTAGATGAGTGAGATGCTTCATTGTCCGAACCTGCTGCAAGATCAACATCATCTTCCTCCTCCCGAAAGTGATCTTGATAAAATTATTCAATTAAAGGATCATAATCGGGGAAGGAAGGATGGTCACTCGATGGCAGTATCGCTAGTGGCACTGACAATTCAATTTGAACGGATTGAATTTGGACTTCCGGAGCCACTTCAGAAGTTGGGTTCACCTCTTGAACATGTTGTACGTTTGCGTCTGAAATCTCCAAGGGCGGATGAGATATGCATACTGCTCCCTCTCCTATGTTAGATTCATTGGTATGAATAGATAGTGTAGCAGAGTGGGATGTATCCATTGTAGAAATATGAGGGTTTGAGTGATTTCAAAATAAAGAAATTTGAATATATATATATATATAGATATAAACATTGGATATATATATATATATACACAAGTGTACATGTATGCATGATAACTTGCCTTATTTAGCTTATATATTATGTTGCCGTACTAACGAGCCATGAAGCTTTAAAGCTTACATCATATGGCGAACATTTGTTGAGTTTATACTATTTTCAGGTGCCACAATTAATGAACTAAAGTAGTTCATTAAGTGAAGTACTTAGTTTAATAAACTAAGTAGTTCATTAAAGGAAGATGCATTGGGAAAAGGCATAAAGGCAACATGGCTATGGAAGGAAAGTTCTCTCCTCCTCCCCACATCAATGTCACACGTTTTTAATACATATATATATACTATATTTTCAGATTTTTATAAAAGGCACATACACATGTATTCCAACGTACTACCGACACGTTATATATCTTACGTACGTACGTTAACGTCACACCACTATACTTAACTCATATTTATGAGTATATTCAGGTCTTATATCATATGATATAAGATATGGTGATGACAAATTAAATGCGACACGATAAAAGGTTCTAAACCGAAATTTGTCGTATCGGGCGATACCGAAACTTCGCCAACGTGTCACGTACTTGCCATAAATAAATGGCCAGCCCATATACATCAAAATTTATTAAAAATTTCGTGCCATACACTGTATATTGAGACAAAAATACTTTCCATGTTGGCACACACAAATCATCCCACATTTAGGCCAAAATGTGAAGATTCCAATTTTATTTTTGTCACATGTTTATGGTACCACTTTAAATCAGCCAAGTGCTGAAAATTAAAGTATATATTATATATATTATGTATAACATAATATATATAGCATGTGCAAAAGTTGGAATTTAAATTAAAGAAAAATCGGGTAATCGATAAATATCGAAAATTCGGTTTTCTACGCACTTGACATGGAACGTTTTTTTTGAACATAATGTGGCACGTATCTAGACACTTTTTACATATAATATACATCTTAAAGTGTTCTAGAAAATTAAATTAAGGGCTGATTGGAATATTACATGTGTGTAATATTAAATGTGCACTATTTTTCAAAGTTAGCAAAAATAAATTTCAGCACATGTATATACACTTTCTCAACGCCACCTACAGCTGATGTGGAGCACATGTGGAGCCTTGTTGGCATGTTGATTGGTCAAGAATCAATCATACAATGTTGATAAATCAAAGAGAGAAGCTACAAAAGGTAAGTTTTCAACATACACCTCTCTTATGTCACATGCTGAAAATTTCAGCATGTCACACTAGCCATGGACGATTTCTTCATCATTAAGGAATATAAATTGTCAATTTTTTATTAAGGAATAAATCAAAGGAGTTATGGAAATGATTTGAATTGTATGTAAGGTTATTAAGTGTGATATTCTTCATATCACACATGCTGAAATTTTTCAGCATGTGTGAGGAGGGTTGTGGCCGAATGGTGTCTCCTTTTGGTGTCCAAGTTCATTCTCAATCTTGTAGCAAGACTTGCCTTAAATATTGGATATATTTTTATGGAAGAAATTCAAAGAAAAATGGAAGAAATATTGATTTAATCTCACATGGTAAATGCTGAAAAATTCAGCATTAAACAAAATGATATGGCCGATTTTGACAAGGTTGGAAAGAGAGATTTTTGTGTCTCACACTTTATGACAAATTGTGACTATTTTGGCATGATTTGATAATTGATTATTTGGCATATATTTAGTGTTTTTTTTCAGAATATCCATGTCATCAAATGATGACAACAATGAGCTAATCAAAAGGTGCCAAGTAAGCAATGACTAAATGATGGTCCAATGGAGTGATGCCAAGTAAGCAAAACATTGTCACCATGATGTCTCACACTCTCTCAAGCAATTAAAAGGAAATTTTCAAGAGGTGAGAGGGCAGCAAGGGGACGGCTGGACCTTCTATAAGGGGAAGAGAAGAACAAACAAAAAGAACACCAAGAATCATATTCAAAAGTGATCAAAGTGCAAAAGCTTTCTTCTCCTACACTTTCTTTCTTTCTTCTCTTGTAAAAAGTCTATTGTATTTGATTTCTTTCATCCTTGAATAGGCTTCATAGAAACCACCATTCATACATCTTTGTAAAAGATTGATCAAGGTGTGATCAATCTTCATTCTTACGAGGTGGTGGTGTTCGTGTGAATTGTACTCACAATACAAGGTTTGTAAAGGGTTGGAGTTAGGTGTAACTCTATCAACCCTGTGGTAAGGTGTGGTGTGTGTGTGAATAGTGTGAACCAAGGAAGGTGTTCCTTGAAGACTGGAGTAGGTTGTTTATAACCGAACCAGTATAAAAATCTCGGTGCAATTTACTTTCTGCATTTACGTTTCAGTTTCTGCGCTGTTTACTTACATTGTTGACGTTCGCAAAAATAGTAAACGTTTTCTAAAAATTGTAAAAATTTCCAGAAACATACATAAACGTTCTAGGGATAATTTGGCACAAGTTTCAACCTTTTTGGATAAGTATAAGTCATTCAAACATCAAAAGTTCTGAGACTAGTGCAGTCTGATTTTCAGACTTGCAAAGGTTGAGACTTTGGGTGTATTTTACCTACTTCCCAAAAGAATTTTCAAAAACTGTTTCAACCCATTTCAATATAGTGTGTGAAGAGTTATTGGTCAAATTTTCAGATCATTTGGACTTTCACACAAATAGGAATTAATTTTTCAAAACCATCTACCGTTTCTGGCAGAATTGCATAATCTGAGTGCCAACGGTTTTTGAAGGGGTTAAAGGTTGAATTTTGATTTGAAATTTTTAGGGGACCCTCACAACATCTGAGGCTAAGTTCTCTCAAAATTTCATAATTTTTGGAGACCTCTAACCTAGTCTTTAAAACGTTTTAAAACTGGTACTGAAAACAGAATCTGTTTTCAGAACTTGAATTGGTTAGGTTTATAGAAATTTTAAAAACCATATTTTCCGCACCACCTATTCAACCCCCCCCCCCCCCTTATAGTGGTGCCTTGCAGATCCTACAAGTGGTATCAGAGAGCAGGAATACTCACTACAAGGAATCCAACGATTCGGTGAGATGGCATCCACAAATCTCAAAACCGAACAAGAAGGTATGTCAAGCCAAAGGCCTCCACTCTTTGACGGTGAGTCTTTTATTCAATGGAAACTTAGGATGAAATTATTTCTTATGGCTATAGACATAGACATTTGGTCAATAATTGAAGATGGTCCATATGTCCCGTCTAAATTGTCCACTGTAGATGGAGTCACACTAGAAGTGATTAAAACGAGACAAGACTATACTAGTGAAGACAAAAAGAAACTGAGTATGAATGCTAAGGCCATGCAGTTACTCTTAAATGGTTTAAGTAAGAGTGAGTCTAGTTATGTGTCTAATTGTTCGAGTGCACAAGAAATGTGAAGAATCTTAGAGATGAAACACGAAGGCACGAGTCAAGGAAAAGAGTCTAAAATCAATATGCTTATGTCTACTCTTGAGTCTTTCAAGTTGTTGCCTAATGAGTCAATTGTTGATATGGATCTTCGTTTGACTAACATCTATAACTCTCTTGAGTCTCTTGGTAAGGCTTTTACAACGCAGGAAAAAGTACAGAAAGTCCTACGGAGCCTCCCTTCAGAATGGGATCCTAAAGTGACTGCCATAGAAGAAAGCAAGGAGACTAAGTCAATAAAAATGGAAGAACTCATTGGTTCACTAAAAGTGTATGAAAACAAACTCATTATTCGGAAATCGGAATCAACCAAACAAGGTAAGACAATTGCTTTCAAATCAAATGAATACGTCTCCCCTCCCTCCGATCACGTAGAAGATAGTGATTCCGAATCGGATAATGATGACTTAATTCTATTGGCTAAAGGACTAAGAAGATTCATGAGAAAATCATTTAAAAATAAAAACAAGGGCACTACATCTAAGAGAAATAAAAACAAGTCAAATGATAAGGACATTAAATGTTATGAATGCGGCAAACTCGGACACTTATCATATGACTGCCCAAACAAAGAAAAGCAAACTAATAAGTACCCTGACAAGGAGCGGAACAAAAATAGACCCGTCTCAGATCCTAAACAAAGGAAACGTGCACTAAAGGCCTCCACATGGAGTGACTCATCAGATTCTGAATCTGAGACCGAAGAGGAGACCGCTCAAGTTTGCTTCGCTTCAAAGACGTCTAATGAGGTATCATCTGACTCTGACTCTGACTCTGAACCTTCTTACGATGATCTATTTAGTCAATATCTTGAGTTACATAAATTTACTAAGACTCTTGCAAAAGAAAAGAAACGTTTAATTGAAGACAAGAAACTGTTAGAATCTTCTAACGAGAATCTTGTCGCTCAATTAAGCGATTCAAAGAAAGAGTCTTCATGTGCCATCACTGCATTAAAAACCGAGATCTCATCATTAACTTCTCAAAATAATGAAATGAAATCCGAGATTTCAAATTTGAAATCAAGGAATACAGATTTAGAGAAAATGATGAAACAATTCGATACAGGGTCAAACATGCTGCATCGCATCATATTATCGCAAAAGCATGACAGTGACAAAACTGGATTGGGGTACGTTGATACTAACGAAGTATCAACCAAACCAACCAAGTTTGTTATGTCTAAAAAGGTAGACACCCCTAAGCATCAAGTGACGTCTAAGATGACGCAAAAAGCGCCCCCTTCCACACGCCCCACTCCCTCATATCATGTGAAATATAATGTTGTACCATATAGATATGAGAAGAAGAGATCAATGCATACACGGAATACATATCATCCACGCACCACGCACACACACACAAGGACATATCACAATCGTCCTTCATATAATGAGTATAGGGGAGTCCTTGGGCAAAGACCCAAAGTACATGCACCACATGTATACTATATCGCACATTCATCTACTTTCTTGCCATTTGATAGACCGAGAAGGATCACCCAAGTATGGGTACCGAAAGGTACCTTTACTAAAAGGTGATTAACTAACTCGAAAGGACCCAAAATTAAAAGGGTACCTAAATCACCTTTTTACATTGCAGGGAGACCACTCATCAAAAGACACATCAATAAAGTGGTTCCTTGACAGTGGTTGCTCGAGGCACATGACAGGTGACCCGAGCCTCTTCTCCAAATTAAAGAAGGTCACAAAAGGCGGATCCGTGACCTTTGGAGACAACAATGAAGGCAAGATCATTGGTAAAGGTACGATTGGAAACCCGGATACACTTCAAATCTCAAACGTGTTTTTGGTAAGCAACTTATCTTACAATCTTCTTAGTATTTCGCAATTTGTTGATAATGGTTTCAATGTGTGTTTTACTCACCCTTACTGTAATATAATAAATAAAAATGGAGAAACTGTTTTAAAAGGAAAACGTGAAGGAAATATATTCACACTATCTATGGATGATGTAGTAGATGCCAAAGTTAAATGCTTTATGTCAAATGAACCCAATGTGAATTTGTGGCATAGACGTTTAGGACACATAGGTATTTCTACATTAGAAAAATTGCAACGAAAGAATCTAGTACGGGGATTGCCTAAGCTTGATTTAGACAACTTTCAGTTGTGTGAATCTTGCATAAAAGGCAAACAAACACGTGAGTCACTTAAGCCTAAAAATGAGATAAGCACGACTAGAATACTAGAACTATTGCATATCGATTTGTTTGGTCCTAGTCGCACTACAAGCCTTGGTGGGCGTCACTATGCATGCGTAATTGTTGATGACTTTTCTCGCTATACTTGGACTTTATTTCTTGCACATAAGGATGATAGCGCCGCAGAAATCGCTAAATTAATTAAACAACTTGAAAATCAATACAGCGTAAATGTGAAAAGAATAAGAAGCGATAGAGGCGGTGAGTTTAAAAATAAAGAGATGATTTCATTTTGTGAAGAAAAAGGAATTAAACATGAGTTTTCGCCACCTAGAACTCCACAATTAAATGGAGTAGTAGAAAGAAAGAATCGCACACTACAAGAAATCGCTAGAACCATGCTTTGCGAAAATAAATTGCCTAGATTTCTGTGGGCGGAAGCCGTAAATTGTGCATGCTATATTGTAAATCGCCTATCTATAAGAAAGAAAATAAACAAGACGCCTTACGAAATTTTGAATGATCGTATGCCTAAGATAGATTATTTTCGTGTGTTTGGATGCAAATGTTTTGTCTTGAATACAAAAGATAACTTAGATAAATTTGAATCCAAGTCAATTGAGTGCATTTTTATTGGGTATTCCATAAATTCAAAAGCATATAGATGTTATGATCCTCTCACTAGACAAATCATAGAATCTATTCATGTTAAATTCAATGAATTTGGAGAGATTGATAAAGAAAAGGAATATGATGATGATTTTGAATTGAAACCCGTTTTGGATGAAGAAAATGATTCTTTTAATATGCATGAGATGAATGAAACACTAGAAATGCATGATCATATAGAAATGCATGATAACTTAGAAAATAATCAACCAAGATGGCATAGAGATCACCCACATGATCTCATCATAGGCGACATCACTCACGGTGTGCGACCACGTAGAAGAATCACTTCGGATGAAATAAATGAATTTCATGCTATGATTTCTGAAATTGAGCCTAAAAATGTGCATGATGCTTTGAGTGATTCATCTTGGATTGATGCTATGCATGACGAACTTAATCAATTCGTTAGAAATGATGTATGGGATTTAGTGCCACGACCACAAGATAAGACAATAATAGGCACAAAGTGGGTGTTTAGGAACAAAATGAATGAAGAAGGAAAGGTCGTTAGAAACAAAGCAAGACTCGTAGCTCAAGGATATAATCAAGAAGAAGGAATAGACTACGATGAAACATTTGCACCCGTAGCACGTTTAGAAGCTATACGACTCTTACTTGCTATTGCTTGCATGAAAGATTTTAAATTGTATCAAATGGACGTCAAAAGTGCTTTTCTAAACGGATTTATACAAGAAGAAGTATACGTGAAGCAACCACCCGGTTTTGAAGATTTGAAACATCCTGATCACGTGTACAAACTAAAGAAGGCACTATATGGTCTAAAGCAAGCGCCTAGAGCATGGTATGATCGTTTTGCTACTTTTCTTTTGGAAAATAATTTCAAACGTGGTACTATAGATAGTACACTATTTTTGAAACAAGAAAAATCAAATTTACTTATTATTCAAATTTACGTAGATGACATTATTTTTGGTTCTACCTCACATAGACTCGTCAAGGATTTTGAAAATTGTATGAAAGCTGAATTTGAAATGTCTATGGTTGGTGAACTTAATTATTTTCTTGGCTTGCAGATTAAGCAAACGAGTAAAGGAATTCATATAAGCCAAGCTAAGTACGTAAACGACATGATCAAGAAATTCAATTTTGAAAATTTTAAACCATCCCCCACGCCTATGAGTGTCACTACTAAATTAGACAAAGATGAACATGGTAAAGATGTTGATAATGGATTATATAGATCTATGATAGGTTCTTTACTATATTTAACTGCTAGTAGGCCTGACATCATGTTTAGCGTATGCATGTGTGCTCGTTTTCAAAGTCAACCTAAGGTGTCACACTTAAATGCGGTAAAAAGAATATTTCGCTATATTAAGCACACGCCCACCTTAGGTATTTGGTACGATAAGGATTCTACATTCGACTTACATGCTTACACTGATGCAGATTATGGTGGCTGCAAAATAGATAGAAAAAGCACGAGCGGAACTTGCCAATTTATAGGAAATTCCCTTATTTCGTGGTTTTCCAAAAAGCAAGCAAGTGTTGCTTTGTCCACTACTGAGGCTGAGTATATGGCTCTTAGCCTTTGTTGCACACAGTTGTTGTGGATAAAACAACAACTTTCGGACTTTGGAATTACCGTAGATAAAATTCCTATATATTGTGATAGTATGAGTGCAATAAATTTGTCTAAGAACCCCGTATTACACTCTAAGGCTAAGCATATAGAAGTTCGCTATCATTTTCTTCGTGATCACGTTAACAATGGTAATATTGTCATAGATCACGTACGCACAGAATCGCAAGTAGCAGATATATTTACAAAGGCCTTAAATCAAGCCACATTTGAATCTCTCCGTTCTAAATTAGGCATGCTTCCTGTTGACGTGATTTAATGCGATATCATTGATTTACTTTCCTTTTTGACAGGAATCTTTTGATTAACTTTCCAAAATAAAGGGGGAGAGAGAAGCATGATTTAAGGGGGAGAGAGAGAGATTTAAGGGGGAGAGAGATCACTGATTGATCCTAATTGCATGAATCAAGGTGGAGCCGGATTTGAAATTCGAAATTCAAATTTCAAATTTGTGCATAATTCAAGGGGGAGAGATAACACTTAAATCATGTACACTAGTTATTTTGAAAATCATCAAAAGGGGGAGATTGTAGAAATATGAGGGTTTGAGTGATTTCAAAATAAAGAAATTTGAATATATATATATATATATAGATATAAACGTTGGATATATATATATATATACACAAGTGTACATGTATGCATGATAACTTGCCTTATTTAGCTTATATATTATGTTGCCGTACTAACGAGCCATGAAGCTTTAAAGCTTACATCATATGGCGAACATTTGTTGAGTTTATACTATTTTCAGGTGCCACAATTAATGAACTAAAGTAGTTCATTAAGTGAAGTACTTAGTTTAATAAACTAAGTAGTTCATTAAAGGAAGATGCATTTGGAAAAGACATAAAGGCAACATGGCTATGGAAGGAAAGTTCTCTCCTCCTCCCCACATCAATGTCACACGTTTTTAATACATATATATATACTATATTTTCAGATTTTTATAAAAGGCACATACACATGTATTCCAACGTACTACCGACACGTTATATATCTTACGTACGTACGTTAACGTCACACCACTATACTTAACTCATATTTATGAGTATATTCAGGTCTTATATCATATGATATAAGATATGGTGATGACAAATTAAATGCGACACGATAAAAGGTTCTAAACCGAAATTTGTCGTATCGGGCGATACCGAAACTTCGCCAACGTGTCACGTACTTGCCATAAATAAATGGCCAGCCCATATACATCAAAATTTATTAAAACTTTCGTGCCATACATTGTATATTGAGACAAAAATACTTTCCATGTTGGCACTCACAAATCATCCCACATTTAGGCCAAAATGTGAAGATTCCAATTTTATTTTTGTCACATGTTTATGGTACCACTTTAAATCAGCCAAGTGCTGAAAATTAAAGTATATATTATATATATTATGTATAACATAATATATATAGCATGTGCAAAAGTTGGAATTTAAATTAAAGAAAAATCGGGTAATCGATAAATATCGAAAATTCGGTTTTCTACGCACTTGACATGGAACGTTTTTTTTGAACATAATGTGGCACGTATCTAGACACTTTTTACATATAATATACATCTTAAAGTGTTCTAGAAAATTAAATTAAGGGCTGATTGGAATATTACATGTGTGTAATATTAAATGTGCATTATTTTTCAAAGTTAGCAAAAATAAATTTCAGCACATGTATATACACTTTCTCAACGCCACCTACAGCTGATGTGGAGCACATGTGGAGCCTTGTTGGCATGTTGATTGGTCAAGAATCAATCATACAATGTTGATAAATCAAAGAGAGAAGCTACAAAAGGTAAGTTTTCAACATACACCTCTCTTATGTCACATGCTGAAAATTTCAGCATGTCACACTAGCCATGGACGATTTCTTCATCATTAAGGAATATAAATTGTCAATTTTTTATTAAGGAATAAATCAAAGGAGTTATGGAAATGATTTGAATTGTATGTAAGGTTATTAAGTGTGATATTCTTCATATCACACATGCTGAAATTTTTCAGCATGTGTGAGGAGGGTTGTGGCCGAATGGTGTCTCCTTTTGGTGTCCAAGTTCATTCTCAATCTTGAAGCAAGACTTGCCTTAAATATTGGATATATTTTTATGGAAGAAATTCAAAGAAAAATGGAAGAAATATTGATTTAATCTCACATGGTAAATGCTGAAAATTTCAGCATTAAACAAAATGATATGGCCGATTTTGACAAGGTTGGAAAGAGAGATTTTTGTGTCTCACACTTTATGACAAATTGTGACTATTTTGGCATGATTTGATAATTGATTATTTGGCATATATTTAGTGTTTTTTTCAGAATATCCATGTCATCAAATGATGACAACAATGAGCTAATCAAAAGGTGCCAAGTAAGCAATGACTAAATGATGGTCCAATGGAGTGATGCCAAGTAAGCAAAACATTGTCACCATGATGTCTCACACTCTCTCAAGCAATTAAAAGGAAATTTTCAAGAGGTGAGAGGGCAGCAAGGGGACGGCTGGACCTTCTATAAGGGGAAGAGAAGAACAAACAAAAAGAACACCAAGAATCATATTCAAAAGTGATCAAAGTGCAAAAGCTTTCTTCTCCTACACTTTCTTTCTTTCTTCTCTTGTAAAAAGCCTATTGTATTTGATTTCTTTCATCCTTGAATAGGCTTCATAGAAACCACCATTCCTACATCTTTGTAAAAGATTGATCAAGGTGTGATCAATCTTCATTCTTACGAGGTGGTGGTGTTCGTGTGAATTGTACTCACAATACAAGGTTTGTAAAGGGTTGGAGTTAGGTGTAACTCTATCAACCCTGTGGTAAGGTGTGGTGTGTGTGTGAATAGTGTGAACCAAGGAAGGTGTTCCTTGAAGACTGGAGTAGGTTGTTTATAACCGAACCAGTATAAAAATCTCGGTGCAATTTACTTTCTGCATTTACGTTTCAGTTTCTGCGCTGTTTACTTACATTGTTGACCTTTGCAAAAATAGTAAACGTTTTCTAAAAATTATAAAAATTTCCAGAAACATACATAAACGTTCTAGGGATAATTTGGCACAAGTTTCAACCCTTTTGGATAAGTATAAGTCATTCAAACATCAAAAGTTCTGAGACTAGTGCAGTCTGATTTTCAGACTTGCAAAGGTTGAGACTTTGGGTGTATTTGACCTACTTCCCAAAAGAATTTTCAAAAACTGTTTCAACCCATTTCAATATAGTGTGTGAAGAGTTATTGGTCAAATTTTCAGATCATTTGGACTTTCACACAAATAGGAATTAATTTTTCAAAACCATCTACCGTTTCTGGCAGAATTGCACAATCTGAGTGCCAACGGTTTTTGAAGGGGTTAAAGGTTGAATTTTGATTTGAAATTTTTAGGGGACCCTCACAACATCTGAGGCTAAGTTCTCTCAAAATTTCATAATTTTTGGAGACCTCTAACCTAGTCTTTAAAACGTTTTAAAACTGGTACTGAAAACAGAATCTGTTTTCAGAACTTGAATTGGTTAGGTTTAAAGAAATTTTAAAAACCATATTTTCCGCACCACCTATTCAACCCCTCCCTTCTAGTGGTGCCTTGCAGATCCTACATCCATCTGCTGCTCATCCAGCTGCTCTTGAACATCCAATGTTGGCGGCACTAATAGTATGGGACATAAATCTGCAGTCAACCGAGAGAAAATCTGCAAGGTAGACGTTTCTACAGTAGTCGCAAGGTCCTGTGATTCCTTGGCAAGAATGGGTTGAGCTGTTGCCTCCTGTAGTTCTTCCCTGTCATCATCGTCTCCTACCCCAGCGTCAACCAATTCCTGCTGTAGAGTCTCTTCAGAATCTGCATGTAATTCTCCAGTTTGGACCAGATGTTGATTAGGAATAGAATCTCCAATAGGTTGTTCTCCAGCCTCTTTCTTAATATTTCCTTTAGGAATCCAAACCTCACTTTTTCCTGCATTCTTCACCGGATGCACTGGGGCATGAACTTTCCCTTCTCCACATGAACCCACTGAATGGCCAAACCGACGGCATTTGCTGCAGTACCTAGGGAGATCTTCATACACAACTACTTGAAAGAAAGAATGCTCTCCACAATCGATAAATATCTTAGATGGTAAATACATGGTGACATCCACTTCAACACAAAACCGCGCCACAGAGGGACGATGAAAACTTAAGGTAGTCGAGTCCATCTTTAACGGGGTACCAATCAACTTTGCAATCTCGTATAAAGTACGATAGTCATGGAGATGAATGGGAAGACCCTCAAGTGTCACCCACATCGGGACAATTGGGGTATCTAGACATGGATCAAAAGAAGGAGTCCATTTCGTGACCTTCATATCATATCCCTGGAAACGCCAATGACGACGATAAAAGAATCGCGTATAATCTTCTTCGTTAACAAAATTTAGTAGCACATGTCCCTCATCAAGGAGACCAATATTAACTGAACCTTTGAACCCAATTCTGTCAATCGAGGCGTGCAAGCCTGCCATAGATGGTCGGCCTCGCCAAAAGGCTCCAACCAGGGCGTACTTGAAGCGATTTGCAACAATGGCAATTTCATCTTACGTAAATGAGATAGCGGGATATCCCTTATAGCATTCCGTCTCACGCGATAGGAATCTGCCTGCAACGGCAGACGATACCATAGCCGCAAATGATTTGGAGAGTGGCGGCAGTTCTATCTCAGACCAAATATGAATTCAAGACCAGTAGTGAATGATGATGCAGCATTACAATTAAAAAGGTTGAAACTTTTGCAATATTTGGGACCGCCGTAAGCAACCCGTAGATGGGTGGCAATCGCAAAGGAACCAAAATGAAGAATCGAAGCAAGGGAAAATTACCAGTCTTTTGATTGCAGAAATCGAAAATGAAGAATCGCTGAAAAATGAAGAATCACTGAAAAAGAACCGCCGAAACTAGAATGCAGCAATCTTCTATATGTATATATATACATATATATATATGTGTATATATATGTATATATATATGTGTATATATATGTATGCATAAACACAGTTCAAATACGACCCACCAAATGCAACAACAATTCCACACAGTGTGTATGTATTGCCCAATTTCTGGAGCTTCTTGAACTGTGATCTGAGTCGGGGGAAAAAAATTAGCAGATGTGAATGAAGGAGGAGGAGAAGGGTTTCAATTTGTGTTGAAGAATTGCCAGCCTTACTATTTTGCATGTGGTGAACATAACGGCGCCCATTGCCAGAATGGGACTATGAAGTTTCCTGTCTTCCCATTCATTCACTGGAACAAATGATTTCAACAACACCTCTGCTGCTTTTGCCTTTTTCAAATATTCTGTTTTTAATATTTTCTTGGTATTTCTAAGGCTATTATTACTAATTGTTGTTGTTTCTTTTGTTTTTGTTTTTCCCATATTCACATGATTTTCATTCATGTATTTGAATAAAAGTACCTTGAGCAGTTCAACTTTGATTTACTACGAGTTTCCAATTTATGCCCTAAAAAATTATACATATATATGTATGCATAAACAAATACATATATATATATAAGAATATATATATATATATATATATATATATATATATGTTATGTGTATGTGTGTATATATATGTATATGTCTATGTATGTACGTATATGTGTATACATATATATATACGTGTATAAATAGATATGCATACAAAAATATATATACACGCACACAGAGAGAGACAAATACATACATACATGCATACACACACATGCATTTTTTTCCTATGTTTGAAGTGTCTTTTATATCTTATCTGAAAATGCAGAAAGAAAAAAGGAATAATTTATTAACAATGAGATTTGTAGCATGCTTAATGAATCAATACCATAAAGGTATAGAATGAAAAGAAAACGCATATTTAAGTCCGACAACATTTGAGCAAGTCAATATATATCTTTATTTAGTTTGGTTTCGGTAATACATTGTAATGACTCATAATCTCAACAATATAAATGTTGTTATCTAACACACAATTCTTTGACTCGATGTTTTAAAACTCGATATTTGACTCAATACTTTTAAGATTATAAGACTCACACATTTGACAAGTAGACATTATCCTCACACACTTAAAATGTGGGAGGAACACAATCGTAAAGACATAATGTGTACATTTAGATATATATTGACACAATTAAACTTCTAATTCGGGGAAGGATATCTGGCATCCAGACAAATTGGTGGTGACACCAATAGACTGGACACGCAATAGACTGAATTACCATCTGTAGTCTGACATGTATCAGAATAGCCTGTCACATAGCAGCGATTAGAGTTCGCTACACAATCTACACGACCTTCATCTTCACCATCATCTTGAAGAAATTTTCTAAATATTCTTCCACCAGCCTCAATTTCCTCTGAAAATTAAAGACACAAAATTTGGGGTGTTCCAAGTAATGTAATGATAAAAGAAGACTTCCATTCCTTTATATCCATATTTTAAATCAAATATCATGAAATCATGATTATCATCACCAAGCCACGCAGAAGATACAAAAATCCAATTACAAAATATTATATTGAAAACGTGATTAAAGATAAAAAACGAAAAAAAAATGAATAATGAAACAAAGAGGATCCCTTTCGTATTACCTCCCTGAGATTGGCGTTCGCCCACCTCAGCTGCTTGTGCAGAAAGCTGTCTAATGATGATGAAAGCGAAAAGAAAGCACAGCGCCAAGTAGACAAGTTTCCCCATTCCTTATCTCTGCTATATGTGTATATATGTTAGAAGAATAGAGGGTGTTCATCCTTTACGTTGGGGCTCCATTTATAGGCCTCAATACATAAGAAATTAACCATGTGAATTGCTGGCTCTCCATGAGAAAAAGTATTATAAACTAAAATAAATTAACAGATCTACAGTTGTACAAGCAAATAATCCTGTAAAAGGACGGCTTTCCATAAGAATTTTTTTTTCAAAAAGTAACATAAACATTTTTGTACAAAGATCTGCATCCACGTGATGCACTAGAGCAATACTTTCGTAAATTTTAATTAGATGTTATCAGTAATTTGTAATTTGTAAAATATTCAATTTGATTTTTTGTGAGAAAGCAAATACAAAGGATTGACAGCAGAAACATTAGTCTAGAGAAAAATGTCATGACAGAGGCCTTTTGGCGAATGGTAGAAAAAGGATGGAAACAACAGTGATGGATCATCAAACAACAGTGATGAAGCCGAGACAAAAGCACATCTTCCGCTGGGGAAGGCCTGTAGCAGTTGAATTGGACGTGTGCAGAGATAGCAGGAATATTAGGAGTAGTGTCTGCAGGAGGGAGTTCAGTATCCGAACTATGTCCAAGAACATCACCATCCACAATCACAATCGGAGGATGATACTCCGCATCTTGCCCAAGGCGTAAGATATCCTGAGAGTGGCTGGCTGTCGGGAAAGACGCCTCTGATGGTGGGTCCACATTAACGGGAGGGGCAGGTTCTGAGAGGACTAGTTTTTGCTTTGGCCGCCATGTTTTGGGTTGATTATCTGTTTTTGGAGGACTATGCACTGGTCCCTTGTCATCATGCACCACACACTGACTATCCTTATGGCCAAAAGTTCGACATTTCATACAATACAACGGCAGATCTTCATAAACCACAGATTGAAAAAATGATGAATCTCCATAGTCTATGTAGATTTTGAAAGCAAGCACTTGTGTGACATCTACCTCAATGCATACTCGTGCAAGCGTAGGACGGAGAAAATTTAGGGTCGCAGCGTCCACTTTGATATGGTGGCCAATAACTCGGACAGTTGCATACAACACCCTTTGGTCATGCATGTGAATTGGGAGACCCGGAAGTTACATCCAAACCAGCACCACCGGAATTTCAAATTTTGGATTAAATGCCGGAGTTCACTCCGTGACGCGCGTTTCATATCCAAGAATGCACAACATTCCACGATAGAAACAACGTGTTATAATCATCTTCTTGATCGAAATTCATCAAGATATGGCATTCATCCAATAATCTAATGGAAACATTACCTTGAAATCCAATGAGATCGAATGCTCGATGGATCATCGCCTGTAGCGCCCCGCTTACTAAAATCATTACCTTACTCTATCTATATTTACCAAATACATTTTAAGGATATTGTCATCATACTAATGGTCACATAACCCAGTCGTCAGTCGCTATCGTACTTATATATGCAGTCATCTGCAGCACTCTAAGATCCGTTCTTAGGTGTACCATCATCTTTAACTTAATTATCTATAATTACAACTTATAAACCTCCACTTACACCACTTGATGTGTGTCATTCAACTTTTCGCGATCTACAAATTCGTATTCTTAATTTATCAATTATGATTCATCTCCTAGTACACAACCATCTATAATATCCATCAAGTCTTCCAATGTATTAATCATTTCACCATATAAATATAGAATCAAGTCCTCAAAATCAATTCTTATATACTTACGAACTAGATCTATGATCATGTCCTTACTTTTCTCAGAAACATCATCAATAACCTAGCATACGAAGTATGTATATAGACATATTTTTCTTAATTTAAAGAAAAGTAACTTGCGTAGCCATAATTTGGAATATAAATTAACTGTTTAAAATAGTATACATTTTAATTTTTTTGTAACACAATAACCAAGGTATTATGAATATCCGTTTTCATAAGCGGTGTCATACATGACCTCTTTTAAAACACTGGTATAATTGATGCTCAAAAGTATTACGATTTAAAACCACTTTAAAACAATTGAGACACAACAATCGTAGAATTTCTTTTTACAAAACGACTTGAATGCGGTGTCTTTTTCTTTCAACGATATATATATATTTTGAAAGCTATGTTTTGTTTCACAGGATACAATGATCGGAAATTCAGCAAATATAAAGCTTTATAGAACAATTTTGAATACGATACCTCTCTTCTTTAAAATTAAGTATATATAGTTTGAAACTATTTCTGTTCCGCAAAATTAAACAAGTTCATCACAAGAAGATAAATATATTCAAAAGCATTTAATGGTAAAATGCTTGCAATATCAATAGTTGTCAGATAAAATTATTTTAGCAAAATCGAAATAGCTAAACAAAAGTTTGAGAAATAGTATAAGAACTATATAAACAAACCGCTGTTCAGAAACATCATTATTTTAAAATATATCAGTTTTGTCAGGGGTAAACGAAATTCCGTTAGGTTGCTATACGAATTCGTAAGAGAATAGAGCCTTGTAAAGTAATATACTATATAAAAAGAGAATAGAGCCTTGTAAAGTAATATACTATATACAAAGAGAATGACCGTAGTCGGTGTGTTTAGAAGCAAAATATTTGAAATACCTTTGAATATAGAGTGTATTTTAGTATACGTGCTTATATGAAAATAGCTAGCTAATTGAAAAATAATAGTCCAATGCTTCGTATGAATTTTCTAAGTCACCCCTTATTGTCAATGAAAAATCCGCCTACGTACTGTCAAATCCTAGCATGACACACTAAATATTGATCGACTTAGGGCATTCTAATTCACCATGCTTCCGCGCGCCACACTGATCTACGGTACTTCTTCACTTGGTTATTTCAACCGCAAGTTCTAATTTAGTTAGATCTCACCTGAAAAGCACACACTACTTGTTCATACTTACTTTATTTCAATTCAAAGCCTACTCGATACATTAGTACTTACGTGTTTTTTTTAGGGATCAACACTAAACCTAGACTGAAATCAATTGTCATTCCACTGTATTCATTTTAGTAGTGCTCACTTATCCCTGTCAATCGATATCCCTAATAAGACTAATATCTTCGGCATATTTGATATTCTAAATTTAGCATCTTAGTCATAACTATAAACTCCTTTCTACGGTATTCTTTGCTAAATTCTACTGACCATAACGCTAATAAATCGTTTCTTAGTTATCATCATTTTACTAAAAATCATTTCTTAAGAACTATGATCCCAGCTTAGACCTAGTTGCATTACGACACTATTGTCAAGGTAGAGGCGCAAACCCGCTTCATTTATCATAATGGTACCAGGTTTGCAGGAGTCGGATCCAAGGAATTATGCAAATGATTATAGTCAGCACTAAGGCAAATAATTAGAGTCGCCTGGAGTGCCATAGGTATACGTGGGCATATCCCTTATCCAATCGTCACTAAAGTCTAATATCATGACTTATTTCTAGAATCGATACTTGGTATCATCATTTCTTACGTCTAAAATCATTACTTATCTCTAAGTTCAATGCTTATAATCACATCTTATGACTAAGATCAGTGCTTATGTTCAAATCATCACCTGATGTTCATATCACCACTTATGTATAACATCACTTCTTATTTCCAAGTCATATTTGTTATATAATCAGCGTTTATGGCTAAAATCAATGCTTACGACTAAAAATCGACACTTATGTCTAAGATGTGACTTATAGTCAAAATCGTAACTTAATTCCTAAGATCATAGCCTAAATCTATGCTTCCGCTGTGGATCTAGAGCCATGCTCTAAAAGATCACACTGTCGAACGCACAGTATTTCTTAAAATTATTCTAAAATTAGATCCAAGTGATTGGCGGTGTCAGTTGTGTTACGCTGCACCATCACTGCTCCGTATCTCCTTGTCGACGAATCTCAGGTCCGAGTGAGGTGGTGGTGGAGGCGGTGCATGCCAGTTCAATAGCTGGTGCTACTGTGCTAAGGTGTTGGTCATGGTGACTATGACATCTTACAGTGCTTGGGAATGATCCCCTGATTCTGGTGGTTCTCACCACCATTTCCAGCTGGCTCACGTCGTGGAGGCATTTCTGTAATTCATGGAAAGGAATCAGATTAGTCAATAGCGAGTTAAGAGGGTTGGACCCGGGGAAAAATGGTAATTAGACAGGGAAAGCTCACCATCGACACACACCTCCTATAACCCGATCATAGCCTAAGTCTAAAATCATCTCTTAAGTCTTCTTTGTTTATTAGGGGTAAAATCGTCATTTTACAAAAGATCGTAACTTATGTCTAGGTGATCTAATTAATCCTGCGTTTCCGAGGCGGATCTGAAACCTGGCTCTGATACCACCTGTAGCGCCCCACTCCCGAACCCTAGCATCGGGAACAGTGCACCCGCCGTATCTCGCTGAAGAGAATACAAGGTGTCGAATCAATCTCTTACACGTCAGAGAAAACGTAGAAATTTTTCTCGCGGAAACGTAAATAATAACTTAAATAAAACTCCAATAATCGTCATTACCTTACTGAGTAAATATTCTGATAATAAAAGTAATAGAGAAGTCTGTGAAAGTCCCCAAAAGATAATTACGAAAAATCAGCTGCAGAGTTTCCCTCGTATCCTAGCTGCAGCTATCAACCAGCCCACTCAGCTATGTCCGTCCCGTCCTCAACAAAGATGTGCTCGTAGTCCTCATCCAGCTCACCTGGGAAGTAGGGGTGAGTGACAGAAAATCACCCAGTAGATGCTCGCCTCAAACCAATACAAAACGTACATACCGAAATGATATAACCACATAGCACATAAACATATTATAACATGCATAAGATAAAATAAATGCGGTAAGTAAAGCACTCCACATAAAATGCGCAAGTACGTGATGCATGCTCAATCAACGTGTCACACGCAACAAAGTCATGTCACACATAATGCCGATATCCATACCGTGCAATGCATGAACCCGGGTCCTACTGAGTGGCTGCAGGTCGTACACCCCACAGTCAGCATACTGAGTGTGCGTGGCCGCGCCACCGCACACCATCCTGAGTGTCGTGGCCCCGCCACCGTACACCATCCTGAGCGCCCGTGACCCGTACGTCACGAACCGCCATCAATGCAATGCACGTGCCATGAATGCAAAAACACAATCGCCTAGGGCCCGTACGCCCATCCTAACCGTCTCCGGCACTCAATATTTGGTTTCGTAAATTTTCGAATATTGGAAAGTTGTTATTTATCCCCACCTTTATCTTTCCTTAGCTTGTATTAATTTACTAGAATTTTCTACTAATTTCCCCTATGTTTCTCATACTTAATTCTATTTATTACTATTAATTTCTAATTACTTAAATTTACCAAACTTCAGAAATTAAGTGAAAAAAATTTAATCTTAAGCTTTTATATTTTCTGGAATTTATTTGAATTCTTATTGGTATTTAATTATATTTTCCTGGCCTGATTCGCCAGACCCGATACATTATTTTTTTAAGAGGTTAATGGGCCGCCTTCGGCCCGACCCGCTGGCCAGTCGACCCGGTCCGTTGGCCGGCCTGTTCCCTGCTTTAATTTAATTATTTATTTATTTATCTAATTTGATGTTCCACCAGTGGCAACGCGCACTGTGATTTGATTTTCGATCCCAGCCCCTATTTTCTTCTATTTTCAGTCTATAGGGACCTATTCTAAGGTCAAAACACAACTTCTTAAAGACTCCTAATGTAAAAGTTTCCCCTTTCTCCCATTTTTAAGGATATTTTTTTTTCGATTCAATCATACCACCAATTTCACACACACATACACGCACATAGCAGCCATAAATAATATATCTCATTCTTTTCAACATATACAAAATTTATAACTTAAACAAATAAAAACAACGAAACAAAATTTACAACTTAAACAAGTAAAACAACGAAACACATTAGTATACCATCAAAGCATGCATGAATCATACCCGTTTGAGGGGGGAAGAGGCACCTACCTTTTTGACGAACTAACTTCCTTCTCTTCTAGGCTTGAATCTAAACAATTGTAGTATTGAAATCAATACCTAATAACAAAGATTAACTTGACTTACTTAAATTAATTAGTTTATGACTTTCTATTTTACTTTTCCTTGTTTGTCGTACCAATATATATATATATATAGACGCACAAACATATATCTTATACTTGCAATTAATCAAATGAAAGTCTGGATAATATGTGTGGGCTACCTACTGTGGCCGAAATATAATAGGGTAATTATTTGAAACGTCAGTGGGTTTCAATAATGGCCAACACACATGACTCAATTTTCATCCATTTATACTTGCAGCAACAACTTCAGTTTGGAATCTCATTACCTATTTACAATCACACAACTTTGGGCTCATGCTTTTAATACACACATATATTTATACCATGCATATATACGTTCTTAGAAAATGTATGGATTCTGAATCTTTAGGCAAGGCAAGAAATCAACTTCAGCATGCAAATATCTTTGACCAAAAAAAAGAAAAAAAAAAGATAAAAAAAGGCTTCAGTATATTCGTTTCCTTTCTTTTCTTTTGTCCCACATTGTTTGTTACCTATATTTATAGTTGAAAATTGAGAAACATATTCCATAAATATTTCCATCACTTTGCTCAAACGGTCGATCCATTTCCTTTTCAACTGAAATCTTATTTTATTAAACATCCAGCCTCGCAGCCCCAAAGTGGGTGAAACAACAAGACTTATGCAATCTCTACACATATACACATAAACGATCTATAAGTACAACAAATACGTACGTATATACATCAATCTATGCAAATCACAATTACGAATGCATGATCCGATTTAATACGAAAATAATATAATAACTTTATAAAAACATAGCAAATATAGCAAGGATACTTGCCTCTCGTCTTGATTATATGCGTTATATAAAGAATTTGGTGTTGAATGGACCAAAAATTGATTGCACCTTCTCCCTAAAAATGGCGGCAGAACTGGATGAATAAGGAAGGAAAAGTCGACTCTTTCTTGGGCTGGGGCTGGACGATTTGATTATGGGGAATTAGGATAGAATTCTAGTTTTATATGTGTATAGATATAGGTAATTTTTGGTTAAATCCTTGGTAAGTTAGGATATCTTCTCCTAGTTTGATTTAAATTTGGATTTGAGTTAAACTTATCTATCTACTACCTAATCATATTAGGATTTTAGTTTTTAAATTTATCTTTGTTTATTTTCTTTTCCTTATCTAATTCTTTTTGCCGTGTGCATAATGTATATAATATATATATATAAATTTTGTTATATAAATTTTGTTTCGTTAACGTGCTCATGTGTGTTTGAATAAATGATTGTCTACTTGTATATGTTGGATTGTGTGTGTATCCGGTGTATATGAACAGTGGTGACCAGCCGCCGAATGTGCCACTGATAATGTAATGTATATTCATATATGAGATATGTTATATTTATGCAAACAGGTATATGCTAGAATGTATATATAAGTCATGTGGAAGTCGTGTATACGTTAAATGCTACAAAAATTTACAAAGTGAACTTTTCAAAACTCAGAAGTCATGGAGACTTCACCATCAGCCGATGTGGTACTTTGAAAAGGGAGTTTGAAGATAGTCTCATGCATATTTGATGCATGTACAAATTGTGTATTTGCAAATTGAAAGAAATTCATACTCAGTTTCTTTTCTTTTTAGTTTGCAAATCCATGATCAGTTTCTCAATTTCTCATATTTGGCGTGTGAACTCATTTCGGCAGGCGATGTGGTACTTTCTCTTGTGCAGCTAAACAATTGTGAATTTAAATATATAAGCATGTATATATTATTTGTATGTTTCAATTAAGGATGCATATGCTGGAGTTACACTCATGTTTTCGTTTGGGGTGTCGGATCTGTTGGTGGCCATAGACAGTGATCAAGTCTCTGGTGCAATATGTACTAAATATATGTGTTGTTGTAGGTACGTGTACGTTATACGTACATATGCACATGTATGGGCGTGGTCATATATACGTGTATACATACGCGGCTGAGACGGAGTTGTATTTAGTATTTTGGAATCTTTGGCTATTTTGAATATTTGTTGGAATTATGTGTTATTTGGAGGGCATTTGGTAATTCTGACAAATTTGACATTTAGGCACATTTTGGTAATTTGGACTAACTTTGGTACTTGGAAAATGGTTTTGAAAAGTTGCATTGCATATTTTTGGAAATTCAGCCCTACAGTTGAAATATATTGTTAAGCCGTGTTGATTCCTATTTTGATTATCGAGTGCTGCAGATGTAACTACCTCGTCAGGGACAGGGTTTCTTTATGCCTATTTGGATTACCTCCGGTCTCCATTTTTCGACCCCGATCCATATTTTCGCATATTTCCAGTCTAGGGGAACCTATTCTAAGGCCAAACAAATTGAAAAATCTCTAATCATGCAGTAGTTTTGCTATTTTGATTATCAAAGTTTTCCCTAAAATGAAAAGCAACACACGCAGATATCAGCAAGGCATACCACCGTCTGCAAGATCTCATGCTTTTGACAGATAATTTAACATGCTATAAATTGCAACAATTAAAGCAACAAAAACACATAAAATATACCACCAAGGCATGCTTGAATTCGTACCAATTGGAGGGGGAAAGGGAACCTACCTCGATTGTAGCCTATTTCCCAATTATGCGATTATCAAATGGGTTGAACGCAGAGCCTCTTCTTTCCCCTTCCCTTCCCTCTCTTTCTCTTTCCTTCCTCCCTTTCTCTTCTCCTTGCCGTTCCCTCTGCTAGTCTCTCCCCCCCCCCTTTTTTTTAATATTTTATTTTGGTTTGTGAACAAATCCCTCAACATTTAACCTTTCCCTCCTTATCCTATGCGTGATTTGAGGGGCGGTTTTCAACCCCCCTCAATCACGTTCCTTTTCCCTTTTTTTAAAATTTAAATTATGAAATTCTATCTTTATAATTTCTTTCTAATTATTATTATTATCTCTTTTTTTTTTTCATTTCTTTTCATTAATTTACTATATTATTATTTTTTATTTATTTTTTTTTGGAATATAACATCCTACCCACCTTACAAAAAGTTTCGTCCTCGAAACTTGTTGTGACTTAATAATAGAGACCGGAAAGATTCAACATACCTTAATCGAAGAGCTCGGGGTAGCGTTCGCGCATGTGGTCCTCCAGCTCCCAAGTCGCTTCGTTCTCGCGGTGATTGCTCCATTGTACCTTGACATACGGTATGATTCTCCTCCTTAGCACTTGGTCTTTACGGTCTATAATCCGAACCGGTGTCTCTTCATATGATGTATCCGGTCTGATCCTTAAAGGTGGTGTCCAGTACATGACTCGAATCTGGAACGTACTTCTCAACTAGGATACATGGAATACATTATGCACCTGGGCTAGTGCCGGGGATAACGCCAACCGATACGCTAACGGACCAATCTTTTCGAGCACCTCGTAGGGACCAATGTATCGAGGTCTCAGCTTACCCTTCAGACCAAATCTCGCAACACCTTTCATAGGCGATACTTTTAGATAAACCTTTTCTCCCACATCGAACTCCAACGGACGCCTCTTCGAGTCAGCCCAACTCTTACTTCTGTCTTGAGCAACCTTAAGCCTTTCTCGAATCAACTTAACCTTCTCCTTGGTTTGCTCAACTAACTCTGGACCTGTAATAGCACGTTCTCCCACTTCATCCCAAAGAATAGGGGATCTGCACTTACGCCCATAAAGCGCCTCAAATGGTGCCATGCCGATGGCGCTATGATAACTGTTATTGTAGGAGAATTCAACCAATTTGATCATACCGTCTCAGTTTCCCTTGAAATCGATGGCGCAAGCTCTCAGCATATCTTCCAACGTCTGTATGGTTCTCTCTGACTGCCTATCTGTCTGCGGGTGAAACGCAGTACTCAAGCGTAACTCGGTTCCCATTCTCTTCTGACATGCTGACCAGAATTTGGATGCAAATTTTGAGTCACGATCGGAGACAATACTGACTGGGACGCCATGTAGACTGACGATGTTGTCGATATAGAGTGTAACCAATCTCTCCAATGTGACATCATTCGGCACTGGTAGGAAATGAGCAGACTTCGTCAATCTATCCACAATCACCCAGATCATATCATTACCATTTCTTGTTTTCGGAAGACCCGCCACAAAATCCATCGTCACCTGTTTCCACTTCCATTCTGGGATCTCTAATGGCATCAATAAACCCCCGGGTCTCTGATGTTCCGCCTTGACTTGCTGACACACCAAACACCTCTCAACAAACTCAGCTATGTGTCTCTTCATACCGCTCCACCAGTAATGCTTTTTCAGGTCATTATACATCTTTGTAGTACCCGGATGAATAGACATCTTTGAGTTGTGCGCTTCTTTCAGTACTGTTCTTTTGAGATCCTCATCCTCCAGAACACACAGCCTCCCTTGAAACCATATATTGCCGTCGTCATGGATTTGAAAATCATCAACTTGACTAGTCATCATTCTCTCTCGAATCTCTCTAAGCGCTACATCTCCCTTCTGCGCCTCCTTGATCTGCTCAATTAGGGATGGGGTGATAATCAAAGCTGCCAAAATATTAGCTGTGGAGTCCACGATATCAAGATCTAACTCCGCCATATCCCTCTCCAACGGCGTCTGTCTAGCATGACTGGACTTCCTACTCAGCGCATCCGCTACTCGATTCGCCTTCCCAGGATGATAGCTGATAGTCAGGTCATAGTCTTTTAACAGTTCAAGACATCTCCTTTGTCGCATGTTCAGCTCCTTTTGAGTGAATAAGTACTTCAAACTCTTATGATCCGTGAATATTTCACACTTCACTCCATAAAGATAATGACGCCAAATCTTAAGTGCGAAAACTACGGCAGCTAGCTCCAAGTCGTGAGTCGGATAATTCTGCTCATATGGCTTCAACTGACGTGAGGCATATGCGATCACCTGGTCGTTCTGCATCAAGACACATCCTAGTCTATTCTTCGATGCGTCACTATAGATGATGAACCCTTCCGAGCCTGAGGGTTGAGCAAGTATAGGGGCCGTCATCAATCGTCTTTTAAGTTCTGCGAAACTCTGCTCGCACTCAGCGGTCCATATAAACTTTGACTTTTTCTGAGTCAACCTGCTCAGTGGCACCGCAATAGACGAGAACCCTTCTGCAAACTTCCTGTAGTAGCCAGCCAGGCCCAGAAAACTCCTCACTTCTGTCACATTAGTCGGTCTGGGCCACTCAGTAATAGCCTCAATCTTCTTAGGGTCCACAGAGATTCCTTCTTCCGAAACCACATGTCCCAAGAAGGCAAAGCTCTTCAACCAGAACTCGCATTTGCTAAACTTGGCGTATAGCTTCTTCTGCCTGAGTACCTCCAGAACCTCCCTCAAATGCGTTTCGTGCAATTCCTCATTCGGGGAATAGATCAGAATATCATCGATAAAGACCACCACGAACTTATCAAGCTGGTCTCTGAACACCGTATTCATCAAGTCCATGAAGGCCGCGGGAGCATTAGTCAGACCGAATGGCATCACTAAAACCTCATAGTGGCCATATTTAGTGCGGAAAGAAGTCTTCGCCACGTCCTCTGCCTTAATCCTCAGCTGATGATATCCAGAACGAAGATCAATTTTTGAGAATACCTTAGCTCCCTGAAGGATGCCGAAGTTGATGAGTCAATTATAAAGTTTTACGATAATAATTTGAATTACATTGATTTAAAGGTACCTTTAACTGATCGAAAAGGTCCTCGATCCGGGGTAGGGGATACTTGTTCTTGATTGTGATCTTATTAATCTCTCGATAATCGATGCAGAGTCTCATACTGCCATCCTTCTTCTTCACGAACAAGACCGGAGCTCCCCATGGTGAGACACTGGGTCGAATGAACTTCCGGTCCAGTAACTCCTGTAGCTGCTCTTTTAGTTCCTTTAACTCAGCCGGAGCCATTCTATACGGTGCCTTCGATATTGGTTCAGCACCTGGCAGTAAATTAATCTCAAACTCTACCTCCCGACTGGGCGGTAGTCCTGGCAGCTCTTCGGGGAATACGTCTTTATACTCATTCACCACTGGTATCGAGTCTATCAAGGGTACCTCTTTTTCTGCGCCAATAACATATACAAGAAAACATTGATTACCTTTCCTCAATGCCTTGTGTGCCTGCGCTGCACTCATGTAGATCTTCTTAGGCGCCTTATGAAGCTTGTAATCCCCTTGAAAAATGGTTTCGTGCTTACTCTGTGTCTGCATACGGACCTGCTTCTCACGACAGTCGATCTTGGCCTCATGCTTAGCCAGAAAATCCATGCCTAGAATAACGTCAAAATCTTGCATCTGGATCGGAATCAGAGTCGCCGTGAACTCCAACTCATTAATCTCCATCGAACAATCTCTGCACTGATAGTGCGATACAATCACCTGGTCCGAGCAGTTTGGACACGGTAAGGGATCTCCAGTCGTTCTCGTGGAATATTCAGATTCTTGACAACCCTCCTGGCGATAAATGAATGGCTGGCCCCACTATCGAAAAGAACGCAGACTGGGACCTTGTTAATCAATATCTCACCTAACACGGGTAGGGTTACACATATAACACATAACCATAAGACGTGAAGGTATTTAAACAACTTCAGATTTATGATGCTTAATTAAAGCGTACCTGCTACAACATCGCTGGTGTCCTCGGCGTCAGCGTGCGACATGACATGTACTCGGGCGTTCGTCCTTGGCCTCCCCTTCTGCTATGTCTGGCTCTGCTGTGCTGGGGGCGCCTGTCCCTGTGCGGGGCAGTCTCTAGCAAAGTGCCCTGGTGTGCCGCAGCTGTAGCATACATTCTGGGTCCTCCAACACTGACCCGGATGGAAACGCCCACAATGGACACATGGTGTAGTGGGTGCCACTGTCCTCAACGGCTGTGCATCTGTCAATGCTGGTCCCTCGATGGCTAATGGCTGAGTAAACTGTCTCTGCTGCGGTGGTCGAGAAGAGCTCCCCTGCTGCTGGCGGCGGGGTACCTTCAGCCATCCCCCAGGTCTCCCGGAACGGTACTCCTCCCGTGGATGCTTCGTCCGGTCATCTACCGCACTCTTCCTGAGGTCACCCTCAACATCCCGGCATACCTCCAGCAAATCCTCGAAAGTCTTCGGTCTAGCACAAATGATCAACGACTGAATGCGAGGGCTCAGTCCGGTCTTGAATTTAGACATCTTTGCCCTCTCGTTATCCATAACAGAGGGCATATATTTCCCCAGCGCATGAAATCTCTCTGCGTACTGGTCCACGGTCATGGACCCGTGCGTAAGTAGCTGAAACTCAGTCATTCTCCTCTGTATGGCGCTCTCCGGAATGTAGTGCCTCTCATACTCTTCTTGTAAGGTGGGTAGGATGTTACACCCGGGAATTTTCGAATTAGTCATTATGTGCTAATTTAGAAATTAAGTAATTGTTGGGTGTAACGACCCCTCGGAATTAAATAAATTGTAGCATGTGGATTATGTCCAAGAAAGATTATATCTACATAAAATTATTATGTGTATATATGGTAAGGGAAGAAAACAAAATAATTAAGAGTAAGATAATGGAAAAAAAGAGAAAAGAATTTGCAGGGTGCCGTGAGTTAAAAATAGGTAAATAATAATAATAATAATAATAATAATAATAATAATAATAATAATAATAATAATAATAATTAAAAGAAAAGGGTAAGGACAAACAAAAACAAAATTTTTGTAGAAAAAGAAAAAGAGGGACGTTTGGATTAAAAAAATAATGATAATAAAAAGGAAAAAAAGAGGGGTCAACGTGTTGGGGGGAATAACTGATCCCCCTTAATTTCGCACATCGAGGGAACATTAAATGGGGAAGGCATCAGTTAGCATAGAAGGGGTATTAAAAAAAACAAAGCGCAAAGCCGGAGTGGGAGGAAGCGGCGGCAGAGAGGCAAAGGTAGGGAGGAGAAGAGAAGAAAGAGAAGAGAGAAGAAGAGAAAGAGAAAAGGCAACCGTGTTTATTTCAAATCGCGTAGTTTGTCTGCAAATAGGTAGGTTCCCTTTTCCCCCTCCAATTGGTGCAAATTCAAACATGCTATGGTGATAGTTGAAATTTATAGCGTGTTGTTCGATCTGTGAAAGGCATGAAGTTTAGAATTTGTGAAAATTGTCTGAAAACATTGCGTGGACTGGATTTGGTTTTAGGAAAAAAATTTGATAGAATTTGCTAATCAGAATAGTAAAACTCTTGCAAGATTAGAAATTTTTCATTTTGTTTTGGCCTTAAAATAGGTTCCCATAGATTGGAAATAGGCGAGACTATAGATCGGAGTTGAAAAACGGTTGCCGGAGACCGCCAGTGCGCCGCACGCGCCGCCGGAATGCGGCCGCGCGTGGCTGCACGCGCCACTGGCAGTGCTGGCGCTGGTAGGTTAAATTTAATAAAAAAACATAAGTATAGGGCCGAAGCCCGGACTGGTGGCAGACCAGCCCTTAACGGGCCGGCTGCACCTGCACAAAGCTGGCCCATTAAGTTGTTAATTAAAAAAAGGGATGGCAGGCTCTCGTGGACCGGGCCGGATGGCCAGCGGTCCGGGCTGAAGTCGGCCAGTCCAAATAACGCAGTAAATAAAAAAAAAGGTGGCATTGCAGGCTGGACGCCTGGCGGGCCGGAGCAGAGGCAACACGGATCAGGCCTTAGAATAGGTCCCTATAGACTGAAAATAGAAGAAAATGGTGGCTGGGATCGAAAAACAAATCACAGTGCGCGTTGCCACTGGTAGAACATCAAATTAGATAAATAAATAAATAATTAAATTAAAGCAGGGAACAGGCCGGCCAACGGACCGGGTCGACTGGCCAGCGGGTCGGGCCGAAGGCGGCCCATTAACCTCTTAAAAAAATAATGTATCGGGTCTGGCGAATCAGGCCAGGAAAATATAATTAAATACCAATAAGAATTCAAATAAATTCCAGAAAATATAAAAGCTTAAGATTAAATTATTTTCACTTAATTTCTGAAGTTTGGTAAATTTAAGTAATTAGAAATTAATAGTAATAAATAGAATTAAGTAAGGGAAACATAGGAGAAATTAGTAGAAAATTCTAGTAAATTAATACAAGCTAAGGAAAGATAAAGGTGGGGATAAATAACAACTTTCCAATATTCGAAAATTTACGAAACCAAATATTGAGTGCCGGAGACGGTGAGGATGGGCGTACGGGCCCCAGGCAATTGTGTTTTTGCATTCATGGCATGTGCATTGCATTGATGGCGGGGCCACGACACTCAGGATGGTGTGCGGTGGCGCGGCCACGGACACTCAGTATGCTGACTGTGGGGTGTACGACCTGCAGCCACTCAGTAGGACCCGGGTTCATGCATTGCACGGTATGGATATCGGCATTATGTGTGACATGACTTTGTTGCGTGTGACACGTTGATTGAGCATGCATCACGTACTTGCGCATTTTATGTGGAGTGCTTTACTTACCGCATTTATTTTATCTTATGCATGTTATAATATGTTTATGTGCTATGTGGTTATATCATTTCTGTATGTACGTTTTGTATTGGTTTGAGGCGAGCATCTACTGGGTGATTTTCTGTCACTCACCCCTACTTCCCAGGTGAGCTGGATGAGGACTACGAGCACATCTTTGTTGAGGACGGGACAGACATAGCTGAGTGGGCTGGTTGATAGCTGCAGCTAGGATACGAGGGAAACTCCGCAGCTGATTTTTCGTAATTATCTTTTGGGGACTTTCACAGACTTCTCTATTACTTTTATTATCAGAATATTTACTCAGTAAGGTAATGACGATTATTGGAGTTTTATTTAAGTTATTACTTACGTTTCTGCCAGAAAACTTTCTACGTTATTTCTGACGTGTAAGAGATTGATTCGACGTCTTGTATTCTCTTTAGCGAGATACGGCGGGTGCACTGTTCCCGATGCTAGGATTCGGGAGCGGTACATTGCCATTGCCAGCCTACCCGGCCAGAAAGTGCCGACCAAAGCATGCGAAATCAGGTTGCCAGTACATCGATATCTGATGGTGTAAAATGGACTGCTGGAGTGCCTTTGTTTCGACTGATTTCTCGCTATGGAAAAGAAGTTGTGGTGGAAGAAACAAATTTTGCAAAAGATTTGGTTAATGGAGGAGATGGGGCGTCGGCCATGGCTGACGAAGGGTTCGATGTCTGCATTGCCAATGCCCTAACGACAGCAAAAGCTATTGCTAAGGTCTGATGAGGGTAAGTGATAGTCAAACAATGCCTCTGTCCTTGCTTCCAGTGAGACCCCCGGCTCTAGCTGTACCTACATAAATGACATAGAGATATGATGTGCTAGTGTGTTAGTGACAGAATTAAGGAAATAGAAATAAGAGGCTTTCGATATTAAAATGTACATAACGTGTATATGTTCATGTAATGCAAAACAACGGTAAAACATAAACAAACAAGTGTAAGGTCAACCTAAAGCGTAGATACTGTCTGCGCCTATCTATATACCTAAATATACTCTAAAGCATCCCTATATATGACCTATACCGTGTTAACCTTAATCTTATGTCTCCATGAACTCCTATCCTAAATAATGTCCTCAGAGATGTGCAAATCTAGTAAGTCGTGCCTAATATGCTCATCCCAAGTCAGTTTGGGCCTCCGTTTACTCATGTTCCCCTCTACAATGAGGCTTTCAATTGTTCTGATCGACGCCGTTGTCTGTCTCCACTTGACATATCCAAACCATCTCATTCGTCCCTCCCTTATCTGCTATACTAGCCACACCTAACCTTTCTCGAAACACCTTGTTTATGAGTTGTCTAGCCTTGTATGTCCAAACATCCACCTCAACATCCTCATCTCTGTCACTTCCATCTTCTGCAATTGTGACCTCTTGATGGCACAATAGTCTGTCCCATATAGCATTGCCGGTCGCCACCGTATAAAATTTTCTCTTTAATTTAGCTGGGAAATTCTTGTCACACAGCAACCCTGAGGCCACTCTCCATCTACACCAGCTTATTTGAACTCGATGTGCTACATCACTATCTATGTCCCTATTCTACTACACAAATGATCATAGATACTTGAACTTATCTATCTGTGGTACCACTTAACCACCGATCGTGAACTGGCTATTCTCTCTGTCGGCTACGCCGCTGAAGTCGCAGTGAAGATACTCGATCATAGAACGGCTAATCCTTAAGCTTTTTCATTCTAAAATACCTCTCCACAGCTCTAGTCTCATACTCAGGGTTTGTCTACTCTCTGCGAACAATACAATCTCGTCAGCAAAAGAATACATCATGAAATTGCCTCCTGCATCGGCTTTGACGACTCGTCAAACACAACTGCAAAAAGAAATGGGCTCAACGCAGACCCTTGATGGAGGCCTACCTCCACCGGAAAGAAGTCTGTATTCCCTATAGGAGTAGGAAGTTTGTTTTTGTCTTAGCATACATATATCTAATTATGTCTATATACTTCATAGGGATCCTTCTTGCATCCAGACTATCCTAGATTAGGTAACGTGGCACACTACATACCCTTTTGCAATATCGATGAAAACCATATGTAAATCGCTTTTCTTCTCCTTACACTTTTCTATTAATTTCATGAGAATGTGTATTGCTTTCGTAATTGAACTTCCTGGTATAAAACCAAATTTGTTCACTGTAACCTGAGTTTCTCTCTTAATTCTAGTGTCGATTACTCTCTTCCACAACTTCATAGTATGGCTTAGCAACTTAATCCCTCTGTAGTTTACACAACACTGTGCGTCTCCTTTATTCTTATATAGGGGAACCACGACACTCTTTCTTCACTCATCTGACATCTTTCCTATTTTGTAAATACAATTAAACATAGTAGTTAGCAATTGAACTCATTCCTCTCTCAAATCCTTCCACGCCTCAATGGATATGTTATCTACGCCGACCGCTTTAGCTCTTCCCATCTTCTTTAGTGCTCTCATTATGTCTCCTTGTGTGATGCTCCGACAATTGGAGCTATTATGTTGTGGTTGTTGTATAAGTGTGTGCGTGTGTCTATATATATATTTATGTGTGTGTGTGAGAATATATGCAATTTGGTATTTTTGTGCCATTGGCCGAAAACATGTATGGAATAGCCATGGCTGCTGTTCAGTTTTGAGGGAGGGGTTGTGCAAATTTCAGCCACGGGGCTGGTGAGGCATAAGTTAGACTCAAATTTGATAAACATATGAATAGTATTTGTATGGTTTTATGTGGTATAAATTTAGGGTGGTGATTGGAGATTGGGCAAATTTGAATTGTTATAAAGTTGATATTTTTAACAGTTTGAGGTGTGGAATACGGTTGGAAATGAGAAAAGATGAATTCTAGTAGTAGAAGGCGGTGGCCGGTGGCAACGCATGAGGCTCAAGTGCCGGCCAAGTGGCGACGCGTGCGCAGGTGCTAATTTTTAGGTGTGGACTGGGCTTGCTGGCTATGAGATTAGACGTTAGAAAAGATGACTGGTGCAGAAAATTGAAGGGGGTCGAGGTGTATAAAGCGAGGGAGAGAGAAACTTGGGTTTTTGGAGAGTGGAGGGGGCTGGGCTGAGGGTTTGGGGGTGGGGAATGGTCACTTGTCAAACGGGCAGTTGGAGGTCGAGGGGGAATGGGGGTGAGGATAGGTGAGTTGGGTAGTAGGTTGAAGAAAAAGTGGGTTGAAGGAGGTACGCGTATGTATATATGTGTATATACACATGTATGGGCACATGCATGTATATGTATATATATACATGTGATTGTAGGTTAATAGGATATGAAACATGGAAAGTTAATATTTGATGTGATCGTAATTGGTATTTGGATATGTGTATTTGCATATGATCGAAATTGACTATTGAAAAATATTTCGAATATCGACCTTTGAGGCCGTCTGAGCACATACAACTACATCGATAGGCCGCTCAGACACATATGACTACCAATTGGGTTGTCCCATGTATGATCACATGGTAAGTATAGTGAGACTACTTGTTGGGCGAAGCATCGCTCATACTATGCTTTATCGTGTTGCTTAGATAGACAAGATTATGACTTAGTTTACGTCGAGGAGGACTCGGAGCGGGGATTTTGATGCTCGAGGTTTACGTGAGGAGACTTTTTTATGGGTTTCACATGAGACATTTTATTGTTTTGGATTTCATGTATTTTTTGAGATTTAGTAGTTTTATCTACGTTAGACATTTGTATTTGTTTTAGTATTGCCTACACTTATACATGTTTTTATTTCATAACTTCCGCTGCCATCAGTTTACGTCACTTTACTGATATATAATTGATTGGTATCGATGTCTTATATTTTCCTTAACAAAAACGATAGATGAGTCGTTTCGAATACTAAGACTCGAGACGGGCCGCTAACTAATGTCTTTTTTCTTCGTTTTTGGGAGACAGTTTAGATGTGGACTTAAGATTTTCTTTATATCGTTTAGCCTTTGTAACACTAAAGTATTTTACTATTGAATGCTGTCTAAACCCCACCTGTCTGGCAGATCACTTTGACATCTTCATTTCGAATAGGTTAAGCTAATTGTTTTTTAAATTTTTCGACACTGGAAATTCGCCGGTACGTGGACTGTGAATTAGTAAGCTGCCTTGTGTTTTATTTGTTTACTGGGTGACCACAAACATAGACCAACAAAAGATAATGTAAAGTTCATATTTTATTTTCACTGACTGATGATTAATGTAAAATACAAAGCATACGATAGTCCAAGAGGACTCTATGGCCAGTTATTATTTTCAATGTGTTCTAACAATTACTTGTACAACTGCAGGTCTTTTGACATTTCTTCTAAAATGATATACACATCAATCGATCTAGAGAATGATGTACATATCATTGATCGATGTAATGAGTTTAGAGATCGATGTAACTTTTTCTATTTTGTGACATTTTAAATTTAACGAAATCGATCTCTCCACATCCTTGATCGATACTGGATACTGTACTCTTAATTATGCACATTTCTTATACACATTGACTAACGTCTCTATTATAGAGATCGATTTATACATCGATCGATATGCGTCATAGGTTAGCAATGAATGTTCTATTTTCACTTCGCTAGATCGACTGATGTAGGCATCGAATTGGATAGTGTGCTCCTAAGTATGAACGATCCTAACATAAATCAACAGAGGCCTACTTTTAGAGATCGATGTATACATAGATCTATCTACGTAGAGATCGATGTATACATTGATCTCAGTTTCAGATATGTATGTAGAGATAGACACCACTATCTTTATTTTTCAAGCCTTTGTCATTACACATGTATAGAACAATCTTTTGTCCTCTTTTCAACATCTTTTCAATTAATCAAATCATTCATAATCCAACAGTGGTAGAGTGTGTATCATGTATATCAAAGATTTTATGCGAACCTTGTGGAAATAAGCCCAGCCGAGGTGTACAGAGCTCAGCTGCGATGCACCGACCTTAACATAGTAGTTGTCGTGCTGGAAGAAATAACACAAATGACTAAAATAAGTTTGCAGAGCTGAGCTTACTTGATTATAAGAGTGGCTGAGCTAAGTAAGAATAGACGTAGTGAAGCTGTGTTGAACTAACAAAGTACTACTACCATGCTGAAGTGATCAAATAAGTGAAATGAAGAGCTAAGGTGAAGAGGAGCACAGAACTAAGAGTAGCCGAGGTGAAGCAGGGAAGCAAAACAGAACTGCGATAAAGATGTGCTGAGTGGAGGTGACAAGGTGAAGCACAAGTCAAGCACCAAAGCTAAGGAAGAGCTACAACACTTTGTCTAATATAACTAGGACTTTTACTATACATAGTTTTGAGCATAACAGGTAACTAGCAGTTACCTTGTAACTATTAGGAATCGTTGTAGATAAATTGTAACCACTGTACAAGTTGGAAAAAGAAGCCATTAGAGGAAGAAAAACTCCTACATAAGTATAGTATCTTTGTAAATTTGATTCTTAACTTAAATGAATTTGATTCTTAACTTAAATGAATCTTCTTTCATGCTTTCTCCACGTAAGAACGAGCTAGGTCAGTGTGCTCTTTCTAATTTTGCGCCATCTTTAATGCCCCTGGACTCCGTCCCTTATCTGGCAAGATCGCTAAGGCATGTGGAGTCAAAGGTCACGATCTCAAAAGGACTCCGGCCCGTGGACTTGCTCCGCTGCAATTTGGAGGAAAATTGGGTGACGTCCATGAGCTTAGCTCAATCACGCTGGTTGGAACTCACAAAGTGCCGTAAGTAGCACTCCAATAAGGCATTCACCCTCTCGGTCTGCCCGTCGGTCTGGGGGTGGAAGCCTGTGGAGAAACTTAGTTTAGTATCAAAGAGTTTGAACAACTCTCTCCATACCTTGCCTGTAATGCGGGGGTCTCAGTCGCTCACGATGTTCCTCGGTAGCCCCCAATACTTCACCACGTTTTTGAAAAAGGCCCTTGGCGCATTCTCGGCCATGCAGTCCCTCCGACATCAGATGAAAGTTCCATACTTGAAAAATCTGTCCACCACGGCCATGATTCATCTGAACGTTTCTGGGTATGTAACAACTCACCTCTCAAATCAACTTTCTGGGTGAATAAATACTTTAAACTCTTATGATCCGTGAATACATCGCACTTCACTCCATAAAGATAATGACGCCAGATCTTAAGTGCGAAGACTACTGCTGCTAACTCTAGGTCATGCGTCGGATAATTTTGCTCGTATGGTTTCAACTGTCTCGAAGCATACGCGATGACCTTGCCATTTTGCATGAGAACGCATCCTGCAGGGAAACAGTTAGGCCATCGTTGTAATGCGTATAATTCAATTCTAGAAACATATTCATTACCTAATCCGTTCTTCGATGCGTCGCTATATATGACGAACCCTTCTGAGCCGACCGCGGGCCGGGCCGAATGGCCAACGGACCGGGCCCTTTGATGGCCGGCCCAGAAGTCCTTTTTTTTAATTTCGCTAACAGGCCTGGTTTGCACAAAGCCAGCCCATTAAGGGTTCTGGCCTGCCGGCGCCATTCCGGCCCGGTCCGCTGGGAAGTTTTTTTTATTTTTTATTTTATTTAAAATGTGTAACAGGCGGCTGCCACCAGGGAGCGCGTGCCAGCGCGCGTGAAGGCCACGCGCGGCCAATCTGGCGGCACGTGAGCCGCTCCGACGACCTCCGGTCTCCGTTTTTCGACCCCGATCCATATTTTCGCCTATTTCCAGTCTAGGGGAACCTATTCTAAGGCCAAACAAATTGAAAAATCTCTAATCATGCAATAGTTTTGCTATTTTGATTATCAAAGTTTTCCCTAAAATCAAAAGCAACACACGCAGATATCAGCAACGCATACCACCGTCTGCAAGATCTCATGCTTTTGACAGATAATTTAACATGCTATAAATTGCAACAATTAAAGCAACAAAAACACATAAAATATACCACCAAGGCATGCTTGAATTCGTACCAATTGGAGGGGAAAAAGGAGCCTACCTCGATTGTAGCCTATTTCTCAATTATGCGATTATCAAATGGGTTGAACGCAGAGCCTCTTCTTTCCCCTTCCCTTCCCTCTCTTTCTCTTTCCTTCCTCCCTTTCTCTTCTCCTTGCCGTTCCCTCTGCTAGTCTCTCCCCCCCCTTTTTTTAATATTTTATTTTGGTTTGTGAACAAATCCCTCAACATTTAACCTTTCCCTCCTTATCCTATGCGTGATTTGAGGGGCGGTTTTCAACCCCCCTCAATCACGTTCCTTTTCCTTTTTTTTAAAATTTAAATTATTAAATTCTATCTTTATAATTTGTTTCTAATTATTATTATCTCTTTTTTTTCATTTCTTTTCATTACCTGTCTATCTGCAAAACTGGTTGATGGAGGTGGGTGAGCGACATACATCGCCCAGCAAGTAATCCCACTATACTTACCATGGGATCATACACGGAGAAGCAAGTGTGATAACGATATATAGCAACATAAAATAATATCATGCTTCTCTTTGCAAGTACATTTACAACTCTGCCCCTAACATCCAAAAGCAAATAGAGCCAATAGACCTAACAAAGTACAAAACAAAGTCCATTTAAGTACGTAACAAAGTCAACAAATAGACCGATGACCAAGTCAAACCAAACGACAGCCAAGCAACGGTTAGTTCAAGCTAAAACGTGATGCAATTTTTCAAAGCAATGCAATGCCAATGTTCCCCTTATCTCAAAACTAATGTTTCCAACATCAATGTCCAATGTCCAAATCCAATGTCCATATCCGATTAAACCGATCCAAAATCCAAATAACCAAATCCGGTTTAATCGGTCCAAAGTCCAAAATCAAATACAATGGCTATAGCACTTTCCCTACGAGTGACTTATACCGTAAGACTTACGAATTCCCCCAAAACCAAATATACTATAGACACCCTGTCCCAGACTAGGTCGTTACGTCTATAGCACCAAATATATGCCTTTGCACCCTATCCCAGACTAGGTAGTTATGCTCAGGCCCAAAATATGCATACAGAAGCCCTGTCCCTGACGAGGTAGTTATATCTGTAGCAATCCAAATAGGCATACAGAAACCCTGTCCCTGACGAGGTAGTTTCATCTGCAGCGCTCGATAATCAAAATAGGAATCAACACGGCTTACCAATATATTTCAACTGTAGGGTGAATTTACAAAAATATGCAATGCAACTTTTCAAAACCATTTTCCAAGTACCAAAGTTAGTCCAAATTACCAAAATGTGCCTAAATGTCAAATTTGTCAGAATTACCAAATGCCCTCCAAATAACACATAATTCCAACAAATATTCAAAATAGCCAAAGATTCCAAAATACTAAATACAACTCCGTCTCAGCCGCGTATGTATACACGTATATATGACCACGCCCATACATGTGCATATATACGTATAACGTACACGTACCTACAACAACACATATATTTAGTACATATTGCACCAGAGACTTGATCACTGTCTATGGCCACCAACAGATCCGACACCCCAAACGAAAACATGAGTGTAACTCCAGCATATGCATCCTTAATTGAAACATACAAATAATATATACATGCTTATATATTTAAATTCACAATTGTTTAGCTGCACAAGAGAAAGTACCACATCGCCTGCCGAAATGAGTTCACACGCCAAATATGAGAAATTGAGAAACTGATCATGGATTTGCAAACTAAAAAGAAAAGAAACTGAGTATGAATTTGAATCTTTCAATTTGCAAATACACAATTTGTACATGCATCAAATATGCATGAGACTATCTTCAAACTCCCTTTTCAAAGTACCACATCGGCTGATGGTGAAGTCTCCATGACTTCTGAGTTTTGAAAAGTTCACTTTGTAAATTTTTGTAGCATTTAACGTATACACGACTTCCACATGACTTATATATACATTCTAGCATATACCTGTTTGCATAAATATAACATATCTCATATATGAATATACATTACATTATCAGTGGCACATTCGGCCGCTGGTCACCACTGTTCATATACACCGGATACACACACAATCCAACATATACAAGTAGACAATCATTTATTCAAACACACATACGAATGCACGATCCAAGGTGATAATCGAGAGTATAATCGTATAATTTTCACAAAACATAGCAAGTATAGAGAGATTACTTACATGTAAAACCATTATTTATTTCTAAGTTAAATGCTTAGAATATAATCACAGCTTATGACTAAGATCAACGCTTGTGTTCAAATCATCACTTGATGTTCAGATCACCATTTAATTTCTAGAGCCGATGTTTCGTATCGTCATTCCTTAAGTCCCAAAATCGTAACAAATGAGCAAGTTCGTCACTTAACTTCTAAAGTCATGTCTTATTTTAAATATATAATGATTGCTTACGGCTAAAAATTGATGCTTATGTCTAAGATCACACAAAGAATGATTTTCTAAGGCCTTAGCCTATGATAAAGAAGCATAATGGTTAACGTATCGAAATACGCAATGGAGGTTTAGTAAGGTCACTATCTAGGAGAATAGATCAAATAGAACCAAACTAAGTCATTGATCAAGTCATACACAAGTTTCGAGGACGAAACTTATTGTAAGAGTGGAGGAATGTTATGTCCCATTATTTTTTTACGTGAAAACTGCATTCATTACATGCACACACATGAGCACGTTAACGAAGCAAAATTTATATAACAAAATTTATATATATATATATTATATACATTATGCACACGGCAAAAAGAATTAGATAAGGAAAAGAAAATAAACAAAGATAAATTTAAAAACTAAAATCCTAATATGATTAGGTAGTAGATAGATAAGTTTAACTCAAATCCAAATTTAAATCAAACTAGGAGAAGATATCCTAACTTACTAAGGATTTAACCAAAAATTACCTATATCTATACACATATAACACTAGAATTCTATCCTAATTCCCCATAATCAAATCGTCCAGCCCCAGCCCAAGAAAGAGTCGACTTTTCCTTCCTTATTCCTCCAGTTCTGCCGCCATTTTTAGGGAGAAGGTGCAATCAATTTTTGGTCCATTCAACACCAAATTCTTTATATAACGCATATAATCAAGACGAGAGGCAAGTATCCTTGCTATATTTGCTATGTTTTTATAAAGTTATTATGTTATTTTCGTATTAAATCGGATCATGCATTCGTAATTGTGATTTGCATAGATTGATGTATATACGTACGTTTTTGTTGTATTTATGGATCGTTTATGTGTATATGTGTAGAGATTGCATAAGTCTTGTTGTTTCACCCACTTTGGGGCTGCGAGGCTGGATGTTTAATAAAATAAGATTTCAGTTGAAACGGAAATGGATCGACCGTTTGAGCAAAGTGATGGAAATATTTATGGAATATGTTTCTCAATTTTCAACTGTAAATATAGGTAACAAACAATGTGGGACAAAAGAAAAGAAAGGAAACGAATATACTGAAGCATTTTTTTATCTTTTTTTTTCTTTTTTTTGGGTCAAAGATATTTGCATGCTGAAGTTGATTTCTTGCCTTGCCTAAAGATTCAGAATCCATACATTTTCTAAGAACGTATATATGCATGGTATAAATATATATGTGTATTAAAAGCATGAGCCCAAAGTTGTGTGATTGTAAATAGGTAATGAGATTCCAAACTGAAGTTGTTGCTGCAAGTATAAAAGGATGAAAATTGAGTCATGTGTGTTGGCCATTATTGAAAACCACTGACGTTTCAAATAATTACCCTATTATATTTCGGCCACAGTAGGTAGCCCACACATATTATCCAGACTTTCATTTGATTAATTGCATGTATAAGATATATGTTTGTGCGTCTATATATATATATATATATTGGTACGACAAACAAGGAAAAGTAAAATAGAAAGTCATAAACTAATTAATTTAAGTAAGTCAAGTTAATCTTTGTTATTAGGTATTGATTTCAATACTACAATTGTTTAGATTCAAGCCTAGTAGAGAAGAAAGTTAGTTCGTCAAAAAGGTAGGTGCCTCTTCCCACCTCAAACGGGTATGATTCATGCATGCTTTGATGGTATACTAATGTGTTTCGTTGTTTTACTTGTTTAAGTTGTAAATTTTGTTTCGTTGTTTTTATTTGTTTAAGTTGTAAATTTTGTATATGTTGAAAAGCATGAGATATATTATTTATGGCTGCTATGTGCGTATATGTGTGTGTGAAATTGGTGGTATGATTGAATCGAAAACAAAATATCCTTAAAAATGGGAGAAAGGGGGAACTTTTACATTAGGAGTCTTTATGAAGTTGTGTTTTGACCTTAGAATAGGTCCCTATAGACTGAAAATAGAAGAAAATAGGGGTTGGGATTGAAAAACAAATCACAGTGTGCGTTGCCACTGGTGGAACATCAAATTAGATAAATAAATAAATAATTAAATTAAAGGAAGGAACAGGCCGGCCAACGGACCGGGTCGACTGGCCAGCGGGTTGGGCCGAAGGCGGCCAATTAACCTCTTAAAAAAATAATATATCGGGTCTGGCGAATCAGGCCATGAAAATATAATTAAATACCAATAAGAATTCAAATAAATTCCAGAAAATATAAAAGCTTAAGATTAAATTATTTTCACTTATTTTCTGAAGTTTGGTAAATTTAAGTAATTAGAAATTAATAGTAATAAATAGAATTAAGTAAGGGAAACATAGGAGAAATTAGTAGAAAATTCTAGTAAATTAATACAAGCTAAGGAAAGATAAAGGTGGGGATAAATAACAACTTTCTAATATTCGAAAATTTACGAAACCAAATATTGAGTGCCGGAGACGGTGAGGATGGGCGTACGGGCCCCAGGCGATTGTGTTTTTGCATTCATGACACGCGCATTGCATTGATGGCGGGTCGTGACGCACGGGTCACGGGCGCTCAGGATGGTGTACTGTGGCGGGGCCACGACACTCAGGATGGTGTGCGGTGGCGCGGCCACGCACACTCAGTATGCTGACTGTGGGGTGTACGACCTGCAGCCCCTCAGTAGGACCCGGGTTCATGCATTGCACGGTATGAATATCGGCATTATGTGTGACATGACTTTGTTGCGTGTGACACGTTGATTGAGCATGCATCACGTACTTGCGCATTTTATGTGGAGTGCTTTACTTACCGCATTTATTTTATCTTATGCGTGTTATAATATGTTTATGTGCTATGTGGTTATATTATTTCGGTATGTACGTTTTGTATTGGTTTGAGGCGGGCATCTACTGGGTGATTTTCTGTCACTCACCCCTACTTCCCAGGTGAGCTGGATGAGGACTACGAACACATCTTTGTTGAGGACGGGACGGACATAGCTGAGTGGGCTGGTTGATAGCTGCAGCTAGGATACGAGGGAAACTGTGCAACTGATTTTTCGTAATTATCTTTTGGAGACTTTCACAGACTTCTCTATTACTTTTATTATCAGAATATTTACTCAGTAAGGTAATGACGATTATTGGAGTTTTATTTAAGTTATTATTTACGTTTCCGCTAGAAAAATTTCTACGTTATTTCTGACGTGTAAGAGATTGATTCGACGCCTTGTATTCTCTTCAGCGAGATACGGCGGGTGCACTGTTCTCGATGCTAGGGTTCGGGAGCGGGGCGCTACATCGCCATTGCCAGCCTACCCCGCCAGAAAGTGCCGACCAAAGCATGCGAAATCATGTTGCCAGTACATCGATATCTGATGGTGTAAAATGGACTGCTGGAGTGCCTTTGTTTCGACTGATTTCTCGCTATGTAAAAGAAGTTATGGTGGAAGAAACAAATTTTGCAAAAGATTTGGTTAATGGAGGAGATGGGGTGTCGGCCATGGCTGACGAAGGGTTCGATGTCTGCATTGCCAATGCCCTAACGACAGCAAAAGCTATTGCTAGGGTCTGATGAGGGTAAGTGGTAGTCAAACAATGCCTCTGTCCTTGCTTCCAGTGAGACCCCCGGCTCTAGCTGTACCTACATAAATGACATAGAGATATGATGTGCTAGTGTGTTAGTGACAGAATTAAGGAAATATAAATAAGAGGCTTTCGATATTAAAATGCACATAACGTGTATATGTGCATGTAATGCAAAAAAACGGTAAAACATAAACAAACAAGTGTAAAGTCAACCTAAAGCGTAGATACTATCTGCGCCTATCTATGTCCCTAAATATACTCTAAGGTATCCCTATATATGACCTATACCGTGTTAACCTTAATCTTATGTCTCCATGAACTCCTATCCTAAACCATGTCCTCAGAGATGTGCAAATCTAGTAAGTCGCAAATAACCTGGTATAGATGGAGAGTGGCCTCAGGGTTGCTGTGTGACAAGAATTTCCCAGCTAAATTAAAGAGAAAATTTTATACGGTGGCGACCGGCAATGCTATATGGGACAGACTACTGTGCCATCAAGGGGTCACAATTGCAGAAGATGGAAGTGACAGAGATGAGGATGTTGAGGTGGATGTTTGGACATACAAGGCTAGACCGCTCATAAACAAGGTGTTTCGAGAAAGGTTAGGTGTGGCTAGTATAGCAGATAAGGGAGGGACGAATGAGATGGTTTGGATATGTCAAGTGGAGACAGACAACAACGTCGATCAGAACAATTGAAAGCCTCATTGTAGAGGTGAACAGGAGTAAACAGAGGCCCAAACTGACTTGGGATGAGCATATTGTGCTACATCACTATCTGTGTCCCTATTCTACTACACAAATGATCATAGATACTTGAACTTATCTATCGGTGGTACCACTTAACCACCAATCGTGAACTGGCTATTCTCTCTGTCGGCTACGCCGCTGAAGTCGCAGTGAAGATACTCGATCATAGAACGGCTAATCCTTAAGCTTTTTCTTTCTAAAATACATCTCCACAGCTCTAGTCTCATACTCAGGGTTTGTCTACTCTCTGCGAATAATACAATCTCGTCAATAAAAGAATACATTATGAAATTGCCGCCTGTATCGGCTTTGACGACTCGTCAAACACAACTGCAAAAAGAAATGGGCTCAACGCAGACCCTTGATGGAGGCCTACCTCCACCGGAAAGAAGTCTGTATTCCCTATAGGAGTAGGAACGTTTGTTTTTGTCTTAGCATACATATATCTAATTATGTCTATATACTTCATAGGGATCCTTCTTGCATCCAGACTATCCTAGATTAGGTTACGTGGCACACTACATACCCTTTTGCAATATCGATAAAAACCATATGTAAATCGCTTTTCTTCTCCTTACACTTTTCTATTAATCTCATGAGAATGTGTATTGCTTTCGTAATTGAACTTCCTGGTATAAAACCAAATTTGTTCACTGTAACCTGAGCTCCTCTCCTAATTCTAGTGTCATTTACTCTCTTCCACAACTTTATAGTATGTCTTAGCAACTTAATCCCTCTGTAGTTTACACAACACTGTGTGTCTCCTTTATTCTTATATAGGGGAACCACGACACTCTTTCTTTAGTCATCTGGCATCTTTCCTATTTTGTAAATACAATTAAACATAGTAGTTAGCCATTGAACTCATTCCTCTGTCAAATCCTTCCACGCATCAATGGATATGTTATCTACGCCGACCGCTTTAGCTCTTCCCATCTTCTTTAGTGCTCTCATTATGTCTCCTTGTGTGATGCTCCGACAATTAGAGCTATTATGTTGTGGTTGTTGTATAAGTGTGTGCGTGTGTCTATATATATATATTTATATGTGTGTGTGAGAATATATGCAATTTGGTATTTTTGTGCCATTGGCCGAAAACATGTATGGAATAGCCATGGCTGCTGTTCAATTTTGAGGGAGGGGTTGTGTAAATTTCAGCCACGGGGGCTGGTGAGGCATAAGTTAGACTCAAATTTGATAAACATATGAATAGTATTTGTATGGTTTTATGTGGTATAAATTTAGGGTGGTGATTGGAGATTGGGCAAATTTGAATTGTTATAAAGTTGAGATTTTTAACAGTTTGAGGTGTGGAATACGGTTGGAAATGAGAAAAGATGAATTCTAGTAGTAGAAGGCGGTGGCCGGTGGCAACGCATGAGGCTCAAGTGCCGGCCAAGTGGCGACGCGTGCGCAGGTGCTAATTTTTAGGTGTGGACTGGGCTTGCTGGCTATGGGATTAGACGTTAGAAAACATGAATGGTGCAGAAAATTGAAGGGGGTCGAGGTGTATAGAGCGAGGGAGAGCGAAACTTGGGTTTTTGGAGAGTGGAGGGGGCTGGGCAGAGGGTTTGGGGGTGGGTAATGGTCACTTGTCAAACGGGCAGTAGGAGGTCGAGGGGGAATGGGGTGAGGATAGGTGAGTTGGGTAGTAGGTTGAAGAAAAAGTGGGTTGAAGGAGGTACGCGTATGTATATATGTGTATATACACATGTATAGGCACATGCATGTATATGTATATATATACATGTGATTGTAGGTTAATAGATATGAAACATGGAAAGTTAATATTTGATGTGATCGTAATTGGTATTTGGATATGTGTATTTGCATATGATCGAAATTGACTATTGAAACATATTTCGAAAATCGACCTTTGAGGCCGTCTGAGCACATACAACTACATCGATAGGCCGCTCGGACACATATGACTACCAATTGGGTTGTCCCATGTATGATCACATGGTAAGTATAGTGAGGCTACTTGCTGGGCGAAGCATCGCTCATACTATGCTTTATCGTGTTGTTTAGATAGACAAGATTATGACTTAGTTTACGTCGAGGAGGACTCGGAGCGGGGATTTTGATGCTCGAGGTTTATGTGAGGAGACTTTTTTATGGGTTTCACATGAGACATTTTATTGTTTTGGATTTCATGTATTTTTTGAGATTTAGTAGTTTTATCTATGTTAGACATTTGTATTTGTTTTAGTATTGCCTACACTTATACATGTTTTTATTTCATAACTTCCGCTGCCATCAGTTTACGTCACTTTACTGATATATAATTGATTGGTATCGATGTCTTATATTTTCCTTAACAAAAAAACGATAGATGAGTCGTTTCGAATACTAAGACTCGAGACGGGCCGCTAACTGATGTCTTTTTTCTTCGTTTTTGGGAGACAGTTTAGATGTGGACTGAAGATTTTCTTTATATCGTTTAGCCTTTGTAACACTAAAGTATTTTACTATTGAATGCTGTCTAAACCCCACCTGTCTGGCAGATCACTTTGACATCTTCATTTCGAATAGGTTAAGCTAATTGTTTTTTAAATTTTTCGACACTGGAAATTCGCCGGTACGTGGACTGTGAATTAGTAAGCTGCCTTGTGTTTTATTTGTTTACTGGGTGACCACAAACATAGACCAACAAAAGATAATGTAAAGTTCATATTTTATTTTCACTGACTGATGATTAATGTAAAATACAAAGCATACGATAGTCCAAGAGGACTCTATGGCCAGTTATTATTTTCAATGTGTTCTAACAATTACTTGTACAACTGCAGGTCTTTTGACATTTCTTCTAAAATGATATACACATCAATCGATCTAGAGAATGATGTACATATCATTGATCGATGTAATGAGTTTAGAGATCGATGTAACTTTTTCTATTTTGTGACATTTTAAATTTAATGAAATCGATCTCTCCACATCCTTGATCGATACTGGATACTGTACTCTTAATTATGCACATTTCTTATACACATTGACTAACGTCTCTATTATAGAGATCGATTTATACATCGATCGATATGCGTCATAGGTTAGCAATGAATGTTCTATTTTCACTTCGCTAGATCGACTGATGTAGGCATCGAATTGGATAGTGTGCTCCTAAGTATGAACGATCCTAACATAAATCAACAGAGGCCTACTTTTAGAGATCGATGTATACATAGATCTATCTACGTAGAGATCGATGTATACATTGATCTCAGTTTCAGATATGTATGTAGAGATAGACACCACTATCTTTATTTTTCAAGCCTTTGTCATTACACATGTATATCAAAGATTTTATGCGAACCTTGTGGAAATAAGCCCAGCCGAGGTGTACAGAGCTCAGCTGCGATGCACCGACCTTAACATAGTAGTTGTCGTGCTGGAAGAAATAACACAAAGCATACGATAGTCCAAGAGGACTCTTGTAGCGCCCCGCTCCCAAGCCCTAGCATCGGGAACAGTGCACCCGCCGTATCTCACTAAGGAGAATACAAGGCATCGAATAAATCTCTTACATGCCAGAAATTACGTAAAAAAATTTTCTCGCAGAAACGTAAATCATAACTTAAATTAAACTCCAATAATCGTCATCACATTAGTGAATAGAAATTCTGATAATAAAAGTAGTAGAGAAGTCTGTGAAAAATCCCCAAAGTATAACTACGAAAAATCAGCTGCAGAGTTCCTCTCGTATCCTAGCTGCAGCTATCAACCAGCCCACTCAGCTATGTCCGTCCCGTCCTCAACAAAGATGTGCTCGTAGTCCTCATCCGTCTCACCTGGAAAGTAGGGGTGAGTGACAGAAATCACCCAATAGATGCCCGCCTCAAACCAATACAAAACGTACACACCGAAATGATATAGCCACATACCACATAGACATGATATAACCACATAGCACATAAATATAAGATAACATGCATAATATAAAGTAAATGCAGTAAGTAAAGCACTCCACCTAAAAATGCGCAAGTACGTGATGCATGCTCAATCAACGTGTCACACGCAAGAAAGTTATGTCACACATAATGCTAATATCTATACCGTGCAATGCATGAACCCGGGTCCTACTGAGTGGCTGCAGGTCGTACACCCCACAGTCACCATACTGAGTGTGCGTGGCCGCGCCACTACACACCATCCTGAGTGTCGTGGCCGCGCCACTACACACCATCCTGAGTGTCGTGGCCCCGCCACCGTACACCATCCTGAGCGCCCGACCCGTACGTCACGACCCGCCATCATGCAATGCACGTGCCATGAATGCAATAACACAATCGCCTGAGGCCCTTGGCCCATCCTCACCATCCTCCGGCACTCAATATTTGGCTTTGTGAAATTTTTTTGAATATTGGAAAGTTGTTACTTATCGTCACCCTTATTTTTTTCTTAGCTTGTATTAATTTACTAGAATTTTCTACTAATTTCCCCTATGTTTCCCTTACTTAATTCTATTTATTACTATTAATTTTTTTAGTTACTTAAATTTACCAAACTTCAGAAATTAAGTGAAAATAATTTAATTTTAACCTTTTATATTTTCTGGAATTTATTTGAATTCTTATTGGTATTTAATTATATTTTCTTGGCCTGATTCGCCACGCCCGATATATTTTTTTTTTGAGAGGTTAATGGGCCGCCTTCGGTCCGACCCGGTCTGTTGGCCGACCTGTTCTCTGCTTTAATTTAATTATTTATTTATTTATCTAATTTGATGTTCCACCAGTGGCAACGCGCACTGTGATTTGTTTTTCGATCCCAACCCCCATTTCCTCCTATTTCCAATCTATAGGAACCTATTCTAAGGCCAAAACACAACTTCTTAAAGACTCCTAATGTAAAAGTTCCCCTTTTCCCCATTTTTTTAAGGATATTTTGTTTTCGATTCAATCATACCACCAATTTCACACACACATACATGCACATAGCAGCCATAAATAATATATCTCATGCTTTCCAACATATACAAAATTTACAACTTAAACAAATAAAAACAACGAAACAAAATTTACAACTTAAACAAGTAAAACAACGGAACACATTAGTATACCATCAAAGCATGCATGAATCATACCCGTTTGAGGGGGAAGAGGCACCTACCTTTTTTGGCGAATTAACTTCCTTCTCTTCTAGGCTCGAATCTAAACAATTGTAGTATAAATATCAATACATAATAATAAAGGTTAATTTGACTTGCTTAAAATAAGTCATTCATAGCTTTCTATTTTTCTCCCTTGAATTTCCAAAAATATTCAATGCAACTTTTCAAAAATCATTTTCCAAGTACCGAAGTTAGTCCAAATTAACAAAATTGCCAAAATGTCAAATTTGTCAAATTTACTAATATTGCCCTTCAAATAACAACTAATTCCAAACTAATGATCCAAATAGAGAAACATCATCTGAAATACCAAAACCATCAACATCTCAGCTGAAACTCTCATTCACCTCATATTATTTATATACTACACATCTATATAAATACACGAAATGAATATCACTCTACATTTAAATAGAACCATCAAAAAATTTTATTTTATTTTATTCTTATTTTTAAAGGCACGGCTGCTATTTATTTAGTGAAAGTTAAGGAGTCCCACATTGCCCTAGTATCACAACAATGACCATTCTGAGATTCTAAAATTCTTACATTTATTGTATGAATTTTTTTTTTCAATCAATCTGTTTTTCTCTTTCTTTTTTTTTGTTTTAAAAGAAAAAAAAATAACCAATACCAAATGACCTCAAGAAAACCATAACATTGAATAAAAAAATGGATATTCACCATACACTCAATTTCATGCGATAATATACTTAACTGTATGCCTACACAATAACACATATTAATATGCATACAGAGTTTTCAAATGGGTTGAGAAAAAAAAAGTTTTGGGCTGCCTTAGTATCTTGGTGGAAACTTTCTCACATACATGCATAGTAAGGTACAACACACATATATATAGTCCAAATTTTGTACATATTTGCCTCTGGCCATCAGTTTAGGCCCAAGCGTATATCACACAATTTTATTTCTTTATGCATACATATAAACGGCTCACACATATATGGCCGCTGGCCATACATGGCCTCGGCCTAATCGATACATACGGATATACATCTAAATTACACACAAATCTTAGGCATAATTATATACAATTTGTGTCATGTATACGCATATATACAAAGAATCATACAACTATGCATTCAAAAATATTCATGCATAACCCGAGTTTATAACGAACATAACGTATTGAATTTTCGCAAAATATAGCAAGTATAGGAAGATTGCTTACCTATCTCAATATACTATACCGTACGATTGATTGAATTTGGCTTGGTGTTCGACAAAAATTTTTCTTTTCTTCTTCTCCTACGGTACACGGTTGGAAGGAACAATGATGCAAAACCTTGTTCCTTTTGTTTTTCTCTGCTGATGGGGTAAAACAGGATGCAAACTTTTTTTTTCTTTCTTTTTTTTTTCTGTTGAAGATGGCGGTAGAGGAGTGCAGAGAATTTGCACAATTTGTTTTTTTTTTATCTTTGGCTGAAGGGGCTAGGGCGGCCGATGTAGGGAAGAATTATGGGGTGTAGGGTTTGTTTAAATAGAAGTAGGTGTTTAGGTTTTCTAATAAAATAATAGAAAATACATTTAATTAGGATAACTTTTAAGATTCTTTTATCTTTATCTATGATTCCATTCAAATTCCATATGGTTTAGGATAATCCCCTTTTCCTATAACTTTTCTTTGCTTTATTATGTATTATCCTATATATATTTTATTGTATTATTAATTTTTTTCTCCTTACAACGAAGTCACGGACATAATATTCCTTCCTCCTTACAACAAGTTTCGTCCTCGAAACTTGCGTATTGTGTATCAATGACTTAGTATGGTTCTACTTAATCATTCACTTAGAAAATGATCGAACTAAACCCCTTTGCGTATTCCGATACGTTAACCATTCACTTTCTTATCATAGACTAAAGCCTCAAGATCATTATATCAGATTCATCTCCTAGTTACCTGACCATTCCAAAATATCCATCAAGTCCTCCGATGTATTAATAATTACACTTCATAAATATAGAATCAAGTCCTCGAAATCAATTTTAATATACTTACGAACTAGTTCTATGATTAGATCCTTACTTTTCTCGAAAATATCATCAATAGCCTAATATACGAAGTACGTGTATGGACATGTTTTTTTTCTTTAAAAGACAAATAGCTTATGTAGTTATAATTTGGGATATGGCTTCAGCTATTTAAAACAATATACCTTCTGATTTTTGCAAGCACAAAATCCAAAGGATCATGTATTTGTTTTCGCAACGCGGTGTCTCAAATGACCATTTATAAAAAAAATCATATAGCTCGTTCCCAAAAGTGTTATGGTTAAAACCACTTTAAAACCATTGAGACACAACAATCATAAATTTCTTCTTACGAAACGATTTGAACACGGTGTCTTTTTTCAACGAAATATATATTATGAAATCTATGTGTTGTTTCACAAAATACAACAATCGTAAATTCGACAAATATAAAGTTTTAAAAAACAATTTTGAATACGGTGCTTCCTTTCTCTAAAAATAAGTGCATATCTTTTGAAACTATTTCTGCTTCGCAAAATTAAGTAAGTTCATCGCAAGTAGATAAATGTATTCAAAAGCATTTAATGGTAAAATGCTTGAAGTATCGATAGTTGACAAATAAAATTATTTCGACAAAATAGGGTAGCTTAAACGAAGATTTGGGGTATTACCTAAGAAATATATCAACAAATCGTATTTCGAAAACATCGACGTTTAAAAAATATATATCTATTTTTCAGAGTTGTCAGAGTAGCTGAAATACCATTATGTTAATATACAAATTCGAAAAGGCATATAGACTTGTAGAGTAATAGGCTATATAGGATAGTGGAGGTAGTTGAAATACTTAGAAGCAAAAAAAAACTTTGAAATACCTTTGAAATGTAGGATATATCTTGGTGTATGTGCTTAAAAAACGTTTAACTACTAAAAAATAGTCCAATACTTCGTATAATTTTTCTAAGTCACCCTTTAATGTCAATGAAGAAAATCCACATATGCACCATTTCTTATAAATCTTTAACTTAAGTTGCTCCATCCTAGCATGACACACTAACTATTGATCGACTTAGGGCATTCTAATCCACCATGCTTCCGCTGCGCCACACTGATCCATCATACTTCTTTACTTGGTTATTTCAACCGCTAATTCTAGTTTGGTTATATCTCACCTGAAAAGCATCCACTGCTTGTTCATACTGATTCTATTTCAATTCAAGCCTACTCTATACATCACTACTTACGTGTTTCTAGAAATCAACACCTACTACTTTGCTATTCCACTATACTTATTTTAGTAGTGCTCGCTTATCACTATCAACTAGTATCCCTAATAATACTGATGTTTTTTTTCTTGCCTATGTTGATAATCCTAAAACTCAACCTCTTATTCATAACTATGGTCCCCTTTGTACGTTATCCTTTGCTCAAGTCTACTGATCAAAGTACTTATAAATCGTTACTTAGCCTCTATCATTTACTACAATTCATTTCTTAAGAGCTACGATCTCAACTTGTACATAGTCGCGTTCCGACACTATTGTTAAAGTAAATGCATGAACCTGCTTCATTTATTATAATGGTACCTGGTTTGCAGGGGTCGGATCTATGGAATTATACAAATGGTTGTAATCTGCACTAAGGCAAATAATTCAGAGTCGTATGGAGTGCCCTAGGTATACGTGAACATATCCCTTATCCGATCATCACTTAGATCTAAGGTCACGACTTATTTCTAGAACCAATACTTAGTATCATCATTTCTTACGTCTAAAATCATTACTTATTTCTAAGTTCAATGCTTAGAATATAATCATCGTTATGTCTACAATCGTTACTTAGTATAATCATCTCTTATGACTAAGATCAATCCTTATGTTCAAATCATCACCTAATGTTCAGATCACCACTCAATTTCTATAGTCGATATTACGTATCTTCATTCCTTAAATCTAAATTCACAACTTACGGGCAAAATCATCACTTAACTTCTAAGGTCACGTCTTATTTCCAATATCATGCTTAATGTATAATCAGTGCTTACGACTAAAAATCAGTACTTATGTCTAAGATCGTGACTTACGGGCAAAATCGTAACTTAAGTTCTATAATCATGGCATAAATCTACATTTTCGCCGTGGATCTAGAGTCATGCTCTGATAGATCGCACTGTCAAACACATAGTACTTCTTAAACTCATTCCGAAATTAGATCCAAGTGGTCGGCGGTGTCAGTTGTGCTGCGCCATCACTCTTCCGCATCTTCTTGTCGAAGAATATCAGGTCCGAGTGAGGTGGTGGTGGAGGCGGTGCATGCCAGTTCAGCAGCTGGTGCTACTGTGCTAAGGTGGTGGTCATGGTGACTATGACATCTTCAAGTGCTTGGGGATGATCCCGTGATTCTGGTGGTTCTCACTACCATTTCCAGCTGGCTCACGTCATGGAGGCATTTCTGTAATTCATGAAAAGAAATCAGATTAGTCAATAGCGAGTTAAGAGGGTTGGACCCGAGGTAAAATGGTAATTAGACAGGAAAAGCTCACCATCGGTACACACCTCCCATAACCCGATCATAGCCTAAGTCTAAAATCATCTCTTAAGTCTTCTTTGTTTATTAGGGGTAAAATCATCATTTTACAAAAGATCGTAACTTATGTCTAGGTGATCTAATTAATCTTGCGTTTCCGAGGCGGATCTGAAGCCTCGGCTCTGATACCACCTGTAGCGCCCCGCTCCCAAGCCCTAGCATCGGGAACAGTGCATCCGCCGTATCTCACTAAGGAGAATACAAGGCGTCGAATAAATCTCTTACATGCCAGAAATTACGTAAAAAAATTTTCTCGCAGAAACGTAAATCATAACTTAAATTAAACTCCAATAATCGTCATCACATTAGTGAATAGAAATTCTGATAATAAAAGTAGCAGAGAAGTCTGTGAAAAATCCCCAAAGTATAACTACGAAAAATCAGCTGCAGAGTTCCCCTCGTATCCTAGCTGCAGCTATCAACCAGCCCACTCAGCTATGTCCGTTCCGTCCTCAACAAAAATGTGCTCGTAGTCCTCATCCGTCTCACCTGGGAAGTAGGGGTGAGTGACAGAAATCACCCAATAGATGCCCGCCTCAAACCAATACAAAACGTACACACCGAAATGATATAGTCACATACCACATAGACATGATATAACCACATAGCACATAAATATAAGATAACATGCATAATATAAAGTAAATGCGGTAAGTAAAGCACTCCACCTAAAAATGCGCAAGTACGTGATGCATGCTCAATCAACGTGTCACACGCAAGAAAGTTATGTCACACATAATGCTAATATCTATACCGTGCAATGCATGAACCCGGGTCCTACTGAGTGGCTGCAGGTCGTACACCCCACAGTCACCATACTGAGTGTGCGTGGCCGCGCCACTACACACCATCCTGAGTGTCGTGGCCCCGCCACCGTACATCATCCTGAGCGCCCGTGACCCGTACGTCATGACCCGCCATCATGCAATGCACGTGCCATGAATGCAATAACACAATCGCCTGAGGCCCTTGGCCCATCCTCACCATCCTCCGGCACTCAATATTTGGCTTTGTGAAATTTTTTTGAATATTGGAAAGTTGTTATTTATCGTCACCCTTATTTTTTTTCTTAGCTTGTATTAATTTACTAGAATTTTCTACTAATTTCCCCTATGTTTCCCTTACTTAATTCTATTTATTACTATTAATTTTTTTAGTTACTTAAATTTACCAAACTTCAGAAATTAAGTGAAAATAATTTAATTTTAACCTTTTATATTTTCTGGAATTTATTTGAATTCTTATTGGTATTTAATTATATTTTCCTGGCCTGATTCGCCACGCCCGATATATCTTTTTTTTGAGAGGTTAATGGGCCGCCTTCGGTCCGACCCGGTCCGTTGGCCGGCAGGTTCTCTGCTTTAATTTAATTATTTATTTATTTATCTAATTTGATGTTCCACCAATGGCAACGCGCACTGTGATTTGTTTTTCGATCCCAACCCCCATTTTCTCCTATTTCCAATCTATAGGAACCTATTCTAAGGCCAAAACACAACTTCTTAAAGACTCCTAATGTAAAAGTTCCCCTTTTTCCCCATTTTTTTAAGGATATTTTGTTTTCGATTCAATCATACCACCAATTTCACACACACATACATGCACATAGCAGCCATAAATAATATATCTCATGCTTTCCAACATATACAAAATTTACAACTTAAACAAATAAAACAACGAAACAAAATTTACAACTTAAACAAGTAAACAACGGAACACATTAGTATACCATCAAAGCATGCATGAATCATACCCGTTTGAGGGGGAAGAGGCACCTACCTTTTTTGGCGAATTAACTTCCTTCTCTTCTAGGCTCGAATCTAAACAATTGTAGTATAAATATCAATACATAATAATAAAGGTTAATTTGACTTGCTTAAAATAAGTCATTCATAGCTTTCTATTTTTCTCCCTTGAATTTCCAAAAATATTCAATGCAACTTTTCAAAAATAATTTTCCAAGTACCGAAGTTAGTCCAAATTAACAAAATGGCCAAAATGTCAAATTTGTCAAATTTACTAATATTGCCCTTCAAATAACAACTAATTCCAAACTAATGATCCAAATAGAGAAACATCATCTGAAATACCAAAACCATCAACATCTCAGCTGAAACTCTCATTCACCTCATATTATTTATATACTACACCTCTATATAAATACACGAAATGAATATCACTCTACATTTAAATAGAACCATCAAAATATTTTATTTTATTTTATTCTTATTTTTAAAGGCACGGCTGCTATTTATTTAGTGAAAGTTAAGGAGTCCCACATTGCCCTAGTATCACAACAATGACCATTCTGAGATTCTACAATTCTTACATTTATTGTATGAATTTTTTTTCAATCAATCTGTTTTTCTCTTTCTTTTTTTTGTTTTAAAAGAAAAAAAATAACCAATACCAAATGACCTCAAGAAAACCATAACATTGAATAAAAAATGGATATTCACCATACACTCAATTTCATGCGATAATATACTTAACTGTATGCCTACACAATAATACATATTAATATGCATACAGAGTTTTCAAATGGGCTGAGAAAAAAAAAAGTTTTGGGCTGCTTTAGTATCTTGGTGGAAACTTTCTCACATACATGCATAGTAAGGTACAACACACATATATATAGTTCCAAATTTCGTACATATTTGCCTCTGGCCATCAGTTTAGGCCCAAGCGTATATCACACAATTTTATTTCTCTATGCATACATATAAACGGCTCACACATATATGGCCGCTGGCCATACATGGCCTCGGCCTAATCGATACATACGGATATACATCTAAATTACACACAAATCTTAGGCATAATTATATACAATTTGTGTCATATATACGCATATATACAAAGAATCATACAACTATGCATTCAAAAATATTCATGCATAACCCGAGTTTATAACGAACATAACGTATTGAATTTTCGCAAAATATAGCAAGTATAGGAAGATTGCTTACCTATCTCAATATACTATACCGTACGATTGATTGAATTTGGCTTGGTGTTCGAAATTTTTTTTTCTTTTCTTCTTCTCCTACGGTACACGATTGGAAGGAACAATTATGCAAAACCTTTTTCCTTTTGTCTTTCTCTGCTGATGGAGTAAAACAGGATGCAAACTTTTTCTTTCTTTCTTTTTTTTTCCTGTTGAAGATGGCGGTAGAGGAGTGCAGAGAATTTGCACAATTTGTTTTTTTTTTATCTTTGGCTGAAGGGGCTAGGGCGGCCGATGTAGAGAAGAATTATGGGGTGTAGGGTTTGTTTAAATAGAAGTAGGTGTTTAGGTTTTCTAATAAAATAATAGAAAATACATTTAATTAGGATAACTTTTAAGATTCTTTTATCTTTATCTATGATTCCATTCAAATTCCATATGGTTGAGGATAATCCCCTTTTCCTATAACTTTTCTTTTCTTTATTATGTATTATCCTATATATATTTTATTGTATTATTAATTTTTTTCTCCTTACAACGTAGTCACGGACATAATAACTCTATGGCCAGTTATTATTTTCAATGTGTTCTAACAATTACTTGTACAACTGCAGGTCTTTTGACATTTCTTCTAAAATGATATACACATCAATCGATCTAGAGAATGATGTACATATCATTGATCGATGTAATGAGTTTAGAGATCGATGTAACTTTTTCTATTTTGTGACATTTTAAATTTAATGAAATCGATCTCTCCACATCCTTGATCGATACTGGATGCTGTACTCTTAATTATGCACATTTCTTATACACATTGACTAACGTCTCTATTATAGAGATCGATTTATACATCGATCGATATGCGTCATAGGTTAGAAATGAATGTTCTATTTTGACTTCGCTAGATCGACTGATGTAGGCATCGAATTGGATAGTGTGCTCCTAAGTATGAACGATCCTAACATAAATCAACGGAGGCCTACTTTTAGAGATCGATGTATACATAGATCTATCTACGTAGAGATCGATGTATACATTGATCTCAGTTTCAGATATGTATATAGAGATCGACACCACTATCTTTATTTTTCAAGCCTTTGTCATTACCCATGTATAGAACAATCTTTGTCCTCTTTTCAACATCTTTTCAATTAATCAAATCATTCATAATCCAACAGTGGTAGAGTGTGTATCATGTATATCAAAGATTTTATGCGAACCTTGTGGAAATAAGCCCAGCCGAGGTGTACAGAGCTCAGCTGCGATGCACCGACCTGAATATAGTAGTTGTCGTGCTGGAAGAAATAACACAAATGACTAAAATAAGTTTGCAGAGCTGAGCTTACTTGATTATAAGAGTGGCTGAGCTAAGTAAGAATAGACGTAGTGAAGCTGTGTTGAACTAACAAAGTACTACTACCATGCTGAAGTGATCAAATAAGTGAAATGAAGAGCTAAGGTGAAGAGGAGCACAGAACTAAGAGTAGCCGAGGTGAAGCAGGGAAGCAAAACAGAACTGCGATAAAGATGTGCTGAGTGGAGGTGACAAGGTGAAGCACAAGTCAAGCACCAAAGCTAAGGAAGAGCTACAACACTTTGTCTAATATAACTAGGACTTTTACTATACATAGTTGTGAGCATAACAGGTAACTAGCAGTTACCTTGTAACTATTAGGAATCGTTGTAGATAAATTGTAACCACTGTACAAGTTGGAAAAAGAAGCCATTAGAGGAAGAAAAACTCCTACATAAGTATAGTATCTTTGTAAATTTGATTCTTAACTTAAATGAATTTGATTCTTAACTTAAATGAATCTCCTTTCATGCTTTCTCCACGTAAGAACGAGCTAGGTCGGTGTGCTCTTTCTAATTTTGCGCCATCTTTAATGCCCCTGGACTCCGTCCCTTATCTAGCAAGATCGCTAAGGCATGTGGAGTCAAAGGTCACGATCTCAAAAGGACTCCGGCCCGTGGACTTGCTCCGCTGCAAGTTGGAGGAAAATTGGGTGACATCCATGAGCTTAGCTCAATCACGCTGGCTGGCACTCACAAAGTGCCGTAAGTAGCACTCCAATAAGGCATTCACCCTCTCGGTCTGCCCGTCGGTCTGGGGGTGGAAGCCTTTGGAGAAACTTAGTTTAGTATCAAAGAGTTTGAACAACTCTCTCCATAGCTTGCCTGTAATGCGGGGGTGTCAGTCGCTCACGATGTTCCTCGGTAGCCCCCAATACTTCACCACGTTTTTGAAAAAGGCCCTTGGCGCATTCTCGGTCATGCAGTCCCTCCCACATCAGATGAAAGTTCCATACTTGAAAAATCTGTCCACCACAGCCATGATTCATTTGAACGTTTCTGACTTCGGCAAGGCGCTGATGAAATCAAGGGAGATCGACTCCCACGGTCGCTCGGGGATTGGTAATGGATCCAGTAGTCCCACTGGCTGCCTCTTCTCCACTTTGTCTTATTGGCACACCAGACAAATCTTGACGTATAACTGGACTTGGTCCCATAGCTGTGGCCAAAAATACCTCTCCTCGAGTAGGGCTATCGTGCGGTGTTGGCTAAGATGTCCTGTCCACTTGGTATCATGCCCCTCTCGAATAATGTCACGTCTCAAGTCTCCGAACTTTGGCACATACAAGCGATGTCCCTTGGTGTAGTGTAGACCGTCCTCCACCCAAAATTGCCTCATCTTCCCTTGCTCGACAAGTTCAACGAGCGCACATGCAGTTGTATCGTGCTCTAGTCCCTCCTTGATTCGTGTCTGTTGGTCACCTCTGATGGTGATGATGGTAGCAAGCTCTGCTTTCCTGCTCAAGATGTCGTCTACCACGCTGGCCTTGCCCAGCTTATACTCCAGCATGTAGTCGAACTCCGCTAAGAAGTCCTGTCTTCGCCTTGCCTAGGCGATCAAACAAGTCAGCAATTAATGAAATAGGATATTTATTTTTGACCATTACCTTGTTGAGGGTCCGGTAGTCCACACACATTCGTAATAACCCATCGTGTTTCTTTTGGAACGATAAAGGTGCGCCATAAGGTGCCTTTGACGGTCGAATACGCCCCGTGTCCAATAGCTCCGTTAATTGCTTCTTGAGTTCTTCGAGCTCTGGCAGTGCTAAGCGGTATGGCGTCATAGATGTTGGCTTAGCACCCGACTCCAACTCGATCTTGTGTTCCACCTCCCGTCTTGGTGGCAACTCCTTGGGTAACTCGGGCGGCATCACATCCTTGTTCTCCTCGAGGACCTTCTAGATGATAGGTGGAATGGCATCCCCTTGGGGTTCCATCGGCTCGTTGCACTCCTTAAGTGTGGCCAGAAATGTCGGCTTGCCCCTCTTGGCTTCCTTGTCAATGTGCATGCCTGACTATTGCTTGGCTTTGGCTTTCGGTCCATTCGTGCTCGTAATCATGCATGGAGTATCTTGATTGAAAATGCACACCGAATAAAAGGAAGGCATAACAACGGCACTTACCTTCCTCATGAAGTCCATGCCTAGTACAACTTGGAAATCATCTATTGGTGCGACGGAGAAGTCGACCGGTCCCTTCCATGCTCCGAGTACCATGTCTACGCCTTTGGGCACACCGCCCAGTCGTTGTGCCGCGGCGTTCACTATATTGATCCACCCTTCCCGTGGGGTGGTCTTGAGGTTGAGTCGTCCTGCCTCGGCTTTGATGATGAAATTGTGTGTTGCTCCCATGTCAACCATCGCATTGTTGCATACCCATTGAGCAACACGTCTACATACAATAGTCCTTTGTTGGCACTTGGTGACGACTTTATGTTGAGGGCATTGAGAAGCTGTAACGGCCCCATCTTCTCAGCCTCTTGCTTGCCCCAAGCCTTGTACTCATCGCAAATGGCATTGAGTGAGCCAGCCTTTGGGCAATCTCGCATAGCATGTGGCCCGCCGCAAAGGAAACATCCTTTTGGGAACTTGGGGGTATGCTTCTTCTCACCGCTTGGCTCGGGTGGCACCGAACCTGGTGCCCTTGATCCTGTCTTGGCTTCTTGTTGTCTCATGCTCCCCCACCTTTGTCCGAGTTGGGCTTCCCATGCTTCTTCTCGGGTTGGTGGTTGTTGCGACTGAACTCATTCAATGTCTCTGCAACAGCAATGGCCTACTGGGTGATCTCCACCTCACGTCTCTCTAGCTCATTTTAGACCCATTGAGGTAAACCATAGATGAAGTTGAACAAAAAGTCATTGTCTTGCATATTAGGAAGTTGAGGCATAAGACACATGAACTCCTTGATATAGTCTTGGATCGAGGTGCGGTACTTTAGCATCTAGAGTTTCTTTCGAGCATCAAACTCTTCCCTTTTGGGATAGAATGATCGCTTGAGCTCGGTCTTGAAATCTTCCCAAGTTTCAATTTTGATATCCCCATGATCCTTCTCGGCGACCTTCCTTCGCCACCATAATGCAGCATTATCACAAAGATAACTTGAGGCAGTACGTACCTTAGCTGCCTCGTCACGAAGGCGAATCCTGTCGAAATAAAACTCCATTTGCCAAATGAAGTCGTAAACCTTTCAGGAATCCCGGCTGCCATCGAACTCTTTTGGTTGACGTTGGTTGATCTTTGGAACCACATCGCCGGCACCTCCCTTGTTGGCTAATGCGCGTCAGCAGACGGTAAGTTCCTCACGCAGCTCCTCTACAAGGCTCTGCAACTCGGTCACCTTTGAATCAGTCTCGAGGGCCAAGTAACTCGTTTCTTCCCATTGTTTTATGGCACTCTCCAAGGTCTCAATGCATTCTGCCATCCCTGTAATGACGTTCTCCAAAGAAGCTCCCTCCCGAGTCTTGCTTTGGTCTTGAGTCTTCTACTTTTGAGTGTTCCCCGCCTCACGGCCATGTTTGTTGGTCACGTTTGACTCGTCAGCCATTCACGCAAACTTTGATGATGATCAAGCAATATAACGTCTAGCCCCTTAGTCGGGCTCTTATACCACCTGTCACGGACTTGAAATTTTCTTCAAAGTCGTGCGGCACTTAGCCTCGATTTGCCCTCCCTAGCGATGCTCGACTCTTCCCCGTATGGATTTGGCTAAGTCAGCCTAACTTGAGAAGCAAAGACAAGTATAAGACAAGTGTAGCGGAAGACTATATGAATGCTTGAAAGCTTTGGAAGTGTATTCCTTGAAACTTGCTTGATTGTTACAAAATGAGGGTGAGGCCTCCTATTTATACTAGGCTCTCTACAAATCTACGGTTGAGATCTACTTGACCTAAAGGCTACAAATGATCATCTAGAGAATTCTTAATCTAGATATTTCTAATGGAGCCTTCTAGATGTACTGTAGAGAATTCTAGAGAACTCTTTCAAGTTCCTACAAAGAATATATAAGAAAGATCTAGAAAGATATACAAAATTCCACCTATGTGGGTTTGTGGATTGAACTTGGGCTTGGCCTAATGTATTCTCTTGAACTTGTCTTGCTCATAAGATTCAATTATGTGCGGCCCTTTACATTGTGCTTCAAGAATTCAACCCCAACTTTCAACCAGCTCATCTCTAATCCTCAAAAGGTCTTTGATTAGAAGGGAATGCAACTGATATATAGGTATAGACCATAGTCGATGATTTAACATGTACCTAGTGTTAATCCACTTTACCCAAATTAGGTCCTTCTTTAGGTGCAGGCCCCAAAGGTTTTTAACCAATAAAGCTTTGTTCCAACCCTTGAGTTGCATAATTGCTAGACCACCTTCAAGCTTTGGAAGACAAACCTCTTTCCAGGAGAGCATGGCCCTTTTATTGCAAAGGTTACTGCTCCCCCAAAGGAAATGGATGCATATCCTGTTAATTTGATCAATGACAGACATTGGAACAGGTAAGGCACTTAGCCAAAAGCAATTGACACCTTGTAGAACTGTTTTGATAAGGACAACCTTGCCGGCATATGTAAGATGAGACTTCTTCTAGAAATTCACATATTGCATCAGTTTGTTGATGAATGTGGAATAGTGTACGTACTAGAGCTTATAGCTAGCCACAGGAATACCAAGTACCTGAATGGCTTAGTGCCGGTAGGAAAAGCAAGACATGAAATGGCATTTGCAGCGTAGTTCCCATAACCAGCATTATAGAATTTCTGAATGGAGGAATTGATTCTGAGACCAGAAATTGTGCTGAATCATTCAGTTTGTACATGATCTTAAACATAGAGATATCATCACCACAGTAGAACAGCATCAAGTCATCAGGAAAACTAAGATGAGTAATTTTTAAGTCTTGACATTTTGGAAGGAAGTTGAAGTCATTATCATATTGGAGCTGATTTAGGGACCTTGATAAGTACTCCAAACCAATGACACAAAAAGAAAGCGAGACAGAGGGCAACCCTTCCTGAGGCCTCTCTTTCCTTTTATAAAACCCGTAGGTGCACCATTTATAGGTATTGACAATGAAGTGGCGGTGATGCATTGCAAAATCCAATTTATAAATACTGGAGGAAAGTTCAAGGCTATAAGCATGGAATTTATGAAGTCCCAGCTTATCGTGTCAAAGGCATTGTGAATGTCAATCTGCAGCATGGTTCTAATAGAAACATCGGTCTTGCCATAGTCCCTGATAAGTTCTTGAACAAGAAACACATTATGGAGCATTCACCTACCTTTTAGAAATCCAGCTTGTGAATAATCCATTAATTCTGACATGACAACTGCAAGTCTACCCAGAAGAATCTTGGAGATAGTCTTATAAACGATATTACAGCAACTGATAGGTTTAAACTCTTGTACCCTAGAGACCTCATCTGCTTTTGGTATTAAGGCAATAATGGAATGATTAAGTCTCTTTAGGAGTTTTCTGTTCCTAAAGAACTCATGGACCGCCCTTGAAACATCCCCTCGAACAATGTCCCAAGCTTTCGTGAAAAACTCTGAGTTGTATCCATCTGGACCTGGGGCCTTGTCTTTAGGAATGGAAAACAGGCAGTCCTTAATGTTACTATCCCTAACTCGGGTAATCAAGGAAAAGTAGCCACAGTTAGATAGTTTAGTCCCAGCTTCCATAATAGATAGATTTATAGGCTGAACCTGTTGAGAGGATCCAATTTTAGCGAGCTGTAAAAGTTGATGAACTGATCATTAACTTGATCTATAGATGTGGAGAAGGAACCATCATACATCTGAATGCTAGTGATACTCCTTCTGGCAACATTCCTTTTGATCATGGAATGATAGAACTTTGAATTTTTATCACTCAAATTCAAGTAAAATCCCTTAGGCATCTGGGAGAAGAAGAGCCTTTCAGCCTCTAAGAGATTATAACCTTTCTTCTTGAGAATTTTCAACTGAGAATGCCACTCAAAAGTACCCCAGTTATTTGAGCTCTGATCCTGCAATCCATCCAATTCTCTAATAGCAAATTCAGCTCTGGCAAAAACATGTTGGAAACTTTTTATGTTCAATTCCTCAAAGGCCTTTTAAGCCTTTTCATCTTTTTACATAGTGAGAACATTGCTGTACCCAAGACCTCTTCAGCCCAAGAGTTGGATACAATGGTGGACAATAATTCATGCTTTATCCACATATTGTAGGATTTGAATGAAAATGCCTTTGGAGCCTGAGGGAGGAGGTGAATAATGCTAGGTGAGTGATCTGATAGGCAGCCTGAGTTCAAAAATATAGAAGCTGCATTTGGAAATTCTTCAAGAAAGGAGGCATTGATCATGACTCTGTCTAGTCTGGATTTTAACCGTGCCATCATCCCAAGTATATTTACATCCAAAATACCTCAATTCCATAAGGCCACATGACATAAAACAGTTTAACTGATCCTGTAATTGGTAGGATGTAACAAGTCTACTACCAACCCTCTTATCATCATTAAGGATACAATTAAAATCTCCAAGAACCATTCATGAAGAGCTGACCTGGGAACAGTGAGAAACCAACTCCCCCCACAACGTCCTTCTATCAAACACAGTGTTGTAGGCATAAACTTAAGTGATATGAGTTAATCTTTCTGATATAAGGCATTTTAACTGACAAAAAATAGACTGTTCAGTAATGGAATGTACAGTCAGGGAAACAAAAGAAGGATTCCAAAGAATGAGAATCCTTTTGCCTGGGTGTAGATCAAAATTATGTACATGATTCCAAGAACTGCACTTTAGCAAAATTTGATAGAACATAAATGAATTTAGCTTAGTTTCTAGAAGAACTAATAGATTAATGTTGTGTTTTTGCACAAAAGATATCAAACCCCTTTGTTTAGTGGGCTTATTACAACCCCTTATATTCCAAAAGCTTATGATCATTGAAGGAAAGGGGATCTTGAACACCCAACAGGACTTTGATGTGCCTGTCTCCTTCTATCTAATTCCACATTTTTGTCCTCTTTTGCCTTCTTCTTAGAAAGGACCTGTACAAAGCCATCCTCCTCAAGTTCCCTTAGCCTATGCACATGGAATAGATCATAAACAGGAGAGGGAACAGAAGCCCCAAGGGAGGTAATGGAAGGAATAGGAGGATCAAAAGATACAAGGTAAGAGTTTTGATCACCCTCTGATTGAATCACAGGGAGGGAGCTAGCACCAGTAACCATAGTCATATTATAGTTACAAGCCAAGGCTTGGACCTCAACAGATTGACCAATGCTTACAGGGTTAGTTTTGGCACTAGAAATCGATTTCTCCATAGCGGATGTTTCCTTGTATTGAACGGATTTCTCTACATACGCAGGTCTTGATAAACCAACATTTGTTCCAGCATGCATGACAACTCCATCTTTTGAAGCCTTTTCCTTATGGATAGAAGCAGAGTGCCCAATCTGTTTGCAAGTATCATACAACAAAGGGAGTCTTTCATAAACAACCTGTTGTTTGATCACCATACCTGTTGACAAGTTTATTTCAATGTTTTCCAATAAAGAATTACTGAGATCCACCTCTACTAAGGCCCTGGCATAACCTCGGACTTCCCTATTTGTGGTTAGAAGGTCAGCCATAAGAGGCTTTCCAATTTGGTGACATATTTTTGAGAGAAACTCCTCTCTCCATAAAGATACAGGGAGGTTCAGGAATTTGATCTATATGGGAACTGAAGTCATTCTTCATGTCAAAAATCAAAAAACAATGGAAGCCTCTTGAGTATAAGAATCCTATTGTATGAGAAATATGGTCCAGAGGACATAACCTGCTCCATATCACTAACATTTTGAAACTTGAATATCACCCATCCGAAGGGATGAAAATCAATTCGATGATTCACCTTCCAAGCCTTAGTTAGAGTGTACACATCTTGTTTCTAAGGAAATCTCCAAGTCAAGCATCTAATAAGGCAGCAGTGAAGCTCCTCATCTAACTACAACTCGTTCACATCAAGATGTACCACCCTACACCTTTCATCATCCTATTCCTTGAGCTTTATGCAGTAACATCATTTCGGTTAGTAGTCTTCCCATTCTGAGAGGGAAGAGGTTGGGTAAAACATGTCCGTTCATCGGAAAAAGGTGAATGACCACATGCAGGTGCAGGTCCCATGGAATTTAACGGACGTGAGCCAAGAGTGTCGGTACGAAAAGACAAGGCACTACACTCTCTCTCCTGTGCAGCTAGATTTGCTACAGTAGCAAAGTCACCATCACCACCTACCCCATATGAGAATTCAAAACATCCACCGTACCAGATTCAACATCCACCGACTGGAGCTGTGCCTCCTCAATCGGTACTTCAACAGCATCAAGAACATGAACTTCAATCTGTCGGCTTGGATCCTGTGCATGCAAACGGTCATCCACATGAGGAGGAAGAACCACTTGCAATGACATGATACTATGAGCAACCCCAGAGTCCCATCATCATCACACTCCTCATGGAAGGAAAACGTGGTACTAGGCGAGTCTTCAACAGATTCTTTAGGCTGAGCTTTCCTGTAACTAGAGCTAGCCACAACGAAGTCTTTGTGGCCACCGTTGCTCCTGGGGCCTTTTTTCTTGGAGCTAAGCTTTGAGCTGAGTTTCTTTTGTCCCATTTGCTAAAGCGGAATTGAGAGCATAGGAACTCGAGAGAAGAACAAAACATGTAACCAAAGAGCTAGGGAAGAAAAAAAGAAGTAAAGTGGTAGAGGATGAAAAGCAGCAAGTTGTTGAAAGAGTTAGTGGCAAAGCGAGAAGGAAAAAAATGGCTACCCTTCTCCTAGAGAAAAGAGAGAGAGTTTTCCTTGCTTATGCATTTTCTTTTTGTCTAATCAAAACTTGGGCACCACTTTTTTCCAGAAATTTAAGCAGACTTAATTTTTTCCAGGCAATTTGAATATGGGGTTGTTGATTATGCATTGAATAAAAGCATATATAAAGAAAAGAATGGTCAAACTATGCATGTGGATGGTCCTGTGTTCTTTCTGAAAGATTTGTTCAATGGCTAATAGAAATTCTCCTCCTGTGATATAAGTACAAGAAAGCTTGAGATAAGAACAGATACAAAAATACAATCGGACCAAATTCTTGTAAAATTTGTAATTATTCAATGTTATTCGAAATTCAAACAATTTGTACAAGTACAAAGAATTGGAACGAGTCAAATGAAAATGTTGAGATAGATGTATAGACATGCAAAAAATGATATAATTAAAAATGAGCATACAAAGAAAAAGGTTAGAGCTGGCTCCTATAGATGAGAAGATGAGAGAATCAAGGTTAAGATAGTATAAACATATGCAAATACGTTCTGCAGCTGTACCTATTAGGCAGTGTGAGACAATAAAAGAGATGCATATTAAACGTGAGAGAGGAAGACGAAAAAAGACACAGAGAGAGATAATAAAGAAGCATATGATTTATATGAGCGGATTAGACATGACATACTAGATTTGTGCCTCTCTGAGGACATGGTCCAGTATAGGAGCTCATGAAGACGGATGATTAAGGCTGACGAGGTTTAGGCAGAATATAGGGGTGCCTTAGAGGATATATAGTGGCTTAGATACTCTCTCAAAGTTAGGTTCACTTTGTATTTTTTCTGTTTGTCTTTTTCTTTCATTATTTGTCGTTCATTATGTGTTTATGCAGGGACATATAGAGCCAGAAGTGTCGGGGGAAGCAAGCTTTCTATCTTTTGGGATGGGAGTATTATTAATCTGTTTCTCACCCTCCCGAGCCCTAGTAATAACTTTTGTTGTTGTTGGTATATGCTGGATATGTATTGTTATTGTTATTATTGTATGACTTACATAAAAAGACGAGTATTCTAAAGACGCATTGTATTCATTAGGTAGTAGAAGACACGTAAAGACGGTAATATTTAGGCTACAACTTAAAAACAAAAACAAAAGCAACACAAAAGAACAAAATAATAATAAATAAAGAAAATAAATAAAGGACAAGAGAAATGATCGATTACTATATCCGATCTCACACAATATGCAAAGGATTATGTGTTTTTGTATTTCATCAATCTGATCGTCCTTTATGTAATATATCTGTTCTTGTATCTGATTCTTGATGTATTCGTGTCTTGGAGAAAATATTGTGTATAGTGTACTTTAAACTGAGCTGAATATATATAGAATGTGTTTCATTTTGAATGAATTAAAATTATTATTCCATATTGATAGGATGGAGTGAATTTGAGAATGGGAGTATGGGTGTTAATTCACTAGTTTTGATGAAATTATATTTTAATTAAAAAATATTTTCTTAATTTTATATATAATTCTTCCAATTAAGTTTCAATAGCTCTGAAATTTGAGCCCAAAAATGACCAGGAAATTCGTCCCTTTTCCTATTCAACAGTGAACCATCACAACCCAATTATTGTAACTGATTTTCCTAATCGCTTATGCTTGTCCCCCTGTCTTCGTGACACAGAAACATAGACAAAATATTCTTGCATCCTTGAAATTATACTTTTGCATTCAAAGTTCATTGTTAGAATAATGCAAAATAGTCTAAGTTTCACTGATTTTGTTCGAATAAAAATGTAATCTTTATGTATTACCTATTGTATTTTGGGAAACAATTCTGGTTAACGTGCTACGTAATAATGTCTTAAAGAAAATATACCGTACGCACACTTCGGTGTAAGTTTGCATTGTTAAATTGCCTAGTGCAATGTAGTTTTAAGTTATTCAACCTAAGAAGATGGTATACTAATACAGGAGATGAAGTGGCAGAGATAAAGATGTTGAGGTGGATGTGTAGATATACAAGGTTAGACCGGATCAGAAACGAGGTGTTTCGATAAAGGTTATGTTAGAATAGGATTTGGTTTTGATGATTTGCACAAGGTTGGCACCAGAAATATTAGATTAGGCGCTTCAAGTTGTATGTTTTAAGTCAGTGCACTTCGAACACTCACTTCAGGCGTTTAATGTACCTTGGTGGAGTCCAGTACACTTCGAATGCCTGCATTAGGCGCTTTATGTGAAGTGTCTGGATGTGCGTACACTTCGAACGCCTAGATCATACGCTTCATGTGAAGTGTATGAAAGTCAGGACACTTCGAACGCCTACATTAGGCGCTTCATGTGCCCTGATGAAAAGTGCGAACACTTCGAACGCCACATTAGGCGCTTCAATTGTTTCACCAAGTCAAAAGTACTTTTCTCTGAATGGACATGTTCTCCCAGAGTCCCTTTCTGAGAAAATGTCAGTTTTAGTTCGAAGAAGCATGAAGTGCTACATGAGACGCTTCATGTAACTTCGAACGCATTCAGTTGCCAACATAAGGCACTTAATGTGACTTCGAACGCCAGTTCTTTTTCACATTAAGCGCTCCATGTTACATTGAACGCCTGTTCATTAGACATATTAGGCGCTTCCTGTGACCAACGGTTCAAATGTCTTTGTGCTTCATTTTCTAACCAGTTGACTCTTTGTACCCTCTTCTTTTAGTGTTATTTTCGCAGGTCTTCTCTCACACCCAGAGTTGCCAGTTTTCTATTCTTGGCCATGGTTCTGAATCTTCTCCTCAAAGTTTTGCTACATGCCAAGAGTAGATCTCCAAGAATGATAAGGTACCATCACAAGCTGCCAAAGCCCATTATTGGCTGTGCAGAAGCTTTCAAACGGGAAGATTTTGAAGGCTGATTAAAAGAAGGGGTTTCTCCATTTTTCTTCTCCAACTTTCTACATTGCAAGCTCTAAAATTCTCTCAAGCTCAAGATCTCAAAATACGTGTAATCTTTGTATACTTTTACTTTATTGTTGAGAATGATTATTGTAAGAAGAAGAAGAGTCTTCTTCTTGGTGAGATTATATTGTGAGAGATTGGGTAGATTGTTGGTCAAGGAGCAAGGGTGCTTCTTGTTTTGAGATTTCTAGACTTTGAAATGTTAGTTGATAGTGTGTGGTGCACTATTCTCCCTACAAGATTTCTTTGAGGGCAAAGAAGATCTTTGGAGGCTAAACTTCAAAGGGTTAGACTTCTTGGTTGTGGTCTAGGCAAGGTGCCTAGTTTTTGTATTTTCTGGATTTTACTTTGATTGTTGTTTTCCCAAAAGAAATAACAATCCCCATTTCAAAACTTTTCTTGTGAAACATCAAGAAGGTAGAGGAGTAGAGTCATTTGACTTGAACCTCTATACATACTTGTGTTCTTTACTTTCTTTCAAGTCTTTATTTTTTTAAAGAACACACCCAAGTATTGGTTGCACTTCAAAACAAAAATTAGCCATAAAATATCCATACTTGGTGAACCCACTATTCAACCCCCCTTCTAGTGTGTTCTAAGGGACCTAACAATTGGTATCAGAGCCTCATCTTGCTTATTTGAGTCCAAATACAAGATTTGATCATTTTAGTATGGATCCCTTTGTTTTTGATGATGTGGGTTCTCCTAGTGCTGATGCCTCTAGAAGAAGGAGGCAGGAAACCCTACTCCCTTCTATCTCAAATGTTCATGTCAAAGTTCCCATGTTTGACCCTCTAAACTACCCATTGTGGAAGTCAAACATGGAAACCTACTTGCGTTCTTGTGGGCACAGAATATGGGTTGAGGTCTCAAGAGGATCTATGATTCCCATTGATATTGATGATCCTACTCCTGAGGAGGAGTTTCAGTTGGCCATAAATAGCAAGGCTCTTGCTATTTTAAATAGCTCTCTTTCCTCAAATGAGAGAGCTCAGATTCAAGGTGTCCAATCCGCTCACGAGGCTTGGACAAATCTTGAGATGATCCACGAAGGAACTTCTCAAGTAAGAAAGGCCAAAAGGAGAGAGTTAATAAAAAAATTCTACAACTTCACTGTCCCCAAAGGTGAAAAGATTGAAGAGTCTATCCAAAGATTCACCAAGCTTGTCAGCCTTCTCAAAGCGGTTGGCAAGAAAATAGAACAAGAGGATCTAAACCATTGCTTCCTAAACAGTTTAGGAAGAGAATGGAACGCAAAAGTGATGGCCATTGAGGAGTCCAAGGATCTTGAAACAATCACCTTGGATGAGTTATACGGGAATCTCATCACTTATGAGATTCATTTGGATGCACAAGAAAAGAATGATCCTATTCGCCAATCTTCAAAGGCGCTAGTAGTTGAGTCGGAGGACTCGGATGATGAAGTCGGACTTCTTGTCAAAAGATTCCGACGATTTGCGAGAAAGAATGGTGATGAAGCCAAAAGATTCATCACAGAAAAATACTCCAAGGACAAGGTGAAGGACCAAGAGAATAAATGCTACAAGTGTGGGAAGCTTGGTCATTTCATGAAAGATTGTCGGGTGAAGGAGCCGCAACTCAAAGACAAGAAGGCTATCTACCAAAGGAAGAAGGCCTTGCAAACGAAAGTAGCCCATTGGGAGAGCATTCTTTCCGGGTCCGAGAGCAACAATGGCGATCGTGATGATCTTGCACTCACGGGGGGGTGCAAGATGATCTTGACAAGGAATTCTTTGCACTCATGGCCATCGACGATGACAAGGAGGTATGCAACATTTCATCTCACTATAGAATTATTGATGAACGAGATGATTTAGTACAAGAAAATGATCTCCTTGATTTAAAATATAAACGTGTCAAGAAAGAGTTTAGAGCATGCTTAAATGAATATAATGACACGTTAGAAGATCACATTGCATTACAACTTGAGCATGATATATTTTTGACTATGCATGTGATTGCACTTGAAGAGAAACATGATATGATGAAATCATGTGCTCAAACCCTTGAGGATAAGAAAAATGATTCAAGGGTAAGTGCTAAAAAGGTAGAGACCAAAGATGCATCTAGGCCAAGCATGAAAGCTAAAATCAAACCTAGTGCCATGTATGCATCTAAGAAGGAAAATAAGAAGGAACAAGCACAAGTGATCAAGGAGCCCAAAACCTCCTTGAAGAAGCAAAGGCACATGCCTAAACAAAAGGCTAATGCACCAAAGGCATCACAACCTTTGGTTCATGTTGTGAAACAAAAACCTTCTTCTATTCCAAAAAAGGTGGTTCCTAAAAAGGAAACACGACATGTGCCGATGCACAAACATTCGCACAGGCATGCACCAACTCACAAGCATACTCCTACATGTTTTTATTGCAATAGGAAAGGTCATATAGAAAGAGTATGTAGAGCGAAAAATAATAAGAATCTTGTGTGGGTGTCGAAAGACGAAATGAAGGTAACTAAACTTCAAGGACCCAAAACAAAAAAGGTACCAACTTCATATGGTTCTTTTGTAGGCCCTAGCACTCAATGGAGAAAGCGAAGACAAGAAGGTCAAATGGGTCGTGGACAGTGGGTGTTCCAACCATATGACGGGAGACAAACGTCTCTTCCACAGACTCACTATTCAAGACGGAGGAGTTGTCCACTTTGGCGGTAGCAAAGGCCAAATCAAAGGACATGGTATTGTGAGTAACGATTCCTTCTCTTTTAGTGATGTTTTATATGTTGTAGGTCTTAAGTTTAACTTGATAAGTGTCAGTCAACTTTGTAATGCTAACTATGAAGTAACGTTTTTGAAAACAAAGTGTGTTGTGAAAAAGGAAGAAAAGATCTTATTTGAGGCTTTGCGTTTCAAAAATATTTACAAACTTAGCATCAATGATTTGGTTTCTCAAAATGTATCTTGTCTAGTTGCTAAGAATGATTTGACGCAACTATGACATAGACGTCTCGGACATGTATGTTTCAAAACATTTAAATTTATTTGCGAAAATGATAAAGTCCGAGGCCGTCCAAAAATGAGTTTCGAAAACAATGACTTATGTGACACTTGTCAAAAGGCAAAACTTGTGAAAACAAGTTTCAAACCCAAGACAAATATTTCCACCTCCAAGCCCCTACAATTGCTTCATATGGATTTGTATGGGGATGTTGGAACAAGAAGCTTGGATGGTAAACATTATACCTTCGTGGTAGTAGATGACTATACTCGTTATACGTGGGTGATGTTTCTAGCTAAGAAAAGTGATGCATGGTGGTGAGTTTATAAGTCTAAGTAAACGATTGGAAAATCATGTGGGTGACACCATTAAAACCATCCGTAGTGATCGTGGTGGTGAGTTCGATGGTGATTTCGAAAGGTTTTGTGTATCCAAAGGATACTCTCATGATCTTTCAGCACCTAGAACTCCTCAACAAAATGGTGTGGCCGAACGAAAGAGTAGAACTCTACAAGAAATGTGTAGAGCAATGTTGAATGAATTCGGTTTGCCTAAGTATTTTTGGGCCGAAGCGGTAAATGCTGCTTGCCATGTGATTAATCGTGTCTATTTGAGACCATATCTAAATGTGACACCCTATGAGCTTTGGAATGGAAAAGTTCCCAACATTGGGTATTTCAAAGTCTTTGGTTGCAAGTGTTTTATACTTAATACCAAAGATACCTTGGACAAACTTGACCTCAAAGCGGATGAAGGTATCTTTTTAGGTTATGCCTCAAATAGTAAAGCATTTCGTGTTTTCAACAAAAGGAGTCAAAAGGTGGAAGAATCAATCCATGTTAAGTTTCATGAGTCACTTAGTGATGAACCTAAACTTAATGAGGATTGTGAAGAGGATGAAGATGTGACTCCTCAAGAAGAAATTCTTGAGGATGTTCCTATGGTTGCTCCTCAACGAGAGATCGTTGATGATCCTTCAAATGGAAGCATCTTCATTGATTTTAGAGTTGAACCTCTTGAAGGTACTCCTCCACCTTGTGTGAATGAACTTAGTGAGTCAAATAGAAATATTTCCCATACTCATGTTGGTACACAAAAATGTAGAAAATGCATCACACATTCCGGAACATGAGGATCATGTTGATAATGAAGGTTCATCTCTTCCGGAACATGATGAAGAGGAAGTTGGAGGTGATGTCTCCAATCTTCCTAGATCATTTAAGCACAAAAGTTCTCACCCTCAAGAGTTAGTCATGGGTGATTTAAATAGAGGTATCACCATACGAAGGCAATATAGAGAGAATGCATTTGTCTCTCTTATAGAGCCTAAAAATGTTAAAGATGCACTTCTTGATGAAAATTGGATCTTGGCTATGCAAGAAGAATTAAACCAATTTGAAAGAAGTGATGTTTGAGAGTTAGTTCCCAAACCACACTATCATCTTATTATTGGTACGAAATGGGTTTTTCGTAACAAGATGGATGATCAAGGTAATGTCACTAGAAACAAGGCTAGGTTAGTTGCTCAAGGATACCGTCAAGAAGAAGGTATCGATGTTGATGAGACATTTGCACCCGTAGCACGGCTTGAAGCTATTAGGATGTTATTAGCATATGCTTGTTATAGGAATTTTACACTTTGCCAAATGGATGTTAAATCCGCCTTCTTGAATGGTGTTATTCAAGAGGAAGTGTATGTTGGACAACCTCCCGGATTTGAATGTCATGATTCACCACATCATGTTTTCAAACTTAAAAAGGCTCTTTACGGCCTCAAACAAGCTCCAAGAGCTTGGTACGAGAGGTTAAGTACTTTTCTTCTTAATAATTGTTTTTCAAGAGGTAAGGTTGACACTACTTTGTTCATAAAAGAACAAGGTAGGAATCATTTAATTGTTCAAGTATATGTTGATGATATTATTTTTGGTGCTACTAACAATTGTCTTTGTGAGCAATTTGCTAGTCTTATGCAAGGTGAGTTCGAGATGAGCATGATGGGCGAACTAAATTATTTCCTTCGATTGCAAATCAAGCAAACCGAAGATGGCGTGTACATTTCCCAAACCAAATACACAAGAGATTTGCTCAAAAAGTACAATTTTGGTGAAGGAAGAAAGGGGAACACTCCTATGAGCACAAGTACAAAGCTTGGCAAGAATGAAAAAGGAAAGCATGTCGAGGTAACCTTGTATCGTGGCATTATAGGTAGTCTACTTTATTTAACGGCTAGTAGACCCGATATCTTACATGCTGTATGTTTATGTGCTAGATTTCAAAGTGATCCTAGGGAAATGCATTTTATTGCGGTAAAACGCATCCTTAGATACCTTAGAAGTACTTTGAATTTGGTTTATTTTATCCTAAGAACTCATGTTTTGATTTAAGAGGTTATTGTGGCTCCGATTATGCGGGGAGTCTAGTTGATAGAAGAGCACCTTCGGAACTTGTCAGTTTCTCGGAGATTGTCTCGTTTCTTGGTTCTCCAAGAAACAAAACAGTGTGTCTCTTTCTACGGCGGAATCCGAATATGTGTCGACCGCCTCGTGTTGTGTACAATTATTATGGATGACAAACACGTTAAATGATTATAACATTCACTTCTCTAAGGTGCCAATTTTGTGTGATAACACGTCCGCCATTAACATTGCACAAAATCCTGTCCAACATAGTCGGACCAAGCACATTGAAGTGAGGTATCACTTCATCCGTGATTGTGTACAAAAGAACTTGGTTAGTGTGGAATTCGTTCCCACACGAGATCAATTAGCGGACATTTTCACGAAACCCTTACCTAGTGATGTCTTTGTATCCATAAGAAGTAGGTTGGGGTTGCTCAACATGGGTTGATAAAACCATCTTGAGTTTTGAGCATGAAAATTTGAAAATTTTCAAGATCATTGCACATAAAGCGCTTCATCTCACTTGCTTCAGGCGTTCGATGTCACATCAAGCGCCTGATGTTAAGGATGTCACTTGTTTGAAGTGACATCAGGCGCTTTATGTACCTTTACAAAGGCGTTCGATGTAGGATTAAGCGCTTGAACTGATTTAGTTCACTCGTTTGATGTAACATAAAGCGCTTAATCCTCATCTCCCCAACCGTTCAATGTGACTTTAAGCGCTTCATTCAACATTGTGAAGTCGTTCGAAGTCACATTAGGCGCTTCATCCATATTTCCACTGCTGCTGTCTCTTCAGCTTTCGCGCCATTTTAGAATCATCAATTTCCCATCAATTCCCCCGCCGTTTCCCCTTACCTTCTCTCTCCCACTTTCCCCATTTTCTCACGTCCCCCATTGCAATCCCTTCAACTTCCAAGCTCCTCTTCATTGCAAATCTCTTCAACTCCCCGCAACCTCTTTAAATTTAACCTGCTCTCATCATTTCTCCTCATCTTACTGATCATCCTTCTCTCAAACTCAAATCCTTAGCATTCTAAAATGGCTTCCACTGGTTCCTCACAAAATGTCCCCACCGGTCACCGGAGGAAGACACCTGCCGGAATCAGAGAACCCTCCGAACTAAAAGAAATCCAAAAATCTCTCACAAAGGAAAACTTTCCATGGATGAAACGCAAACTAGATTCTGACTTTACAAAATCCCCTCATCACACGGCCATGGGAATTCATCTCTCTCTCTACTCTCATTTGCTTTATGAAGAATGGAAGGCCAAAATAGACAAGTGGTTCCGTTGAAATTGGTTCAGATCGATGACTTTACCGCTGCCCACAATGCAACCAGGTTATTGCTCTTCTTGAAAAACAAGGATGGACTCCTTTATGTCTTAGGTCAGATATGAAATCCTACTCTAAAACTCTTACCCCGCAAATTTTATGCAAACATGTGGATTACACCTGTTTCTGAGAACTCCTCTTTCTCCTTAAACACTGTCATAAATGGTACCCCTTTTAGTTTTTCAATTCAGGAAATCTGTACCATTTTAGGAGTTAGAAATGATGGTCTAAGTGAGTTTTCTGTGTTCGATTGGAGCGATCGATATGGCATCAGTGAGCAAGATGTCAAATTCCACCTTCAATACTTTCCTACCAAAAAGACTCAAAACATGCCTTTAGTAAATCGAATTTTACTTGCTGTCGTTACTTACTGTGTGAACGGAAAAGCAACTAGAAATCCTAGTAATATGGATTTCTATGTTACCTACCGCATTTTGCAAGAGACACAGTTAAATTTTGGTTGGATTCTTGTTGAGGTTATGATGGCTGCGCTAAGGAAAGGTTTTATAGCTTTGCCCTTCGCAAACATCGTAACTATGCTGATCAAGTCTAAAGGCATTGAAATTTCTGCCGAATCCCTCACAAATGTGGCCAACACTTACTACTACGATAACTCAAATATCGCTCAGGCTGTTGATTCTCAATGCCGAAAAAGTACTCTTCTTCCCGACCTTGCTGATCAAGTTGACGAAGGTCCTCGGGACGGTGATGGGACCAGTACAAATGCAGAGCTGATTGCACGCATCCAGTCTCTGGAACAGTCTGTTCAGCACCTTCAGCTTAGAGATGCGCGTCATGAATATCGATTTGGCGTTCTTAAAGCAGCTCTTCTCCGAGAAATGTCATGGGCCTCTTTTCCCGTTATTTTGATGATTTAGAGGGAGAAACTGCTGCTGCTGCTACTGCTGGAGATACAGGAACTGGTGTTGGTGGTGCTGGTGGAGGTGGCCAGCAAATGGGTGGCTTTGAAGAGTATGCATCAAGTCGTTTCAGTTTTGGTGATTTGCAGCATCCTGATGGAAGTGGTGCTGGCTCTGGCGGTGGATTGTAGTTTGTTTTTTTTTCTGTTGTTTGCAAACCTTTTATCTTGTGATGGCTAGAAACTTATCCTTTCTTTTGGTGTCATTTGAAACATTTCTCTTCTATGGTTAGGTTATGTTAATAATAATGTTTCTCTTGTATCACTTTATTTTGGGTCATATGGTTCTCTTCTTGAGAAGTAATTATGCACTTTGTGAGGGGGAGCATATGTTATGGGGGAGTCAATTAAAATAACGCACGTTTGAAATCATCAAAAAGAGGGAGAATGTTAGAATATGATTTGGTTTGATGATTTGCACAAGGTTGGCACCAGAAATATTAGATTAGGCGCTTCAAGTTGTATGTTTGAAGTCAGTGCACTTCGAACACTCACTTCAGGCGTTTAATGTACCTTGGTGGAGTCCAATACACTTCGAACGCCTGCATTAGGCGCTTTATGTGAAGTGTCTGGATGTGCGTACACTTCGAACGCCTAGATCAGGCGCTTCATGTGAAGTGTATGAAAGTCAGGACACTTCGAACGCCTACATTAGGCGCTTCATGTGTCCTGAGGAAAAGTGCGAACACTTCGAACGCCACATTAGGCGCTTCAAGTGTTTCACCAAGCCAAAAGTACTTTTCTCTAAATGGACACGTTCTCCCAGAGTCCCTTTCTGAGAAAATGTCAGTTTTAGTTCGAACAAGCATGAAGTGCTACATGAGGCGCTTCATGTAACTTCGAACGCATTTAGTTGCCAACATAAGGCGCTTAATGTGACTTCGAACGCCAGTTCTTTTTCACATTAAGTGCTTCATGTTACATTGAACGCCTGTTCATTAGATATATTAGGCGCTTCCTGTGACCAACGGTTCAAATATCTTTGTGCTTCATTTTCTAACCAGTTGACTCTTTGTACCCTCTTCTTTTAGTGTTATTTTCGCAGGTCTTCTCTCACACCCAGAGTTGCCAGTTTTCTATTCTTGGCCATGGTTCTGAATCTTCTCCTCAAAGTTTTGCTACATGTCAAGAGTAGATCTCCAAGAATGATAAGGTACCATCACAAGCTGCCAAACCCCATTATTGGCTGTGCAGAAGCTTTCAAACAGGAAGATTTTGAAGGCTAATTAAAAGAAGGGGTTTCTCCATTTTTCTTCTCCAACTTTCTACATTGCAAGCTCTCAAATTCTCTCAAGCTCAAGCTCTCAAAATACTTGTAATCTTTGTATAATTTACTTTATTGTTGAGACTGATTATTGTAAGAAGAAGAAGAGTCTTCTTCTTGGTGAGATTATATTGTGAGAGATTGGATAGATTGTTGGTCAAGGAGCAAGAGTGCTTCTTGTTTTGAGATTTCTAGACTTTGAAAGGTTAGTTGATAGTGTGTGGTGCACTATTCTCCCTACAAGATTTCTTTGAGGGCAAAGAAGATCTTTGGAGGCTAAACTTCAAAGGGTTAGACTTCTTGGTTGTGGTCTAGGCAAGGTGCCTAGTTTTTGTATTTTCTGGATTTTACTTTGATTGTTGTTTCCCCAAAAGAAATAACAATCCCCGTTTCAAAATCCTTCTTGTGAAACATCAAGAAGGTAGAGGAGTAGAGTCATTTGACTTGAACCTCTATACATACTTGTGTTCTTTACTTTCTTTCAAGTCTTTATTTTTTTTTCTAAAGAACACACCCAAGTATTGGTTGTACTTCAAAACGAAAATTAGCCATAAAATATCCATACTTGGTGAACACACTATTCAACCCCCCTTCTAGTGTGTTCTAAGGGACCTAACAGGTTAGGCGTGGCTAGTATAGCAGATAAGATAAGGGAGAGAAGAATGAGAGGTTTGGGCATGTCAAGCGGAGACAGACAACGACATCGGTCAGATCAATTGAAAGCCTCATTGTAGAGGGGAACAGGAGGAGAGGCAGTCTCAAACTGACTTGGGATGAGCAGATTAGGCACGACCTACAAGATTTGCACCTCTCTTAGGGCATGGTCCATAATAGGAGTTCATGGAGACATAAGATTAAGGTTAACGAGGTATGGGTCATATATAGGGGCACCTTAGAGTATATTTAGGGACATAGATAGACGTATACACTATATACGCTTTAGGTTGCTTTTGCACTTGTTTGTTTATGTTTTACCGTTATTTTGCATTACAAGTACATAGTCACGTTATGTGTATTTTAATATCAAAATCCTCTTCTTTTTATTTCTTGAATTCCCCTCACTAACACCCTTGCACATAATCTCTATTATTATGTCATTTATGCAGGTACATATGTAGCCGGTGGTCTCACTGGAAGCAGACTCTCTATCCCTTGGGATAGAGGTATTGTTTGTCTATCACTTACCCTCCAAGACCCTAGCGATAGCTTTTGCTGTCGATGGAATATAATGGGTACGGATGATGATGAAGATGATATAATAATACGCATACTACGATAATATCATTTTTGTCCCTTTCTTTCTCGGTGTATATATGATGTGGGAGGAACACAACATTAAACAATAAAGACGTGTATTGAGATAACAACAACAACATTATTTTATTAAATTATAGGCTCCAGCCCATGACGGAGTATGGAGGTCGGATGTACACAACCATATCTATGTATTAGAAATGCATAGAGGTTGTTTTTCGATGATCCATAATGAAAATTGCGTTAAGCTGTGTCGATCAACTGTTATTTCACAATATAAAAAGCACATCTAATTTAGAGAGTCATTATGCTTTATACTATCATATTCCAAAATCAAACATATTCCAAAATCAAAGAATAATGTGTTATGGATTCTATTCGAAATAAAAATAATGTATTGAGATAAGTCAACTTCTATTCCAGTGGATGATATCTAGCATCCAGACATCATTGGGTTGACATCGTTTGGCTGCACACGCAAAAGTCTGAATTACATGATGTAAACATTTTAGAAAACATATTATATGTGTGGATGTCAGGGTATCTAGCATTCAGACATATAAGGAAAACAATTTACGAAACTTGTTTCTCTTTGTGGTTACGTGTAAGAAGGGAACCTAAATTTGGTCAACTTAAGTGCCTGCATATGGATTACCGTTAGTCAAAAACTCCAGTTGTCATATTTTTGTCCTTCAAGTCATTCGTGTCAGCTGGTGCCAATTACATCTTTGTATGTGTCCTTTATTTTCTGTATAAGAGCTTCCCTGAAATTTCATTATAAACAAAGGGATATAAACTCATGAAATGTTTAGCAGAAGAGTCTACATACAGCAATCAAAAGCAAGTGCACCTGTCTGGCTTAAAAAATAAGTTCTTGTATGCAAACCACTGCATGAAAACAATTCAAGTCTAGTTAATAAAGATTCCTTTGTCAACTGTCAAGTATATTAACATTCATGAAATCTGTTAGACATGAAAGAGTAGCAGATGAGGTCAAAAAACTTACACCAGTGTAACCGATTCCTACAAGTTCAAGTACACCGGGAACCAACGGAAGCCTATCAATTGCCTGCAAGAACCAAAACTTCATGCTATTGCAATCGAGTGAATATTGAAAAAAATTTAATATGCTTTAAAACGCGATGATTCTGTCACACAAAATCTTTAATGATAAGGGACCACAATCCTGCGCATGTTTAACCATGGCTCGTTTTCCTACTGTTTGACAACGATAAGTGACGACAACTTGAATATATATGTGTGTATATGTTGATATTTTCTAACACTAAAGACAAAGTAAAGCATATGATTTTACCTCTTAACTCATATTCACTTGATTAAACTTTTGTTTTAACCATTAATTCCTCGGAAGGCAAGAACCACAATTCCAAGAAGATTAAGAAAAAGGATACTTCATTATTTAACTTCATACCTTTAAAACTAAGTCAAATTTAATAAATTACAGTCTCTTTTAAAATACTATTTAGCATACTGGCTGGTAAAGCATTTTTTTGCAAAACACAAGTCGTATGTAAGTGTGGCAAACAGTTGTGGCAAACATGTCGTGTTTTGTGTTTCTTGTGTCGTGTTTTTCGAGTTTTAGGTATCAAAGTAACAGAACCATACCTTACATGTTTGCTTCGCATAGGAAAGTTCATACTGAAACCTATACATGTCAGGTTTCATTTCGGGTATCAGGTATACCCACAAACTTGACAAGTACAAATATTTAAGGTCGTATATCGGTCATTTCACGTGTACTATTTTTACCCATGGTGTGACGTAATATTTTATGAAGAATATAACCAGAAAAACAATAATGTTTTACCAGACAAAATTATAACATAAAACTATAATTGAAATATTTTTGTCATATAATCAGCAATCTCATCCATAAGAAAAATATACATAATGAAATATAACAATCCATCATTTGACAAAACAAGTACACAAAAAGAACACATGACAAGGTAAGGTACAATGACCTGAATCCTAAGAAGGTAGAAAGTCAGACGACAAAAGAATGGAGGAGAGCGGAGTATCTCCTACGAGGAGGATAAGGACAATGACGGTGACGACATGTCGCTAATGGAAGACCTCCATACGGAAAGTATTTGAAATTTTAGAGAACAAAAGTTAAATGATAACTTTGAATCATCTCCATCTCTACGATGTCTTTTCCTGTTTGGAGTGAATTTCGGCCTCACTTGCAGCTTCACCAATTTTGTTGGAACGGTGCATGACCGCTGGCTTTCCGGCTGCTGCTTAAGTGAGAAGTAAGAAGCGATAAGTGAGAACTGAGAAGAGTGAAGAGTGAGTCAAAAAGAATAATTAGAGAATGATGGGTAGCGGCGGCGGGGGTAATTGCAGATGGTAAGAAGGAATAGAATGAGAAATTGGGAATTAGAGATTAGACTTTTAGGTTTTAGGAGTGTCTTTTTTTATTTTATAATTTTTTACTTTAATATTTTACAATTGATATTTAAATTATATTTGAATAATCGGGTATGGCGGATATAAATAGATAACTGCGGGTGTACTTGGACCCAACCCGTTCTTAACAGGTAAGTTTTCTGTTTTACCCTATTTATACACGAAACTCGTCAAAGCTATGTCCATACATATAAAGAGAGTGTTAGGTTCGAGTCGTGTTTTAATATCGTGTCTGAGATTGTCATCCCTAGTCGTATGTTGAGGATACAACTACATAGGTGCTATCATTCCCCTATCACTTGTGCTCTATGAATTTGTGGTACTAACATTGTGCCAGTGTTGAGAAGAGCTTTGCCATGTGTTAATAGAAGTATTCTAAATGTAATTCATTTTGAAATTATAAAATAAAATTATTCGAGTTAATAAATTCTGATGAAGTAGGTAAATCTTGTGATATGACATGTGTTAATGTTCTTTAAAAGAACATAACATAAATATTGATTCAGAAATCAAGTTAATAGCATTTATATTAAAAACTTTTAATCTTAAAATAAATATTTCAAAGGAATGCCTAAATCCACTAGTACATATTCTTATCCACACTATCTCAATTGTAAATTTATTTTAATATCCTTGGTTAAAACAATATATTTGTTTTGGAGGGTTCACAAAAGCAAAGTTCAAGAATGTTGGACGTATCACACCCACCACGTGGATCAATTAGTACAGAGATATTAGATTACAACCAGGTTTGAATTTTGCAGGCATAATGTTGGTATTTGAGTCATCCTGTCAGCACCTCATAGCGCGTGATATGCACAAGCTATGCATATTAAATCATGTTCCTTCCACCTAGAAAGCCATAGAATAATCATGATCTAAAATTTGCGTGAAGTTCACAGCGTTTGGCAGTAGAAACATTCAGAGTTAGAATACAACATTTAATATTTTTAAAAAAGTTAGTCTCAACTTTGTCCCATACATTCGACTTTCATCCTTGCCTTCGCCGTTAACTGTTGGATTTATTTGATAAATCCATAATTAATGACCGTTTAATTGAATCATTGGGCAAAGTAACAAAAGACGGAATTTTACCTTGCTCCATGTTTGATGTTGATCTGCTTAACACGTATGTCTTGCTGCTTGATGAATATGGCGTGATCCAAGGTTCACGACGTCCCTCCAATTGTTGATACACCTCTTGGACAAATTCAACAACTCATTAGTTTACACGATGTGGAGGCTAGACAATGTGGGCCGTATAGAAAAGGTTGGCACTCCCTCCCCTTTCTCTCTATGTGGCCAGCTGCCTTCTTGAATTGTGTGATAAGGTGAATAGTCTAATGTTTTAAATAGAGGGAGAATCCTGATGGTGATAGGATTTAGAGTTGTAATGACGACTAAATCCTTTTCCTTTATAGGACTCTTACTCATCTTTATCACCAAAGGAGGATATACTTTATGTTATCATCTTTATCCAATATTAAATATTATTTAATATTTAATAATTAATATTATTATTTAATATTTAATATGAAATATTATTTAATATTTAACAATATGTACCAACACTTATCTACTAACTAGACATGAGTTATCGTTCCTCAGGGACCAGACGTCGCACACTTTATGGTCGTTGCACTTTGAGCTCATCCATCGCGGTCTCTGACCATATGACTTTCTAAATATTCGGGGCCACCATTCTAGAGTACACTATACATCCACGAGCACGCTCCGGGTGATCACTTAACATGTGGATGTTTTGCGCAATAATTCATATTATTACGTGACATATGTGACATATAAAATTATCATACATAATGTCCACGTTATGATAAATTCGTGTTTACCTAATCAACGTGCTACGCATTACGCGTGTCACAAATTAATTCTAACAATCTCTCACATGGACTATGTATGCTTCTAAAAGATTATATGTCACTCGTTTGAGCCCCCTTAATGACTGTCCCTTTGTGTGTCTTACTTTTCCGTCCCATCAGCGAATGTTAGCAAAAGACTCAAGCCGCACCCTGCCACATTGAATTAGTGACTTGTCCTTCTTAAATCATGATACTAACATTCCACTGAATGACATGGATGCTGCAATGGATATGTAGTGTGGAATTAATATGCTAGGTGATCGCACATATCTAATTCCAACTTGCCCCTAACTTAGCGAGATCAACAAAATCAGAATGTATGTCGTGACTGCTTAATGTACATTACTTGTGCATGAAACTTTAACATAACCAAAATGTACATTATGATGTTTGTCTGAAAACTTTAAAACAATCAACTTCTTTGAGCATAAGAAAACATAAACCCCTTAGACTCTCATTAGGACCAAACATCCTTAACCAGACTAACACCCATATGGCCAACATGATTGTGAAACACTACGGATTCCATGGTCTTAGTCAAAGGATCGACCGCCATGGAGTATGTGCTAATATGCTCAATTCTGATGAGACCACTTTAAACTTTTCTTTAATAGCCAGATCTTTCATTCCTATATATTTCGCTTTACTGAATTTGCGTCGAAAAATATTTTACTTGTGGGATCGTAGAATTTGTACGCTCATGATCTTTCTGCGTAACAAACAAAATAGCAACTAACTATTTTTGTGTCCATTTTTCTTTCACCTGGTTTGTAAGGCCTTGCCTCTTTTAGACAACCCCAAACCTTAATGTGGTTAAGGCTAGACTTGTGCTTAGTCTATAACTCGTAAGGGGTCTTGATTGTTGCTTTACTTGGTACTCGGTTAAGGATGTAAGCTGCGGTTTTAAGCGCTTCTCTCCAGAAGAATAATGGTAGCGTACTTTGGCTCATCATACTACGCACCATGTCCATAAGCGTACAATTTTGTGTTTCAACTACATCATTCATGCTTGGTGATCCAGGCATGGTGTACTGAGGGAGGATTCCAATTTCCTTTAAGTATTTAGCAAATGCTCCCAGACATGCTCCCCTAACCCATCATATCTACCGTAGTATTCTCCTCCACAGTCTAATATGACTGCTTTAATCCTTTTGTTGAGTTGTAACTCAACTTCAGCTTTAAAGGATTTGAACATGTCTGGTGCTTGCGCTTTTTCTTTAAGCAAGAATATGTAGCCAAATCGTGAATAGTCATCAATAAAAGTGATCAAATAGGAGTGACCATTTCAGGTGGCCGTTCGAAATGAGCCACTTGTATCGGTGTAAATCAACTCCAATAGACTATTTGCACGATTTGCTTCATATCTTCGGACTTTAGTTTGTTTTTCTTTAGCACAAAATGCACACGAATAAAAATGGGTTAAGTCTAAAGGATTGAAAATTTTGTTCTTGACAAGACATTCCATTGTGCTTCTAGACACGTGTTCTAAACTTCAATGCCATAATGATCCTAAATTCTCAGAGTTAATTTTGCTTTATTATTTCGCATAACAACATGAAAGTTTCTTGGTTTGAAGCAACAGTTATCGAGTAAAGTTTGTTCATTTCAGATATTTTACCATGACCAATTAACCTAGATGCATGATAATGATGGAAATTTCCATTTCCAAGAAAACCATAATAGCCACTTCTATCCAATCAACAATTACAACAACAACAACATTACTCCATTGCCTTAAAGACTCCCGCCTATGACGGGGTATAGGGGGTCAGATATACGCAAACTTACCTATGTGTTAGAAATACTCAGAGGTAGTTTCCCGATGACCCATAATGATGCATCAGGATGTGTCAATATCAACTGCTACTTCACAATATAAGAAGCACAGCCAAATTAGTGAGTCATTTTGCTAATATTGAGAGCCACTTTTGTCCAATCGATAAAGCAAAATAAGGTTTCGTCTAAACGATGGAACAACAAAACTATCATGTAAGTCTAGATAAAAACTGAAAGCCAACAGTAATCTAAAATGCCCTATGGCTTCAACCTTTGTGCCGCTTCCATTTCCCCAATAGACGTATCTCTTATCGTCCATTGGTTTTCTGTGGCCGAGGCAACCCTACATAGTTATAGATAACTGAGTCGTTGCTCCCGTATTGACCCACCAAGTGGCTATATCTGAAACGAAATTAACTTCAGAACAAACTAAGAACGTACCTTTCTTCTTGAGCCAAGAATGATAACCGGTACAGCTTTCCTTTAGATGTCCCTTTTTCTTGCAAAAGAAACAAGACATGCTCTTGGGAGCGTCGGCATTAGACTCCCCTTCTGCCTTTTGCTTGTCTTTTGCTCCTCAGTTTTCTCAACATCTTTATGTTTCTTACCACCGGACTTGGTGGTGAAAGCATTCACAATTTCATGGCCTTTATTCTTAAGCCTTTCCTACTGTTATACGCAGTTTGATGTAAGTTAATTCACAGCCCACTTTTCTTTTTTGCAGTTGTAACTGACTAGAAAGTGTTTGAATTTAGAAAAGCCATGTGAGTCATCTCTAGGATGTACTCCCTTATGCCTCCAGTACTACGATACTATTTCGAGCAGAATTTCTTTAAGAGATTGTCTATTTCAGTTTTCTCATTCTTAACAAACATTTGGTCTAGATCGGCCGAAAATTCTCTGGCCGTCATGGTCTCAGAAATGTCTCCCCTAAAGCACTAAGGGATTTGCTTGACCATAAGACATATGCGATTTGATCGGATCCAGCATGCCATGTGAGCTTTCTCCTCACTTATGCTATTTTCTGTCAACACAGCTGGTCGGTCTAGTTGTAATGCAGTGTCAAGGTCGGTAATCCCCAGAAAAATCTCGAGTTGATTTTTCCATTGCTTATGGTTTGAACCGTCTAATGTAGGAATGTCCTTAATTCTAGACATAATTGCTAAAAAGTAAACAGGAAACATAATTAAATATACAACACACGTGATCTGTAAACTGCCATAAGAAATTAAAAATAAAAATAGAACCTTAAGTCCATAAATCAATCGTCTTCCAACATTAGGACTATTTGTAGTCATCCCCATGTCTTCCAACAATTGGATGTGGTGGTCAATGTAACGGCTCTTCCAGCATGGTTGACCACCTTTTTTTGGGCCGATGAGTCAACCTATGCATTCAAAGCTTCATCATCGGACCCGTTTGGGTCCACTATCCTTCTTATATGTGCTTTTGATAATCACACCTTCCTTTGGACCAGTCAATGATTGCACCCAACACATGCATACCCCTCACAATCATAAAAATGCAGTGGCAATGATACCATTGCCGTACTTTAAAGGGATAATATTAAAGCCCACATTTGCTAAGTCGCGTAACCTTATAGTTCTAAGTGATCCTGTAGTTTCATAACTAACCTTCCTGCACGTACCGTGCATGATTGACCTCAACATACATTGTGGTGTATGTTCTTGTTTTGCTTAAACCATCTTGAACTAGCTTGATTCCCTTAACGGTTTAATAAGAACCACCTTAAGCCAACCTTGGTTCTCTTTACGGTTTAAGAAAATAATATATTTACCAATCAATTCAACAAGTGATATAACTTTATGATGACTCGTATGGAGTGTGAAATGAACCGATCCAATAATACCCACTTGTCATAAGTGTGTATTACCATTCGACATGATTCCCAGGCCTGTGTTGGAGTCACAAATGGTCTCACTTAAGAACCAGTTTTCTTAGACAAAATCATGTGTACGGTATTTTTATCACAACTCAATGATTCACCTATCACGAGTACTTTAAACCGCATTGATTGATAAACCTGGATAATAGAGGTTAGTGTTGGTCAAAATGGTCAACGCAGTCAACTTAACCCATCGAATCAATTTGGTTGAACCCAGTCGAACCTAGTCAAATAAGATTCGAGTCCTGATTGGGTTAGGTTCAGGTCCAGGTCATGATCGGTTTAACTGATCCTCTTCTTTAATTTTTTTATATTAAGGGGTAGTATTAAATCTTTTTGGTTTGGGTCAAAGCCCAGACCGTGCAACTTGAAACCGAGTCATTTTCCAAAGAATCCAAGACCATAACTTGTTTTACTTGCATTTATTTATTTATTAACAAGAACAGATAACAGAAATAAATAATTGAACAAATAAATACATAAATAAACCAATTCTCTAATAACCAAAAATTAAACTTAATACTTAATTATTATTATTTTGGATTTCTTTAAAATACCAATAATAATTTATTATTATTACTATTCTCCTTAATGTTTTTTAAATAATAACAATAATAATAGAATTATTATCATTTTATTTACTTTGTTTTCTCTAAAAACTTTATAATAATAATACAAACTATTATTATTCACTTTATCCAAAAAATAATAATAAATAAAGAAAAGGAAACATAAAAATTTAATGGTGCGGGTCGAACCGCAGGACGGGTCAGACCCACTCCATAAGCCTTTTTTTCTTTTCCAGCTTTTGGGCCGAAGCCCAGAATTGGCACATGGCCGCGTCGGGTTAGAACCCGCCGACTCAATCTGGAGCCCCTTTTTTTTATTTACAAAATTTGGCCAAAGTCGGGTTGAACCCAGATCCGGAACCAAAATCAATCAAGAGGCAAAAACTAGAAAAATCACCCCCAGGTTCGAACCTGAGACCTGTCACAGCAAGGCTAAGGTTGTGATCACTGGACCAGCGGCCCTTTCTGGTTACAAAGGGTGGCCGGTTTCTTTGATATTAAAAAAACCGATATTTTCCACCAGATTTTATTCCGTGAAAAAAAATTTTGACAAAAAAACTTTTAAGCATGAACAGATTAACAAAAGTGATTCGAATCAAACTCGCTCTGATACCACTTGTTGGATTTATTTGATAAATCCCTAATTAATGACCGTTTAATCGAATCAGTGGGTAAAATAACAAAAGGTGGAATTTTACCTTGCTCTGTGTTTGATGTTAATATGCTCACTACGTATGTCCTGCTGCTTGATGAATCTGACATGACCAAAGGATTCGCGAAATGCAACCAATTGTTGATGCACCCCTTGAACAGATTCAACTATTCACTGCTTTACCCAATGGAGAGGCTAGGCAATGTGAGTTATATAGAAAAGGTTGGTACTCCCTCCCCTTTCTCTCTATGTGACCGGCTGCCTTCTTGAATTGTATGGGGAGGTCAAGACCTCCTCTTTTGAATAGAGAGAGAATTCTGATGGTGATAAGATTTGGAGTTGTGATGACAACCAAATCATTTTACTTTATAGATGAGGACTCTTACTCATCTTTATCACCAAAAGAGAATATACTTGATGTTATCATCAAGTGATCTCTATCCAATATTAAATATTATTTAATATGTAATAATAAATATTATTGTTTTGAATTTAATATCATATATTATTTAATATTGAATAATGTGTACCAACACTTATCTCTTAACCACATATGGGTTGTCTCCCCTCGAGAACGAGACGTCGTACATTTTATGGTTGTTACACTTTGAGCCCATCCGTCACGGTCTGTGACCATATGACTTTCTACATATTCGAGGTTACCATTTTAGAGTACACTATTCATCCACTAACATGCCCCAATGATCACATAACATGTGTATGTTATGAAAAATTAATATTATTACGTGACATATGTGACAAATAAAATTAGCATACATAATATTCATCTTATGATTAATTCGTGTTTACTTAATCAACATGCTGCGCATTACTCGTGTCACGAATTAATTCCAACATTAACTACGTCAGCCGATCATCTGTCTCTCTTGCAGTTAGGAACTCCACTATTTTTTGGGATCATGAGAATCGTAACACTATTTAAGTCTCTCCAATCAAAGCCCACTTAGAAGCGGTATGGTATATAAAAATATCCATCAACCAAACATCTTCTTTGTCTTGGTGCTTGCAAAACTCAGTTTTAATTTTTAGAGAGAAAAAAAGCAATAAAAGCGTAAGGGGAAAAAAGACGTTATCTTATTGACTTGTATATTTTTAAGCCTGTGTAATTTATTAAATATTATTTATGTCTTAAACAAAATGCATCTGACATTATTAGTAATATATATGCACCTATATCGGTTTGAGTTTTAAATGATCTGACCTTGGTAGAAGTCAAGCTCGAAAAACCTAGATGGAGCACAAACTAGGTCCAAAATAAGATAGGATCGGATCGGTCAAGCAGGCTAGTCACGTTGATAAACCAAGATTGAAACATCTGTTAGTCAATAACAGTCAGACTTCAGTAGGCTAGGCGTCTGGGATATTATGGCATAGCAATTCAGCAGCTCAGCAATTCGGTGCCTAAATGTGGCAGTTCGGCTTCAGCCGCACTTTAGTAGAACAAACCAACGCCCGCACTAAAAGATACGCCAAGGTTTTCACCTCGGCGCCTACTTCAGCATATAGCTAAAAATAACTACACCTAGGACACTGCCTAATCATACACTTCGGAAAAATTTAGCTGTGTACCACAGCAAGGCAAGCACTTCGGCAAAGGTCAGCTGTGTACCACAGCAAGTCGTGTACTTCGGCAAGGTTCAGCCGTGTACCACAGTTAATGAACCCTGCTAAGATATTATTTCATGGGACCCTCAAACAGGGATACTCTTCAAACATAGTGACTACAGCTGGCTATTCTTCCTTAACACGCCAAGGTCACAACAGTCGGTTACATCAACCAGGCCGACCTATTGATTACATCAGTCAGGCTACTGATCACATCAGCAGACCTACCGCATCCTAGGCTTTCTGCTCCAAGCAAACATCTTACCCTATTATCTACTATCAAAGGAAAAAGACAGGAAAGTCTATAAAAGCAAGGGAACCAAGACGAAAGAGAAGGAGCCAAGTGAGGAGTTCAGACTTCTTTACTAAAAAGTATATCCATATCTACTGCTCCTCGACAAACACTGTGAGAACATCTTAACTCATCCCTTTACATTATAATCTCATTGAGATATGACCCAAACTGACCCCCCGGGACCTCTGACCTGTGCTACTTTGTGCAGGATATTTGGTGCTATTCCAGCTACGTATTATCAATTCCAGTTGGCAAATTTTTTACGTTAACTGACGAAGTTCAATTGAGGTCATCTAGACCCTTGGTGAAGATCCGGCTTCATCATTTGGCGCTAGAAGGAGGGCCTTTAGTCCTTTAACCCAAAAAACAGCTACTCGAAGTTTCTCTAATGATTGTTCAGGAACCTTTCTAATCATCCTAGGAAGCTATCGAGAGAAAGATGAGTAACAGAGATAGTCAAGGGATCAAACAACCTATGACATCTAGGAGGAGTCAAAAATCTTCTCAACAACAAACTGATCAATGCTCTACAGAGCCGGAAGAATCCTCAACCCCCGTTGCTTTCACATATGAAGAGCACATGCGAGCCATTCACTATATGGCTCAAAATCTGGAGGTCTTCCAAGCCGTGGTAAGGGAGATGAAGGGGGAAGGCATCTGTAGCAAAGTCCAGTGGACCCCGTCCCAATGACTCCCATCCACTGGATCACATGGAGTATTCTCCTACTCGGCCTGGTTATTGTCCCAGACATCAGGGAAGGTCTATGGCCAAACGGAAGTGGCCAGAACAAAAGCCTAGCCACCAAACCTCGAGATATAATCAAAATGTTTCCCTGCCTTTCAAACATGGTAGGAAGGCTGAGAACAAGGGCAAAGCACCGTTGCAGGAAAGGTGCTCTGTTAAGATTCGGCTATGAGGCCGAGAGGAGGAAAGGAATCTCTACTAGCCTCTAAGGCTCATATCCTTTCCTACATGAGGAAAAAATCTCTGGCAAAAGAACCCAGCCCCTCGCTGGACAAATCCGTAAAAGAAACCATCAATTGTACTGCCTCTATCATCATGATATTGGCCGTGATACAGAGGATTGTAGACAGCTTGGGCAAGAGATTGGGCGTCTTATTGAGCTGGGTCACCTGCAGCGTTTCTATAATCCCAGGTCTAGGCTTCACAACAGGTTAGACTTTGGTAAACCCCCTCTAGAGGAGAGTTGTAAACCAAGATATCACCCGGGTTATCTAGGTGATACAGATTCGGATTTCGATGAGGGGGGAACACGGATTTCTGTGCATATAAGGATAATCTAATGGCCGTGGACCCTATTCAATCGAATCACGGTCTGTTTCTTCTTGTCTTCATCCGGAATCCCCCGGCCCAGCCTTATGTTACCAAGGGATCAGTCTCTTATATTTAACTGGGCATTTTTATATGGCATTTAGCCAGGTGAATTAAGTCACCATAGGGTGCATAATTCATGATTGTCTATCACCCACAACGAAAGTGGGGCATACCCAGCAGGTCTAGAAGGTTGAGCAGGTCTCAACATTATCTTTACCCAGCAGGTCTGGAAGGCTGAGAAGGTCTCAGCAGGATGGGACAGGTTTCCCGATATTCTTACCCAGCAGGTCTGGAAGGTTGAGCAGGTCTCAACATTATCTTTACCCAGCAGGTCTGGAAGGTTGAGCAGGTCTCAACACTATCTTTACCCAGCAGGTCTGGAAGGCTGAGCAGGTCTCAACATTATTCTTACCCAGCAGGTCTGGAAGGTTGAGCAGGTCTCAACATTATCTTTACCCAGCAGGTATGGAAGGTTGAGCAGGTCTCAACGTTATCCTTACCTAGCAGGTCTGGAAGGCTGAGCAGGTCTCAGCAAGTAGGGACAGGTTTCCCGGTATTCTTACACAGCAGGTCTGGAAGGTTGAGCAGGTCTCAACATTATTCTTACCCAGCAGGTCTGGAAGGTTGAGCAGGTCTCAACATTATCTTTACCCAGCAAATCTGGAAGGCTGAGCAGGTCTTAGCAGGATGGGATAGGTTTCCCGGTATTCTTACCCAGCAGGTCTGGAAGGTTGAGCAGGTCTCAACATTATCTTTACCCAGCAGGCCTGGAAGGCTGAGCAGGTCTCAGCAGGATGGGACATGTTTCCCGATATTCTTACCCAGCAAGTCTGGAGGGTTGAGCAGGTCTCAACATTAGCTTTACCCAGTAGGCCTGGAAGGTTGAGCAGGTCTCAACATTATCTTTATCCAGCAGGTCTTGAAGGCTGAGCAGGTCTCAGTAGGATGAGACAGGTTTCCCGGTATTCTTACCCAGCAGGTCTGGAAGGTTGAGCAGGTCTCAACATCATTCTTACCTCAGAAGGACTGAGAAGGTTGAGCAGGTCTCAACATCATTCTTGCCCCAGCAGGTCTGGGAGGCTGAGCAGGTCTCAGCGGAACAAGATAAGTTCCCTGTGTTTCTACCCCAGCAGGTCTGGGAGGCTGAGCAGGTCTCAGGGGAACAAGATAAGTTCCCTACATTTCTACCCCAGCAGGTCTTGGAGGCTGAGCAGGTCTCAGCGGAAAAAGATAAGTTCCCTACATTTCTACCCCAGCAGGTCGAGAGGCTGAGCAGGTCTCGGCAGAACAGGATAAGTTCCCTATATTTTTACCTCAGCAGGACTGAGAAGGTTGAACCGGTCTCAACATCATTTTTACCTCACCAGGATTGAGAAGGTTGAACAGGTCTCAACATCGTTCTTAGCTCAGCAGGACTGAGAAGGTTGAGTAGGTCTCAACATCATTCTTACCCCAGCAAGTGTGGGATGCTGAGCAGGTCTCAGCGGAACAAGATAAGTTCCCTACATTTCTACCCCAGCAGGTCTGGGAGGCGAGCAGGTCTCCGCGAAACAGGATAAGTTCTCTATATTTTTATCTCAGCAGGACTGAGAAGATTGAGCAAGTCTCAACATCATTCTTACCTCAGCGGGACTGAGAAGGTTGAGCTCTGAGAAGGTTTAGCAGGTCTCAACATCATTCTTACCCCAGCAGGTCTGGGAGGCTGAGCAGATCTCAGCGGAACAGGATAAGTTGCCTTTATTTTCACCTCAGCAAAATTAAGGGGTTCGGCAAAATCTTAGCAAGATTACCAATATTCCAACTCAGCAAAGCTGAAAAACTGAATATAAAAGCTGAAGCTTGATACTTTGATAAAAAAACCATCATACAAGAGATACTCTTATGGCGAAGATGAAGGCAAATACTTGCAAACTATATCCATAGGGCAAGTTGAAGACAAATATTTGCAAAAAGCAAATGAAGGAAAGAAGATAAACACTCGCCATCTATGGAAAAATAGCAAGATGAACTTCAAAAAGCTAGAAGAAGTTAGAGAGCAAAGTTTGGAAAAATTAGACTTTCATTAAGTATGAAATCTATTACAACTACAAACTGTTTACAAGGAAAAAAGGCCCCCTTTTTCGTTTGAAATTTGAAATTCGAAAATGGCAGAAATTCATGTATCTCCCTCCCTCGGGAAGCAGAATCGCCAAGAAAGCAATAATAGAGCATCGGGAATATCACTTGCGTTGAAAGCAGAAGAAAAGAGATAAACATATAATTAATGGAGATTGGCCACGTCATAAAAACAAGATTTTTATGCCTTCACAGTTCAGTTCAACCACACAAAATCTGGGGGCAAATGATAAACCAAGATTGAAACTTCTGTTAGTGAATAACAGCCAGACTTCAGTAGGCTAGGCGTCTGGGACAGCAATTCAGCAGCTCAGCAGCTCGGCATTTCGGTGCCTAAATGTGGCAGTTTGGCTTCAGCCGCACTTTAGTAGAACAAACCAACACCCGCACTAAAAGATACGCCAAGGTTTTCACCTCGGCGCCTACTTCAGCATATAGCTCAAAATAACTACACCTTGGACACTGCCTAATCATACACTTTGGAAAAATTTAGCTGTGTACCACAGCAAGACAAGCACTTCGGCAAGGGTCAGCTGTGTACCACAGCAAGTCGTGTACTTCGGCAAGGTTCAGCTGTGTACCACAATTAATGAACCCTGCTAAGATATTATTTCGTGGGACACTCAAACAGGGATACTCTTCAAACATAGTGACTACAGCTGGCTATTCTTCCTGTACACGCCAAGGTCACAACAGCCGGTTACATCAACCAGGCCGACCTATTGATTACATCAGTCAGGCTACTGATCACATCAGCAGACCTACCGCATCCTAGGCTTTCAGCCCCAAGCAAAGATCTAACCCTATTATCTACTTCAAAGGAAAAAGACGGGAAAGTCTATAAAAGCAAGGGAACCAAGACGAAAGAGAGGGAGCCAAGTGAGGAGTTCAGACTTCTTTACTAAAAAGTATATTCATATCTTCTGCCCCTTGGCAAACACTGTGAGAACATCTTAACTCATCTCTTTACATTATAATCTCACTGAGATATGGTCCAAACTGACTTGAGAGTCGGGGGTTTTTCCGGGGCCAACCCTCAGGACCTCTGACCTGTGCTACTTTGTGTAGGATATTTAGCGCTATTCCAGCTACGCATTATCAATTTCAGTTGGCAAATTCTTTACGTTAACTGACGAAGTTCAAGGAAGGTCATCTAGACCCTTGGTGAAGATCCGGCTTCATCACACGTCAAGCTTGATTATCTACTTCAAAATATATTTTTCATGCAAAACAAGTTGAGTTTTGGCTAGTCCCACCAGATTCACAGACCTACTTTTTAATATATAAAAGAAGTATTTTTTCAATAAAATAATAGGTCCACTTTTCTATTTTTAGAATGTCTAAAATATATAATCCCTTGTTTTAAATTGTAAAAGATACTGCGTGATTTTACCTACTTAACTCTATTAAATGAATCAATTTTGGAACAAACAATTTATTTGTAATGGGCAAACTTGAAAACAATAGCAAAAATTAATCTTTTGACCAACTTTTCTGAAAATTTTTGTTACTTTAACAATAACTTATATTTTAAGACAAATAAAGTATGAAAAAGACACGTCACAAAGATTAAATATGCAATCAAAAATCAATCGCCCGTGATTCACAAAGACTTCCACGACTTTCATCATCACAGGTTTCATCTTTGAACCACAAACTGTGAAAATCCAAGAATCGAAATCAGTAGGCATTCATGGCTGAATTTGATCAAGCCATGACTCTCACACAAATCATATCAAATCACAATTCAAAGTATCGAATATAAGAAAAAATGAATGAACAAGAGCGATAGCAAGGAAGGAGAGAAAGGGAGAGATAACCGCCCAAAATATCTTGTTGGATTGCAATGAATATCGTCGAATGAGTCTTATACAGGGAGAAAGATGGTTTTAACAGAAAAAGCTGTGAAATTACAAGAAACTTCTTATTACTTAACTGTCGTACAACACAAAGCTAAGGGTATAAAAGTAATTTCACTACAATTTAATTCTTCCCGCCAGCGCTTCTCTTCTTCTTCCTTTCGTCCTTTTGCTCCAACATTCTATCCCTTCAGCCCATCACGTGATCTCGTCTTCCAGTTATTTAATCTCCAACACAACTAATGAACATCGTGGATTAAGCTTCTTATTTAACGGTCTAGATGCTTTGCTTCTTGGATTATTGTGGTTCTGCTGATCAACACCCAGCTCTCCCAACATGCTACCCATTTCTTCATCTTTGTCTAAGCTCATCATATTTTCAACATCCTCCCTCAAGCCATGCTTGCTGTAAATGTTGCAAACCCTAAGCTTCACTAAGAGCTCATTTAGACGCTTGCTGTCCAAAGCTTTGGTGAACAGGCCTGCCAGCTGAAAGTGTGTTTTATGGGCATCAACTTAATCACTTTCTCTTGCACCTTATTTCTGACTATATAACAATCAATTTTAATATGCTTTGTACGCTCATGAAAGACTGTATTTTCAGCAATATAAAGTGCACTTTTACTATCATAGAAATTTCCACTGGTTCTTGATCTCTCAGCCTAAAATCATTACACAGATATAGCAAAAACTGGACTTCACACTGAGCAGATGCCATAGCTCTATACTCTGCTTCTGCTGCCGAACGTGAAATTGTGGTTTGCTTCTTTGCCTTCGAAGAGATCAGTGCCTCTCCAAGAAATACACAATACCCAGACACAAACCTCCTAGTCTCTTTGCACCCAGCCCAATAAGAATCAACAAATGCTCTTCAAATCTCATGCACTTGGCAGTAATAATCCTTGACCAATGGTTCCCTTAAGGTATCTTAAGACCCTACGAGCAGCTCTCAAGTGATTAAGTGTAGGACAGTCAAGAAATTGGCTTAGTTGCTGTACAATAAACGAGATATCTGGCCTGGTAATGTTGAGGTAGATCAATTTACCAATGAGTCTCCTGTAAGCAACTATGCGTTCAAATGGCTCAGAATCATTATGAGTTAACCTCATGTGGACCTCCATTGGGATAATGGATGGCTTGCACTCCAAGAAACCAAATTACTCTAACAACTCTAATGCATACTTCCTCTGATTGATTAACATTCCCTTGTGAGACATCGCAACCTCTATGACTAGGAAGAATTTCAAATCACCAAGGTTCTTGATTCTAAACTCCCTGTGCAAAGCTTCCTTAATCCACTCAATTGCCTTCAAGTCATCACAGGCCAGTATCAGGTCATCTACATACACTAAGAGCACTAGCAATGAACTTTCTGTCCTTTTTGTAAATAAAGTATAGTCATTTTTGGACTGCATGAAGCCCTTTGAGATCAGAAAGGTTGTTAATCTGGCATTCCACTCTCTACAGGCATGCTTCAACCCGTACAGAGATCTTTCCAACTTGCAAACCAGTCCCTCTCGTGGTAACACCAGTCCTAGAAGTTGAAGCATATAAATCTCTTTATGTAACTCACCATGTAAAAAAGCATTATTCACATCCAGATGATGCACATGCCATCTTTACCTAGTAGCTATAGCCAACAACATTCTCATAATGCTCATTTTTTCTGCACGTGAGAATGTGTCTTGATAATCCACCCCTAGCAGCTGTGTATATCCTTAGCAACTAGCTTTGCTTTAAATCTTTCCACTGAGCCATCAGCTTTGTGCTTTATTTTGTACACTCACTTACAACCAATGGCCTTCTTTCCTAGTGGTAATGCAGCCAACGTCCACATCTTGTTTTCTTGCGATGTAGTTATCTCAGCCTCCATAGCTTTCTGCCACTCAATAGAGACAACGCTTTTGTATAAGTTTTGGGCTCTGTAAATGCACTGATGTTTAAAACATATGCTTTGAATTTTTGTGTTAATAGATCAATGGTTAAGTACTTGTGCAGAGAGTGTGGGGAGATGTGATAAGGACTGTTTTGCATGCTGGGCATGGTGGTTGTTTTGACCGAATCTAATATTGGCATTGGTTGGTTCGTAACTTGGCTGTAATGATATTGTTGTAGGTAGGAAGGAGGTTGTCTAGTTCTGTGAGGTCTTGCTATAGGAAGTTCTATGTCAATAGAGCTGATAGGAATGGACCCTGGGTCATTGAGGTTATGGACAAGGTCATGAAATTGTTCATTGTCTGAGGATGATTATTGGGATTGCTGAAAGATGGCTGATGAGTATTAGAGTGGAGTTGATTGGAAGAGAGTTATGCTGAGTATGCTGAGGAGAATTATGCTGAGGAAGAGAGTTATGCTACGAAGAGTTACACTGAGGAAGAGAGTTATGCTGAGGAGAAGATTTTTGTTGTTGTTGGGCCCCCATAGAAGTGGCAGCGGGATGGAATCTAGAATCAATGCCACAACTAGTGGTAGGAAAGTGAAAACTAGAGAATTCAGAAGAGTGAGGCAGGGAAGAATCAAGTGTAGGTGAGCATTGTAAGGAACCAGAAGAAAAAGAAAATATGGATTCATGGAATATGACGTCCGTGGAGATAAATATATCTCTAGACGCCAAATCTTGAAGGATGTACCCTTTTATATTGTGAGACAAGCCCAGAAAAATGCTTCTTCTGGCCCTAGGACTGAGTTTGTCTTTAGATGGTGTGCTGATTGTGGCATAACACAGACATGCAAATACCTTGAGATCACCATAAGAATGAATATTTGTAAAGCATTTCATAGGGAGTTTTTTGGTTTAGAAGAGGAGTAGGAGTCAGGTTTATCAAGTATACGGAATGCTGTACACAGAACCCTCAATAGGAAGTGGGAATATGAGACTGAAGTTTCAGGGCTCTAGCTACATTCAGGATGTGTTGCTATTTCCTCTCAACAATGCCATTTTGTTGAGTTATGTATATGCAACTTGTCTGGTGTATAATGCCTTTAGAAGAAAAGAATTCAGTCATATTGAACTCAAGGCCATTGTCAGTCCTAATCACCTTTATATTGGCATTGAATTGTACATGTAAAAAACTCTAGAAACTTTCTATATAATGTGTCTCGTTTCTGAGTTTGTTTTCATCAAAAAAAACCCAGCAATACCTACTATGATCATCAAAAATTGTGAGAAAATAGCGTTGGTTATATATGGTGGGGTGTTATAAGGGCCTCATATATCCATTTGAATGGGAGAAAAAAGGGAATGGGTTACAGAATGGGAAATGGGGAAGGGTAGTCTTTTCTGCTTTGTAGGGGCATACAGTACATGATTCAGGATTAAAAGATATGTCAACTGAGGAGTCAAGCTTGTTGATCTCTTTCGTTCTGGATGAAGCTTGATGTCCAAGCCAGGAGTGCCAAAGTTTCTCTGCCTACTGGTTAACCAACCGGAGTTCTTTTTCTGGCGCTGGAATGTGTTGTAGACAAATTAAAGGGGTCTATTTCACACCCATCGGTTTGAGTAGACAGTTTAGTTGTCTATCCAGTTTAGTTCAAAATACAAAGGACTTAAAGATCGTGTATTTGGGGTCTAATAGGACTAAGAATGGGTAGGATTTCTAGTTGAGTTAGAATTGCATATGAACGTGATCGATGTGATAGGATATAATGATAGAATTATGGTGATATATTTAGTACTAAACAAGGAGGTGATGGCCGTGGTTTGCGCTTACGCACCCCAAGTAGGACTAGAAGAACAAGGGAAGAAAAATTCTGGCTGCTTAGATGTAGTATTGACGACAATATCTAGGGAGGAACGAATTCGTATAGGACGTGATTTTAATGGACACATTGGAAGGATCCAATGGTTTTCCATCGGCACATGGCAGGTTTGGTTAATGGATATAGAAACGAGCAGGGTCAAGAACTGCTAGACTTTACGGTGGCCCACGACCTAGGCATTATAAATTAATTCTTTAAGGAAAAAGAATCACATTTTGTCACTTTTTTCACTGGAGGACATAACACGCAGATTGATTATTTTTTTGATGAGACGTGAAGACCGACGGTTGTGGAGAGACTACAAGGTTATACCAGATGAGACAGGAGTGACGCAATACTGTTTACTAGTGGTAGTTGTAGTCGTGAGCCAAAAGTGGACTAATGGGGGTAGAAAATTCCCACCAAAGATCCGATGGAGTAGTTTGAAGGACGAAAAAATTACCATATTTAGAGACAAGTTCATATCGACGGCATCAGATCAACTCAGTGAGGACATAAACCAGATGTGGAAGGCCAGGACTTAGAAAGACTACCGTACATAAAGAGTCGTGGTGGTGGAACGATGATGTGCAACGAAAAATAAGAGGTAAGCAAAGAGATGTTAAGCTGCACAGAGTGGAGGAGAAGGCAGATTGAGAGAGAACTACAAAATTGCCAGGAAGAAAGCGAAGAAAGCAGTGATGGAGGCAAAGAATGCAGCCTATATAAGGATGTACAAAAGACTAGAGACAAAAGGAGGGGGCACGATATGCTCAAGATTGCTAAAGCTAGGGATCGAAAGAGAAAGGACTTAGGAGTCATGAAGTTTATAAAGAGAGAAGATGGATATGTTTTATTCAAAGAACAAGAAATCAAGTGGAAATGACAAACATACTTTCACAATCTTTTCAATGTGGGGAGCCGTCCATGAAGAAAGAGAAAGCATCAATACCAAAAAACGACAACGAAATAACAGCGACTGTCAGAACATCACAGTGAGTAGAGCACTTAGGAAAATGGGAAGAGCTAAGGCGGTTGGCCGAGATAATATACCCATTGAGGCGTGGAAGTGGTTGGGAGAGAAAAGGGTTCAATGGCTAACTACTCTATTCAATCTTATTTCAAAAACAGGGAAAATGCCAGATGAATAGAGAAAGAGTATCGTGGTCCCTCTATATTAGAACAAAGGAGATGCAAAGTGTTGTGGGAATTATAGGAGGATTAAGTTGCCAAGCCATAAGGATGGTCAACTACGGAAGTAATACACATTTTAAGGAGATTGATGGAGAAGTATAAGGAGAAGAAACGAGATCTACATATGCTTTTTATCGACTTCGAAAAAGCATATGATAGTTTGCCACGTGTACAAATTTGAGATAGTCTGGATGCAAGAGGGGTTTCTATAAAGTATATAGACATAATCAGGGATATGTATGCTTGAAAAAAAACAACCGTTTGTACGCCGGTGGGGAATACAGATTTCTTCTTGGTCGAGGCAGTCCTACATCAAGGGTCTACTTTGAGCCCATTTTTTTTGCAGTTGTCCCCGACGAGTTGCCAAAGCCGATCCAGGAGGCAGTCCCGTGGTGTATGCTTTTTGCTGATGATATTGTATTAGTTGCAAAGAGTAGACATACTCTGAGTATGAGACAAAAGGAGTGGGGGAGTGCGTTAGAAGGGAAAGGCTTAAGATATAGTCGTTCCAAGACCGAGTATCAGCAATGCAATTTCAGTAGCGCAACCGACAGTAAGAATAGCCAGGTCGCTATCGAGGTTCAAGTGGTTTCACAGATAAATAAGTTCAAGTACCTAGGATCGTTTGTACAGCAAGATGCGGACATAGATAGTGACGTATCACATAGAGTTCATGCAGGCTAGTGTAGATGGAGGGCGGCCTGAGGGTGCTATGTGACAAGAATTTTTGAACTGATTTAAAGGAAAAATTTTATAGGGTAGCAGGATAGCCGGCAATATTATATGGATCAAACTGTGCAGCCATCAAGATGACACAGTCGTAGAAGATGGAAGTTATAGAGATGAGAATGCTGAGGTAGATGTGAGGGCACACAAGGCTAGACCGGATAAGAAATAAGGTATTGCGAGAAATGTTAGAGGTGGCTAGTATAGCAGATAAGATAATAGAGGGGAGACTAAAATGGTTTGGGCATATCAAGAGGAGATAGACAACGGCATCTGTCAGAGTTGCTAAAAGCCTCATTGTAGAGGGGAAGGGAGTAAAAGCAGGCACAAATAGACTTGGGATGAGCAAATTAGGTAAGACCTCCTAGATTTACATATCTCGTAGGACATGGTCCGCAGTAGGAGTTTATTGAAGCAGAGGATTATAGTTAAGGAGGTTTAGACATGATATAGGGGTACCTTAAGGTATACTTATGGGCTTAGATACTCTTTACATTTTAGGTGGAATTTGCACTTTTTTCTTCTGTCATTATTTGGGCAAATATACGGTTAAGATATAAAATGTTTTGATGGTGGGAAGACTTTTTAAATGAGTTAAATTTACACTTGAGATTTGATGTAAAATGAGGAAAATACACTATGCCAAAAATTGTTAAGATTGGAACTTTACTGTCCAACATCGATCTCTCAAAACATGGGACATCGATCGAAGTGACTTTAGTCTCTAAGGGTGAGACTTCGATCGATCCATGTAGCAGAAGTCCAGAATTAGAAACTTTCTGTCAGACATCAAACCCTAAAATTAAGGGACATCGATCGATCGATGCCACTTCAGTCTCTCAAAGAGAAACTTCAATCGATCGATGTCAGGCAGTTTCAAACCAAAAAGTTTCTGTCCAAGATTGATCTCTCAGTCCAGGGGACATAGATCGATCATGTCACATCATTCTCTCCATGGGATGCTTCGATCGATCGATGTCAAGCAAGTTCAAAACTTGAAACTCTATGGAGGACATCGATCTCTCAGCCCAGGCACTTCGATCGATCGATGTCCCCTGAATTCAAATTTTATGAACGTTGGAAAAAATTCCAAAGGAGATTCATGGTGTTTTCTCTCTCCAATCTTGCTCACATTTCTTATGGACTTCACTCTTACATAATATATGCTTCGTTGATTATTTTATCCATATCGAAGATTCTCTAGGGTGGCTATTGAAGATCAAATCACTCCATAAGATTGCTAAAGACTAATTGGACATTGTTTGACATTTGATGAAGTTAAAGACATGGTGGAGGCTCCAAAACATGGTGAACACCTCCTATAAATGGATGAAGCTCAGATGAGGCAAATACACACTTTCACCGTCATCAAGCTTCATTCTTCTTTGTTGTATATTTCTCTCATATGTGTAAAGGTGCTTAAAGCTTGTTAAGCCTTTCTTTGTTCTTCATTGTTGTATATTGACAGGTAATGAGTCTAACAAAAGAGGAACCATAGATATTTGATCTTTTGCTTGTGTTTAGAATAGTGAGAAAGTGTGATCCCCACTACCTCATTTAATCCACTGTGAGAAATTTCTTGAGAGAATTTTGTTGAAGTTGTGAGGTAGCAAGAAGTTGTTCTTCCTTAGAGCTGTAGTTATTGTAGTTGCACAAGGTTATGTTGTACAAGACGTTGTTGTTGTGGTTACTTACACTAAGGTGTTAGTGTAAGTATTGTGGTGGTTGTTCTTATTAGTTTTAATAAGAAGAGTAGTTGTTGAAAATCCACTTTGGCAACAAAGTGGTAGTCGAGTACAATCATTTACGATTCGAACCACTCTATATCCGGTGTACTCATTCATTGTTTCTCATCTCCCATTCTTTCTTTGATTTTGAATTCAATTTGAGTTGAGCCAAGCAAGACAATTCCGTAAAAATTGCCCAACACTCTATTCACCCCCCCTCTAGAGTGTGTTAAGGACTTAAGAATTGGTATCAGAGCCTAACCTTGATTGCTTGGCTAATATTTGCAACTAGCAAGATTAAAGATCATGGCAATGACAACCACTTCATCCTACACTTCAACCTCCAAGCCAACTGCACTATTCTTAGGATCAAACACTAAAGTACCTATGTTTGATGCCCAAAATTATTCTTTGTAGAAATTTCGAATGATCAATCATTTGAAAGGCTGTGAATTTGATAAATGGAGAGCCATTGTCAAAGAAATCAAAGTTCCTATGATTACTAACTCAAAAGAAGAATCAATGTTCAATGATGATGATTACTACACTCACGAAAAGAAGATAAACTTTGCCATCAATGCAAAGCATTCAATATTCTTTTAAGTGCTCTTACCACCATTGAGCTCGTAAGGCTTCAAGGTCTTGAAACAGCCCATGAAGCATGGAAAAGGCTGGAAATGATACGTGAAGTGACCGAGTAAGTAAGAATGGCCGAAACACTAATGCTCATGAAGGAATATGATATGTTCGGGATAAAGAGTGTTGAAAAGATTGAGGAGACAATCGACCAATTCACTCGAATAGTGAATCAACTTTCCATGGTGGATAAGAAAATCTCAAATGAAGACTTTGTCTCAAAACTCCTCAACTCTTTGCTAAGAGAATGGACACCTAAAGTCACCGTTATCACCGAATCAAAGAATCTCAAGACTCTTACCCTTCATGAACTATCCAGTAATCTTCTTACTCATGAAATTTTTATTGATGAACAAAATACGATGAACCCTAGCAAGCCCACACAAGAATCACACAAAGGATTGGTGGTATGATGAAGTTTCTCTTATTGTGAGAAAATTTAGAAAAATGACCACAAGAAAAAGGCCCAAGCAAGGAAGTTTTTCAAGAGACCATACAAGGATAAAAAGCAAGTGACAATTGCTATAGGTGTGGTCAACCCGGTCACTTCATTATCGATTGCCACATCAAGGAGCCACAAAAGCAAGAAAAGAAGGTTTTTCCTCAAAAGAAGAAAGCCCTAAATGCGGAGGTAACCACGTGAAATGATCTCCTCTCCTAAATGTTGGACTTGTCGCAATAGTTAATAATCCAAAAGCACAATATATTTGTCTCATGGCAATCGAGAATGACCTAGAGGAAAACTCTAACTCTTCAAATTTACAAGATTAAATAGGAGATTTGCAAGATGATTTTGAAATACTGAATTTAAAATATAAACACTTGAAGAAAGAATTTAAAAAATGCATATTAGAAAACAAGAGCTTGAATTATAAGAATATTTTGATGTTTCAAGATCATGACATCATACCCACCATGCATAAAACCGTAGCTCTTGAAAATGTATAAATTAGGAAAGAATGTGAGAGACTAATATTAGACTTACAAAAACTAGCCAATGGTAAAAATAATCTAGATAAATTACTTGGAAACTAAATACTTGGAAATGACAATCCGGTTTAGTATTTAATTCATCACATTCTTCCATTAAGCCTAAATCATTAAAGAAAAAGATAAATAAGAGGAAAACACAACATGACTCATCATCTTATAAAACAAGGCATGTAGCCACTTGTTTTCATTGTAACAAAGTAGGACATGTGAAGAGTGCATGTAGAGCTAGATTTGGTAGTATGCATGTTTGAAAGCCTAAGGTTTGACAAGATAATCCTAAAGGACCCAACCATCAAAGGGTAACAATGCATAAATCTCTTGGTTTTGTAGGCTTTGAAGATAAATGGCTTAGCCAAAGAAGAAGGAACCAAATGGCCATGGATAGCAGATGTTCAACACACATGACCAGAGACAAAACGTTCTTCACCAAGCTCAAGCTCCCAGATGGTGGAACTGTGCATCTTTGCAATGGGAGAGCTAGAATCCTTGGACATGGAGAAATTGGCAACTATTCTTTCACTGTTAATAATGTATTATATGTAGAAGGGCTTAAGTATAATTTGATAAATGTCAGCCAACTATGTGATGCTAATTTGAAGTTGAATTTGTGAAAAGAAAATGCATTGTGAAAAAGACTGATAAAATTATTTTTGAGGCTATAAGGAAAAATGATGTTTAAAATTTAGCACACATGATTTGATATCATAAAAAGTTTCTTGCCTAGTTGCCAAAAATGATTTGTCTCAACTATGGCATGTAGAGAAAAAGGAGTTTGAGTGATTTCAAAATACATGCTTTAAACGTGCATGACATATTGCATATAAATGTGCATGACATATTGCATAAAAACTTGCCTTATATAGTTCATATATAATGTTGTCGTACTAACGAGCCATGAAGCTTTAAAGCTTACATCAAATGGCAAACATTTTTTGTGTTTGAACTATTTTCAGGTGCCACCGTTAATGAACTAAACTAGTTCATTATGTGAAGTACTTAGTTAATTAAACTAAGTAGTTCATTAAAGGAAGCAATATTTGGACAAGGCACAAAGACAACAAGGTGAAGAAAGGAAAGTCTTCCACTCTCCTCTCCACACAATATACACGCCATTTATATATATGTATATATATATTTTCAAATATTTTGAAAAAGGCATGTACACATTTATTCCAACGTACTACCGACACGTTATATATTTTATGTACGTACGTTAACGTCACACCACTATATTTAACTCATATTTATGAGTATATTCAGGTCTTATATCATATGATATAAGTCATGGTGATGACAAATTTAATACGACACGTTAAAAGGTTCTAAACCGAAAATTGTCGCATCGGGCGAATACCGAAACTTCGCCAACGTGTCACGTACTTGCCATAAATAGATGGCCAGCCCCTACACTTCAAAAATAGCCATAAATTTCTTGGCTTACATGGTATGTGCAGCCATAAAATCATTCCAAGTTGGCACACAGAAATCACCCCACATCAAGGCCAAATTGTGGAGATTCTAATTTCAATTTTGTCACATGTCTAGGCGCCACTTTAATTAGCCTTATGAGCTGAATATTAATGTTTAATTTATGTATATTATGTGTAACATAATATATATAACATGTGCAAAAAGTTGGAATTTAATTAGAGAAAAATCGGGTAATCGATAAACATCGAAAATTCGATTTTCTAGTACACGACACATGGAACATTTTTGGCACATCATACAACAAGTATCTAGACACTTTTTACATATTTCATACATCTCAAAGTGTTCTAGAAAATTCAATTAAGGGCTGATTAGAATATACCATTTGTGTATTATTAAATGTGCACTATTTTACAAAATTTGCAAAAATAAAAGTCAGCACATGCCCAAGTCATTGTACACGCCTAGATCAGCTGATTTGGAGCATATGTGGAGCATTGTTGGCATATTGATTGGTCAAGAATAAAGCATGCAATTTTGGTGACATAAAGAAAGGAACTACAAAAGGTAACATTTCAAATTTATGTCACATTTGTAACACATGCTGAAAATTTCAGCATGTGTGGGAATGTATATGGCCGAAATATAAGCCACATTGTTGCCTAATTTTTATTCCATCAAAGATGAGAATATTGCATACTAAATGGTGATTGAATTATCCTTTGATTTCTTGGATTAAATCAATGCAAAATAGAAAATATTTTGAACAAAATGTGAATGTTACACTTGCTGAAATTTCAGCATGTGCAAGATGTGTATGGCCGATTTTGTTGGTGATTATTGTGGCAATTTGTTTTCCAAATTAGTTGGGATTGATTGTGAGATATTTGGCAAAGTTTGTATGATAATTTTGGCACATGTTTTAAGTGTTATTCTCAGATTTGTCTAGTCATCAAGTGATGATAACATCCAATCAATCAATGAGTGCCGAGTAAGTAAGAGCTTAATGATCATCCAATGAGGAGATGCCAAGTAAGCAAAGACATGTCACAATGCCATATACTCTTCCAAGGACTTAGAAGATAATTTTCAAGAGGGGAAGAGCACCAAGGGGGAACGGCCAACATCTTAAAAAGGAAAGGAAGAGAGCAAAACAAGAACAAGAACAAGTCTTGCAAATCATAAGATCAAAAACGCCTAGCATCTTCTTTTCTACACTCTCTTTCTTTCTTCTTCCTAAAAGCCTATTTTACTTACATACATATACTTGAATACGCTTCATCTAGACCGCCACATATTCTTTTATCATTGTAAAAGATTGATCAAGGTGTGATCAATCTTGAACTTGCAAGGTGGTGGTGTTCGTGATCATTGTATTCACATACAAGGTTTGTAAAGAGTTGGAGTTGGTGTGTAACTCCATCAACCCTGTGGTAAGGTATTATTTTGTGTTTGGTGATTAGTGCTAACCGAGGAAGGTGTCCTCGACGACTGGAATAGGTTGTTGATAATCGAACCAGTAAAAAATTCCTGGTGTCATTTACTTTCAGCACTGTTTATCGTTTTTGATCACGTTGGTAAAATAGTAAATGTATTTTAAAAGTTACGAACTTTCCAGAATCATAGCCACACATCTAAAGGTTATTTTGGCGCGAGTGTCAACCCTTTTGGACAAGTATAAATCATCCAAACGTCCAAAGATCAGAGACTAGTGCAGTCTGAGACTTTGATCGTATTTGACTAACTTCCCAAAAGAATTTTTCAAAACTATTTAAACCCATTTAGATACAACTTATAAGGGGTTTGTCTTTAAATTTTCGGAGAATTTGGAGTTACGTAAAAATAGGAATTAATTTTTCAAATCAGACTACCGTTTCTGGATAATTTGAACAATCTGACCACCAACGGTTTTTCAAGGGGTTAGAGGTTGAATTTTAATATGACATTTTTAGGAGATATTCAGAACATCTGAGGCTAGGTTCTCTCCAAATTTTAGAATTTTTGAAAACCTGCAAAATAGTTTTAAAAACGTTTTAAAACTGGTCTTGAAAATAGAAACTGTTTTCAGAAGTTGAGTTCTTGGTTCAAAACTATTTTAAAAACCACATTTGCCGCACCAACTATTCAACCCCCCTTCTAGTGGTGCCTTGCAGATCCTACAAGTGGTATCAGAGAGCAGGACACTCACATCAAAAGGGATCCAACGATCTAAGTGAGATGGCAACCACAAATTTCAAAAACGAACAAGAAGGTATGTCGAGTCAAAGGCCTCCTCTCTTTGACGGTGAGTCTTTCATTCAATGGAAATTAAGAATGAAGCTTTTTCTTATGGCAATTGATATTGATCTTTGGTCAATTATAGAAGATGGTCCTTTTGTTCCATCAAAGTAATCCACTGTAGATGGACTCACACTAGAGGTCGTTAAGTCTAGACAAGGGTATACTAATGAGGATAAAAAGAGACTAAGCATGAACGCTAGGGCTATGCAGTTACTTTTAAATGGATTAAGTAAAAGTGAATCTAGCAATGCCTCAAATTGTTCTGTTGCTCAAGAAATATGGAGAATATTTGAAATAAAACATGAAGGCACTAGTCAAGTAAAAGAGTCCAAGATAAACATGCTTATGTCCACACTCGAGTCGTTTAAATTATTGCCTAATGAATCTATCGTTGATATGGATCTTCGCTTGACTAAGATCTACAATTCTCTTGAGTCTCTTGGCAAAGCCTTTACTATGCAGGAAAAGGTACAAAAGGCCTTGCGAAGCCTTCCATCCGAGTGGGACCCTAAAGTAACGACAATAGAAGAAAGCAAAGAAACTAAGTCAATCAAGATGGAAGAATTAATTGGATCACTTAAGGTTTATGAGAACAAACTCACCATAAGGAAATCAGAATCATCAAAACAAGGTAAAGCTATTGCATTTAAATCAAATGAATACGTCTCTACTTTCTCTGATCACATAGATGATAGTGATTCTGAATCGCATAACGATGACTCAATTTTATTGGCTAAAGGCTTAAGAAAATTCATGAGAAAGTCGTTTAGAAATAAAAATAAGGTCACTTCGACTAAAAAAATAGGATTAAGACAAACGACAAAGATGTTAAATGTCATGAATGCGGTAAACTTGGACATCTATCATATGACTGCCCTAATAAGGACAAGCAAACAAATAAATATCCTGACAAGGATCGGAACAAGAATAGACTCATCTCAGAACTTAAGCAAAAGAAACGAGCTCCCAAAGCCTCCTCTTGCAGTGACACATCGGATTCCGAAACCGGAATAGAAAAGGAGACTGCACAAGTATGCTTTGTGTCCAAAGCATCAACCGAGGTATCATTTTACTCTGATTCTGGCTCTGAACCTTCTTATGATGATCTTTTTAGTCAGTACTTAGAATTGCATAAATTTACTACGACGCTCGCGAAATAAAAGAATCGATTAATTGAAGACCAGAAACTGTTTGAATCTTCTAACGAGAATCTTGTCACTCAATTAAACGATTCAAAAGAAGAGTCATCATGCATCAGTACTGCATTAAAGACAGAGATCTCATCATTGACCACACAAAATAATGAAATTAAATCCGAGATTTCAAGTTTGAAATCAAGGAATACAGACTTAGAGAAAATGATGAAACAGTTTGATACGGGATCTAACATGGTAGAGCGTATTATCTTATCACAAAAGCATGATAGTGATAAAACAGGTTTAGGATACATTGAAACAAATGAAGTATCCATTAAACCAACCAAGTTCGTAGTGTCTAAGAAAGTAGACACCCAAAACAAAAAACGGCGTCTAAGATGACGCAAAGACCCCCTCTCCCCTACTCACACCCTACTTCTTCCTCATATCACGCGAAATACAATTTTGTGCCATATAGATATGAGAAGAAACAAGTGATGCATACGCGTCATCCATTTCATTCATCTAGATCACGCACTATGCACGCAAATACAAGGACATATCAAAAACGTCCTACATATAATGAGTATAAAGGAGTTCTTGGCCAAAAGGCCTAAAGTGCACTCACCACATGTTTACTACATTGCACCTTCATTTAGCTTCTTGCCATTTGCTAGACCAAGAAGGATCACTCAAGTATGGGTACCGTAAGGTACTTTTACTAAAAGGTGAATAACTAACTCGTAAGGACCCAAAATTAAAAGGGTATCTAAATCATTTTTACACATTGCAGGGAACCCACACATCAAAAGATACATCAATCAAATGGTTTCTTGACAATGGCTGCTCAAGGCACATGACGGGTGACCCAAGACTATTCACGAAATTAAAGGTCACAAAAGGCGGATCCGTGACCTTTGGAGACAACAACGAAGGCAAGATCATTGGAAAAGGTACAATTGGAAACCCAATCACTCTTCAAATCTCTAACTTCTTTTTGGTAAGCAACTTATCTTATAATATTCTTAGCGTTTCGCAATTCATTGACATTGGTTTTGATATGTGTTTCACTCACCCATATTGTAATATAATAAATAAAAATGGAGAAACAGTCTTAAAAGGAAAACGGGAAGGTAACATTTTTACGTTTTCTATGGATGATATGTTAGACGCTAAGGTTAAGTGTTTCATGTCAAATGAACCTAACGTAAATTTGTGGCATAGACGTTTAGGACATATTGGCATTTCTACAATAGAAAAACTCCAACAAAAGAACATAATACAAGGATTGCCTACGCTTGATTTAGACAACCTTCAGTTGTGTGAATCTTGTATAAAAGGCAAACAAACACATGAGTCACTAAAACCCAAAAATGAAATAAGCACAACTAGAGTTTTAGAATTACTACACATTGATTTGTTTGGTCCTAGTCGCACTACGAGTCTTGGTGGGTGTCATTATGCTTGCGTGATTGTTGATGATTTTTCTCATTATACTTGGACTTTATTTCTTGCACATAAGGATGATAGCGCTATTGAAATTGCCAAACTGATAAAACAACTTGAAAATCAATATGTTGTCAATGTGAAAAAGATAAGAAGCGATACAGGCGGTGAGTTTAAGAATAAGGACATGATTTCATTTTGCGAAGAAAAAGGAATTAAACACGAGTTTTCGCCACCTAGAAATCCACAATTAAATGGAGTAGTAGAAAGAAAGAATAGGAAATTACAAAAATTGCTAGAACTATGTTGTGCGAAAATAAGTTGCCTAGATTTTTGTGGGTGGAAGCCGTAAACTGTGCATGCTACATAGTAAATCGCTTATCCATTAGAAAGAAAATAAATAAGACGCTTTATGAGATATTAAATGATTGCATGCCTAAAATTCACTATTTTCGTGTTTTTGGATGCAAATGTTTTGTTTTAAATACAAAAGACAATTTAGATAAATTTGAATCTAAATCAATTGAATGCATCTTTGTTGGATTTTCTGTAAATTCAAAATCATATAGATGTTGTGATCCTCTCACTAGACAAATCATAGAATCTATTCATGTGAAGTTTAATTAATTTGGTGAGATTGACAAAGATAAAGAATATGATGACGATTTTGAATTGAAACCCGTTTTGAATGATGATGATGGCACGTTTGATATGCATGATATACTAGAAATGCATGATCACTTAGAAATGCATAAGAACATAGAAAATAATCAACCAAGATGTCATAGAGATCACCCACATGATCTCATTATAGGCGATATCACTCACGGTGTGCGACCACGTAGAAGAATAACTTCGGATGAAATAAATCAATTTCATGCTATGATTTCCGAAATTGAACACAAAAATGTGCATGATGCTTTGAGTGATTCTTCTTGGATAGATGCTATGCATGACGAACTTAATCAATTTGTTAGAAATGAAGTATGGGATTTAGTGCCACGACCACAAGATAAGGCCATAATAGGCACAAAGTGGGTGTTTAGAAATAAAATGAATGAACAAGGAAAAGTTTTAAGAAATAAAGCTAGACTTGTAGCACAAGGCTATAATCAAGAAGAAGGAATTGATTATGATGAAACATTCGCACCCGTAGCACGTTTAGAAGCTATACGAATTTTACTTGCCATTGCTTGCATGAAAGGTTTTAAACTCTATCAAATGAACGTGAAAAGTGCATTCTTAAATGGATTCATACAAGAAGAGGTATACGTGAAAGAACCACCCGGTTTTGAAGATTTGAAACATCCCGATCACGTGTACAAACTAAAGAAGGCACTACACGGTCTAAAGCAAGCACCTAGAGCATAGAATGATCGTTTTGCTACTTTCCTTTTAGAAAATGATTTTAAAAGAGGTACTATAGATAGTACATTATTTTTGAAACAAGATAAAGCGGATTTACTTATTATTCAATTTTACGTTGATGACATTATTTTCGGCTTTACTTCTCATAAAGTTGTTGAAGATTTTGAAAATTGCATGAAATCCGAATTTGAAATGTCTATGGTCGGCGAATTGAACTATTTTCTTGGCTTGCAAATTAAGCAATCGAGTAAAGGTATTCACATAAGCCAAGCTAAATACGTAAATGATATGATTAAAAAGTTCAATTTTGAGAATTTAAAACCATCCTCTACCCCTATGAGTGTTACCACTAAATTAGATAAAGATGAACATGGTAAGGATTTTGATAATGCCTTATATAGATCTATGATTGGTTCTTTGCTATATCTTACTTCTAGTAGGCCTTATATCATGTTCAGTGTATGTATGTGTGCACGTTTTCAAAGTCAACCTAAAGTGTCTCACTATAATGCGGTAAAAAGAATATTCCGCTATATTAAGCACACACCTACTTTAGGCATTTGGTATGGTAAAGATTGTGACTTTAATTTGCATGCCTACACTGACGCTGATTATGGGGGATGTAAGATAGATAGAAAAAGCACGAGTGGCACTTGCCTATTTATAGGAAACTCCCTTATTTCATGGTTTTCCAAAAACCAAGCAAGCGTAGCTTTATCCACTACTGAAGCTGAGTACATAACACTTAGTCTTTGTTGCACACAATTACTATGGATAAAACAACAACTTACGGAATTTTGAATTATCGGAAATAAAATTCCTATATGTTGTGATAGTATGAGTGCAATTAACCTATCTAAGAATCCCGTCTTACATTCTAAGGCCAAGCATATAGAAGTATGCTATCACTTTCTTCGTGATCAAGTAAATAATAGTGACATTGTCATAGATCACGTACGCACAGAGGCACAAGTAGTGGATATCTTCACTAAAGCCTTAAATCAAGCCACGTACAAAAATCTTTGTTCTAAATTAGGCATGATTTCTGCTGAATTAATTTGATTCTCTTTCCATATTTACGTGCATATTTTGATTGACATTCCAAAATAAGGGGGAGAGAATGCATGATTTAAGGGGGAGAGAGAAAGTGATTGCATAAATCAAGAGGGAGCGGTTTGAAATTTAAAATTCAAAATTTGAATTTATTCATGATTGAAGAGGGAGCGATAGAATTTAAATCATGAATGTAGGTTATTTTGAAAATCATCAAAAGGGAGAGACTGTAGAGAAAAAGGGGTTTGAGTGATTTCAAAATACATGATTTAAATGTGCATGACATATTGCATAAAAACGTGCATGACATATTGCATAAAACTTGTCTTATATAGTTCATATATAATGTTTTCGTACTAACGAGCCACGAAGCTTTAATGCTTACATCAAATGGCAAACATTTGTTGTGTTTGAACTATTTTCAGGTGCCACCATTAATGAACTAAACTACTTCATTAAGTGAAGTACTTAGTTAATTAAACTAAGTAGTTCATTAAAGGAAGCAATGTTTGGATAAGGCATAAAGGCAACAAGGTGAAGAAAGGAAAGTCTTCCACTCTCCTCTCCACACTCTATACATGCCATTTATATATATGTATATATATATTTTCAAATTTTTTGAGAAAGACACGTACACATTTATTCCAACGTACTACCGACACGTTATATATTTTACGTACATACGTTAACGTCACACCTCTATATTTAACTCATATTTATCAGTATATTCAGGTCTTATATCATATGATATAAGTCATGGTGATGACAAATTTAATACGACACGTTAAAAGGTTCTAAACCGAAAATTGTCGTATCAGGCGAATACCGAAACTTCGCCAACGTGTCACGTACTTGCCATCACCATGACTAATATCCATAAATTTCGTGGCTTACATGGTATGTGCAGCCATAGAATCATTCCATGTTGGCACACGCAAATCACCCCACATTAAGGCCAAATTGTGAAGATTCAAATTTCAATTTTGTCACATGTCTAGGCGCAACTTTAATCAGCCTTATGAGCTGAATATTAAAGTTTAATTTATGTATATTATGTGTAACATAATATATATAACATGTGCAAAAAGTTGGAATTTAATTAGAGAAAAATCGGGTAATCGATAAACATCGAAAATTCGATTTTCTACATACACGACACATGGAACGTTTTTGGCACATCATACAACATGTATCTAGACGCTTTTTACATATTTCATACATCTCAAAGTGTTTTGGAAAATTCCATTAAGATCTGAATGGAATATACCATGTGTATATTATTAAATGTGAACTAGTTTACAAAGTTTGCAAAAATAAAATTCAGCACATGGCCAAGTCATTGTACACACCTAGATCAGCTGACTTGGAGCATACGTGGAGTATTTTTGGCATATTGATTGGCCAAGAATAAAGCATGTAATGTTAGTGACATAAATAAAAGGAACTACAAAAGGTAACATTTCAAACTTATGTCACATTTGTAACACATGGTGAAAATTTCAGCATGTGCACAATGGCTGGCAAATTTTTCCACTAATATGAGTCATATTTTATGTCTTGATTAAGGTGGATTAATTGGAAGATAATTTGGAAGTATTTTGAATAAGTTATGGAATTAAAGTGGTGATATTGTTGAATATCACACATGCTGAAAATTTCAGCATGTGTGGGAATGTATATGGCCGAAATATAGGCCACATTGTTGTCTAATTTTTATTCCATAAAAGATGAGAATATTGCACACTAAATGGTGATTGAATTATCCTTTGATTTCTTGCATTAAATCAATGCAAAATGGGCAATATTTTGAACAAAAGGTGAATGTTACACATGCTGAAATTTCAGCATGTGCAAGATGTGTATGGTCGATTTTGTTGGTGATTATTGTGGCAATTTGTTTTCCAAATTAGTTGGGATTGATTGTGAGATATTTGGCAAAGTTTTTATGATGAGTTTGGCACATGTTTTAAGTGTTATTCTCAGATTTGTCTAGCCATCGAGTGATGACAACATCCAACCAATCAATGAGTGCCAAGTAAGTAAGAGCTTAATGATCATCTAATGAGGAGATCCCAAGTAAGCAAAGACATGTCACAATGATGCCATATACTCTTCCAAGGACTTAGAAGATAATTTTCAAGAGGGGAAGAGTACCAAGGGGGGACGGACAACATGTTAAAAAGGAAATGAAGAGAGCAAAACAAGAACAAGAACAAGCCTTGCAAATCATAGGATCAAAAACACCTAGCATCTTCTTTTCTACACTCTCTTTATTTCTTCTTTCTAAAAGCCTATTGTACTTAAATTCATATATTTGAATATCCTTCATCTAGACCACCACATATTCTTTTATCATTGTAAAAGATTGATCAAGGTGTGGTCAATCTTGCACTTGCAAGGTGGTGGTGTTCGTGATCATTGTATTCACGTACAAGGTTTGTAAAGGGTTGGAGTTGGTGTGTAACTCCATCAACCCTGTGGTAAGGTGTTATTCTGTGTTTGGTGATTAGTGCTACCCCAGGAAGGTGTCCTCGAAGACTGGAGTAGGTTGTTGATAACCGAACCAGTATAAAATTCCTGGTGTCATTCACTTTCAGGATGTGGATAATAGGCTGACCGATTTTCACCATTTATGTCTTGATTAAGGTGGATTAATTGGAAGATAATTTGGAAGTATTTTGAATAAGTTATGGAATTAAAGTGATGATATTTTTGATTATCACACATGCTGAAAATTTCAACATGTGTAGGAGTGTGCATGGCCGAATTTTAGGCCATATTATTGTCTAATTTTTATTCGATAAAATATGAGAATATTGCATACTAAATGATGATTGAATTGTTGGATTAAATCAATGCAAAATACGCAATATTTTAAATAAGAGGTGGATGTTACACATGCTGAAATTTCAGCATGTGCAAGACATGTCATGGCCGATTTTTTCATCCTTTTTTTGTGAGGAAATTATCTTGCTTAATTTATGTGATGATCTTGGAAGTTATGGTAATTGTTTTATGATGATTTTGGCTCATGTTTTTAGTGGAATTCTCATATTTTCCTAGTCATCAAGTGATGCCAACATTCAACCAATCAATGAGTGCCAAGTAAGCAAGAGTTAAATGATCATCCAATGAGGAGGTGCCAAGTAAGCAAGATCATGTCACAATGATGCCACATATTCTCCCAAGGACTTAGAAGATAATTTTCAAGATAAGTAATAGCAACAAGGGGGCGGCCAAATGAAGGTTAAAAGGAAAGAAAGAAGAGCAAAACAAAGACAAGAAAAAGCATTGCAATCTTGAAGCTAAAAACGCCTGCACTCTTCTTCTTCTACACTCTCTTTCTTTCTTCTTCCTAAAAGCCTATTGTACTTACATTCATATACTTGAATAGGCTTATCTTAGACCACTGCACATTCTTTATCTTTGTAAAAGATTGATCAAGGTGTGATCAATCTTCAATCTTGCAAGGTGGTGGTGTTCGTGTGCATTGTATTCAACATACAAGGTTTGTAAAGGGTTGGAGTTGGAGTGTAACTCCATCAACCCTGTGGTAAGGTGTATTTGTGTTGTGTGATTAGTGTGAACCGAGGAAGGTGTTCCTCGAAGACTGGAGTAGGTTGTTTAGAACCGAACCAGTATAAAATTCTTGGTGTCATTTACTTTCATCACTTATATTCTGTTTCAGCACTGTTTATCCTTTTTGATTACGTTCGTAAAAATAGTAAACGTTTTTCAAAAATTACGAAACTTTCCAGAATCATAGCCACACGTCTTAAGGTTAATTTGGCAAAAGTTTCAACCCTTTTGGACAAGTATAAGTCAATCAAACATCCAAAGTTCTGAGACTAGTGCAGTCAAATATAACATGTAATTGTTTAGCGATTAAAAGTTCAGAGCATTTGGAGTTACGTAAAAATAGGAATAAATTTTTCAAAACAGTCTACCGTTTCTGGCAGATTCGTGCAATCTGACCACCAACAATTTTTGAAGGAGTTAAAGGTTGAATTTAAATCAGAAAGTTTTAGGAGACACTCATAATATCTGAGGCTAAATTCTCTCAAAATTTCAGAATTTTTGAAGACCTAAAATCTGGTTTTAAAAACGTTTTAAAACTAGTCCTGAAAACAGAAACTATTTTCAAAAGTTGAGTTCTTGAGTCAAAACAATTTTAAAAACCACACTTTCTGCACCAACTATTCAAACCCCCCTCCTAGTGGTGCCTTGCATATCCTACAAATCAAACAGAAATATTTCTCATACTCATCTTGTTGATACACAAAATTTTGAAAATGCATCTCATATTCCGGAAATTGAAAATCATCTAAATGATGATGATACGTCACTTCTGGAAAGTGATCATGAGGAAGTTGTAGGAGATGACTCCAACCTTCCTAGATCATTCAAGCATAATAGTACTCACCCACATGAGTTGGTCATAGGTGATTTAAAAAGGCGTATCACCACACGAAGGCAATATAGAGAGAATGCATTTGTCTCTCTTATAGAGTCTAAGAATGTCAAAGATGCACTTCTTGATTAAAATTGGATCTTAGCTATGCAAGAAGAATTAAACCAATTTGAAAGAAGTGATGTTTGGGAGTTGGTTCCCAAACCACTTTATCATCCCATTATTGGTACGAAATGGGTATTTCGTAACAAGATGGATGATCAAGGAAATGTCACTAGAAACAAAGCTATATTAGTTGCTCAAGGATACCGACAAGAAGAAGGTATTGATTTTACTTAGACATTTGCACTAGTAGCACGGCTTGAAGCCATTTGAATTTTATTTTCATATGCTTGATACAAAGATTTTAAAATTTACCAAATGGATGTTAAATCTGCCTTCTAGAACTGTGTTATTCAAGAAGAAGTGTATGTTGCACAACCTTCCGAGTTTGAATGTCATGATTCACCACATCATGTCTTCAAACTTAAAAAGGCTCTTTATGGCCTTAAACGAGTTCCAAGAGCTTGGTACGAGAGGTTAAGTACTTTTCTTCTTAATAATGGATTCTCAAGGGGTAAATTTGACACTACTTTGTTTATCAAATAACAAGGTAGAAATCAATTAATTGTACAAGTGTATGTTGATGATAATATTTTTGATGCTACTAACCATTGTCTTTGTGTGGAATTTGCTAGCTTAATGCAAAGTGAATTCGAGATGAGTATGATGGCACAGCTAAATTACTTTCTTGGACTGGAAATCAAGCAAACTGAAGAAGGAGTGTACATCTCTCAAACCAAATACACGACGGGCTTGCTCACAAAGTACAATTTTGTTGAAGGAAGAGATATAAACACCCCAATGAGCACAAGTTCCAAGCTTGACAAGGATGAGAAAGGAAAGCATATCAAAGTAACCTTGTATCGTGGCATTATAGGTAGTCTACTTTACTTGACTGTGAGTAGACCTGATATTTTACATGTAGTGTGCTTATGTGCTAGATTTCAAAGTGATCCTAGGGAAATGCATCTAATTTTGGTAAAACACATTCTTAGATACCTTAGATGTACTTTGAAATTAGGGTTATTTTATCCTAAAAATGCATGTTTCAATTTACGGGAATATTGTGACTCCGATTATGCGGGGACTCTTGTTGGTAGAAAGAGTACATTCGGGACTTGTCAATTTCTTGGTGATTGTCTTGTTTCTTGGTTTTACAAAAACAAAACAGTGTTTCTCTTTCTATGACGGAATCCGAATATGTGTCGGCTGCCTCTTGTTGTGCACCATTGTTATGGATGACAAACACCTTATTTGATTATAACATTCACTTCTCTAAAGTGCCTATTTTGTGTGGTAACACGTCTGCTATCAACATTGCAAAAAATCCCGTCCAACATAGTCGAACTAAGCACATTGAAGAGAGATATCATTTCATCTGTGATTGCGTACAAATTAACTTGGTTAGTGTGAAATTTGTTCCTACACGTGACCAATTAGTAGACATATTCACGAAACCCTTGCCTAGTGATGTCTTTGCATCTATAAGAAGCAGGTTGGGGTTGCTTAACATAGGATGATAATAACACATCTTAAGTTTGATCAAGAAAATTTTCAAATTTTCATGGTCAGTACACCTAATGCGCTTTATGACAATTAATTTAGGCGCTCAATATTACATTAAGCGCTTGATGCTAAGGATGTCACTCGTTCGAAGTGACATCAGGCGCTCTTTGTTTCTCAATACATGCGTTCGAAGTGGCATTAAGCACTTCATCTAAAATGGTTCACTCGTTCAAAGTGATATTAAGCGCTCAATCCACTTACCCACAACCGTTCCAAATCAATTTAGGTGCTTCATTTGAGTTTATAAATCCGTTTGAAGTAACATTATGCTACTCCAGTAAGGAAAAGAAAAAATTAATATTTATAGTAGTAAAAGAACTATAAAATAAATACTTTTTATTTTATACCACCCTTTCTCCTTCCTATGACTCCTCAAAACCCCCATCCATTACTACTCTTATCCCTAACCATAATTTCTTCTTAAATGATAAGACACTCAATAGCTAAAAGAAAACTTCCACACACTAATTAAAAAGGGCCTAAACGGCCAAACAAAAGGAAAATAGCAAATAGAAGAAGAAAAGAAGGTGTCGTGGGGAGTTGATAGGAGAAAAGAGAGAAATAGAGAAAAGAGAGGAAAAAGAGCAAAAAGAAGAGATAAAAAAAGAAGAAGGTGAAGAAGGAAGCCTACACCACCTCTACCACCATCAATACCACCACATCACCAGCATTAATTTTAGTCTACAATCAAAAGATTGGGGGCCCTCTCTTTTTAAGTTTATTTCATATATGAATTATTTGCTATGTGCTTTATTTATTGTTTATTCGGTATTTTTTAATTCAAATTGTTATGTTATATGCTTTGGTTGTTTCCTTTGATGCATAAAAATGTTATGTACATATATGTGGGTGTTGTTTTTGGGATTTATTTGAGTAAAACATTTAAAAAGATTTCTATAGAAATACAAGGTTTTAGATAGGTGCTTTTAAATAAATATATATAACCATGTAGAGGTTTTGGTTAATAATATATATATATAAAAAATAAAAAAAAAGGTTTTTGCCAAATTGAGTATAAGGCACGTTTGTTTATTTTTGTTTGTTGAGATTAATACATTTATAAAATTTGTAAATAGATTTTTTATTGAAAATATAGCTATATATTGATTTTTGATGGAATTGGGCAGAGAGGGGTGTCGGTGAAAAGTTAGCCCAATAGGGGGAAAATGGAAGAAAATAAGGGGAGAAGGGGCTAGCTTGATTGGGCTGCAGAAAAAAAGGGCCAGGGGGCTATGTGGGCTAGCGCATGCACTGTGGGTTGGGTGGTGGTGGCGGGTTTAGGGAGGGGGTTGTTTGGGCCATTCTTTCCTTTTAAAAAAACAAAAAGTGTTTTTCTTTTCTTTTAGCTTTAATAAGAACAACCTGTGTTAAATTAAGGAAAAAACATGTTAAATAACAAAAAATAAAAAATGTAGCGAGATGGTTTTAGACTATGTAAGCTGAAAAAAATGTTATTCTGAATATATAAAAGGGGTAAAAACTTGGTAAGGAAATATAAAAAAATAGTAGGTATTTATATAAACATAAATACTAAAAACATGATACAGGATACGTAGAGAAAAAAAAATAAAGTAAAATAATTTCGTCAATAGGTAATAGATTTATATTTGTATATAAGAGAGTTAAAAATTTTAAATTAATTAAGAGGAGATGTGTAGAATTGTTGTCATGTGGAAAGTAGTGAAGAAAAGAGGAAAGGGAAAAATGTGTCGTGCGGCATACTACATTGCATTTCATAGCGTGTGGCCTACGGGCATGTGGTCCCTTGGGACATGTGGCCCTATGTGGCGTGTGGTCTTCGGACGTGTGGTCCTTCAGGACGTGTGGCCCTATGAGATGTGTGGTCCGGCAGGGCGTGTGGCTTGACGAGGCGTGTGGTAGAATCACCTCGAGGTTCATGCATTGCACGGTAGAGAGGCAGACATTCGTATGTTGAGATACCGTTGCGTGTGACACAAGCATGCATCATGACATCGCATAATTGTTGTGCTGTGCTTTTATTTATTTATTTAGTTGTTCATGTTTATTCTTGTGCTACGTGTTAGTTGTTGCCATATATGAAATTGTTTGGAAAGAGGCGGGAACCTACTGAGTGATATTTCTATATCACTCGCCCCTTTATTTTTCCACAGGTGAGTAGGAGTACGACTACATATACATAGAAGACGGAGATGAGTTCAGGAAGTTGGGTAGTTAGCCAGAAGATGTTTACTTTGGCAGTATTATTTCTTTTATGATAAGATGTAATAGTGGACTCAGACTTGGTAATTATCTGATGTTAAATGGATGTTGAAATAAAATGAATGTTCGTTTTACTTATTTCGCTTCTACTGTGAAATTTTCTACGTCACTGCTGACGTGTAAAAGAATTGAACGACGCCTTGTAGCTCTAGTAGCATACTACGACGGGTGCACCGTTCCCGATGCTAGGGTCCGGGAGCAGGACGACACAGATTAGGCGCCTAAACTCTAATATTTCACTATCATACCAGGTGTCTCTTTAGCTTTTCGCACGAATTGAAGGATTTCACTGCGCAGCCATTCCTCTTTCCCACGTTTTCTCTCCTCTTTCCCACGATCAACCCACACTTCCCCATCATGACTTTAATCTTCCACTCCTTCAATTTCCCATTTCCCAAACTACCTCTCCATCTCCCCCCCATGTTCTCCTTCTCTATCCCTTCATCTTCCTCCTCCACTTCATCTCCTTCTTAAAACTCTTCATCTTCCCACATTAACTTTATCAATTACTCCCACTCTCCCACTACCTCTCTATCTCAACACCTCTGCCTCCTCATCTTCCTTCCCTTCCTTTTTTAAATTCCATCCTTCTTCTTCATCTCCTCTCACAAATCTATTTCAATCATCTTCTTCAAACAAATTCCAACTTCTCCTTCTCACATTCAAGATGGCTTCTGCAGGACCTTCAAGGCAAACACAAATGGGATACAAACGCAAGTAAACCGCTGGCATTGTTGAACCTCAAGAACTCATCCCTATCCGCGAAGGGCTATTCCTTGGATGAAAAAATTGGATTCTGATGCCACTAAACCACCTCCTCATGCGGCAAAAGGTACTCATTTATCTGGCAACTCCCATCTTCTCTTCCAAGAATGGAGTAGCAACAAGAGACCAGTGGTGCCCCTCAAACTCATCCGCATTGATGACTTTACAGAGGCACACAACACAAATCAAGTCATCACCCTCCTTGATCATCAAGGATGGACGCCTCTTTGGTCCAAATGCGGTATGATGGAATATTCCCGAGACCACACTATCATGTTTTACGCAAACATGTGGATTACTCCAAAATCTGAGTCCCATCAGTTCACTCTGCACACCGTTGTTGCTGGTACACTCCTCAGTTTGTCTATTCAAGAAATATATGATGTTCTTGGAGTAAGAAATGAAGGGTTGGTTGATTGATCCGTATTTGACTGGAGCAACAAATACGGAGTTTATGAGCAGGACGTAAAGGTTGATGTGGGATATCTTCCCACAAAGAAGACTCAAAATATGTCCCTGGTAAACCACATTCTATTAGCTGTGGTCACCTACTGCGTCAACAGTAAGTCTACTAGAAATCCAAGCAACATAGATTTCTACGTCACTTACCGTATCAAACATGACATCCAGCTCAACTTTGTTTGAATCATTGTGGAAGTCATGATGGCGGCTCTTTGAAAAGGGTCAAAGGTCTTACCCTTTGCCAACATTGTCACCATACTGTTGAAGACCAAAAGCATCAACATACCTAATGGCGATATGACAAGGGTGGCAAAGACAAACTTTTACGATAACTTCAACATTGCTCAAGCCGTTGATTCTCAGCAAAGAAAAGACATTACTATTCCGGATATAGATGATGAGGTTGACGAAGGACCTTCAGAAGAAGGAGGTGATAGCAGTAATACAGCATTGCTATCACGTATTGAAGCACTTGAATAGATTGTTCCACGGTTGCAACTTTGTGATGACGAGCATGAAGCTCGGCATGCGCAAAATGAATACCGCATGGCAGCATTAAAAAATGCTCTCATGCATCTCAGTCCGTTGGCGCTTCCTCCTTATTTTGATGATTTAGAGGGAGAAAATGGTGGTGGTGCTGCAGGCAGCTCTGGTGGTGCTGAAGGATCCATGAGTGGATTTGTGGATTTTGCAACCGGTGGAGGTTTTGGCTTTGGAGGATTCACACCTCCAGGTGGAGGTGCTAGTTGCGGAAATGCTTAATTTTTTTTTTCAAAATTGTTTCTGTTCTTCCTGTTTTTTTTGACATGTGTAAAAATTCTCACTTGGAATAAAAATGGAAACATGTTACTTGGTTAAAATTTGATGATGATTTTTTGGTTAAACATTGCTTGCATCATTATTGTTGACTCATCAAAGTCCAAGTTAAGAATTACTTACGCATGAAGTGAGGGGGAGCATAGGTTAAAGGAGAGCTAACTTTGAAAAGCTGGGCACATTGTGAAATAATCAAAAAGTGGGAGAATGTTAGAATATGGTAAGTTTTGATGATTTGTACAATTGACACTTTGAACACCAATAAAGCGGCTGATGTGAAGTGTTTGAAAATCAGTACACTTCGAACGCCTACATAAGGCGCTTTATGTGAAGAGGTTGGACTCCAGTATACTTCGAACGCCTACATTAGGCATTTCAAGTGAAGTGTTTGGATTCAAGTATACTTCGAACGCCTACATTAGGCGCTTCCAGTGTCAGTATGTAAAATAGTACACTTTGAAGGCTTAACAAAGCGCTTCATGTGTATTACAAAGTCAAAAGAACTTTTCCCCCAAAATGGGCACGTACATCAAATTACTTTTTGGAAAAAGTAAGAATTACTTCGAACAAGTATGAAGGCTAAGATGAGGCGCTTCATGTGACTTCGAACGAGTTCTGTTGCCCGCTTTGGGCGCTCAATGTAACATCAAATGCCTATTCAAAAACACATTAAGCGCGCCATGTCACATTGAACGCCTGTTCAATAAACACTTAAGGCGCTTTATGTGACTTATGACACAAAGGTTTTATGCTATACTTTCTAATGTTTACTTGGCATTTTGTACCCTCCCTTTTAGTGCGATTTCACAGGCTCTCTCTCATTGTTGGAGAAGTCACCTTTCCTCTTTAAGCTTTCAACAAGAAGCTTCTCCAAGAAGCTTGCATCCATCCAAGAAAAGATCTCCAATGTTGAGGACATGCCATCACAAGAATACAAAGGCCATTATTGGCTCCTGCAATCATCTCAAACGGCTGAAATTTGAAAGGAGATAAAACAAGGGCTTCATCTCTTCCATCTCCAACTTTCTACCATTCAAGCTCTCACGTTTCTCTCAAAGCTCAAGCTCTCAAAATAGTTGTATTGTGATTTTACTTTATTTGTGAGTTTTGTAAAGAAGAAGAGTGTTCTTCTTGTTGAGTGAAGATTGTGAGAGGCTAAGTGTAGACTAGTTATCAAGAAGTAAGGGTACTTCTTGTTTGAAGAAATCCAAACCTTAGAAGGTTAGTTGATAGTGTGGTGGTGCACTATACTCTGTACAAGAATTCTTTGAGGGCAAATAAGTTCTTTGGAGGCTAGACTTCAAGGGGTTAGTTTTCTTGGTTGTGGTCTAGGCGTGTGGCCTATTTTTCCATTCTAATTAGATTTTATTTTTGATTCTTCCCCCCGCCCCCAAAGAAATAACAATCCCCTATTCAAAATCCTTCTTGTGAAAAATCAAGAATATAGAGAAGTAGAGTAATTTGACTTGAACCTCTATACATACTTGTGTTCTTTATTCTTCCGAAAAGTTTTATTCTTTTCAAGAACACATCCAAGTATTGGTTGCAATAGAAAACGAAAAACATTCAAGAAAATGTTCATACTTAGTGAACACACTATTCAACCCCCCTTCTAGTGTGTTCTAAGGGACTTAACACTATGGCGGGGATGGTTGACGGTTTTGCAATGGGAGGGGAAACAGTGAGTTTTCCTTCAAGATTCGAATTGATAGGAAAGGAAAACAAGAAATCCTACCGTTAATCTTTAAAAGAAACTAGTAAGACAAAGCTTACCTGTAGTCTTGCTTGAAAAGTCTTGTCTCCTTCTTACCTTGTGTTAATGCCGAAAATTTGGGAAGGGTCTTGCAGTAAATAGAAAGCTTAGAAGGGAGGTTGAAGGCAGAACTATGGAGTTCAAGAGTGGTGTCGTTGATATCGGGAAGGATGGAAGGTTGGAGAAGGTGGAGTGGAAGGAAGTAATCTTCCTCCATTAGAGGGGCAGACCATCAGCCATGGGGAGGGGAGAAAAGAAAGGGGTAGGCTAGGTTTTAGGTGAATAGGTTAAATGATAGATTGACGGAGATATTTTCTTTTCCTACTTGAAGATATTTTATTTAGAGAGTTCTAGAATGGGGCTAGGGCTTTATGTTGAGGGCTTTGGTTAGAAGACTTTAGGTGTTTGGGCTTCAAGGAAACGGGTGGCTGGCCCTTAAGTGTTGGGGTTGGGTAATTTTTCCATCTCCAATTTTAAGTCTACTTGGTTATATTATACATCAATTACTAATTGGTGTATTTAATCAAATATCCTCAAATATTATTATGCGTTACATAACAATTTAATTTATTAATATTATAACTTTCGATGAATCAAAGCGCACTTGTTGCAAAATATACGAACACTTGCGGTGCGGTTGCAACACCTTCTCTACACTTTTTGTGAAATTCTGTAATAACCAATTCACATGATAATCGTTATTTATATACGGTGCTTCTTTTGTCTGTATGATATCAATAGTCAATCATTCTTTTCTATTAATGTCTTGAAAAAAGTCTTCATCCTCACTTTAGATGGTTATTATTAGCTCATCTTCGAAATCTATCTTTTTAATATTAACTGCTAAACTATGTTATTTTCCAAAACTAAGTTTTAAATGTTAAATTCTAGGTGACATATGACGTGAAAAAAGGAGTATCTGTTATGGTAATTTTTTTTATTAATGTATATAGTATGATTTCATATGATATAGTGCGATTTTAGGATTATACTCGCATTCCCTGCCTAGTATATAAATGGATGGTTTTGTTTAAAAAAAAAAAAACATATACCTTCTTCATTGTGTACGGCATAATCTGAATGTCTAGCTTGAATTCTTTAATAAAAGTACGCCGTTTTCACACTGGGGAGGGAGTTTCGAACCAACTGTTGGTAAGCAGTCAGTTGCATCAAGAAACTTACCGAACCCTTCCTACTATGTCATGTTTTGAGTGAGATTTTTTATGTAATCATCTTTTTTCTCATAAAGCTGAAAATTCACTCATAGACAATTTTAAGCATTTTTTGGTATCAAATCCAACCCGAGTATCAACTGAACTATGTCCTGGAGCTTCACGCATTGATTGTTGAATAAAAGGCTGAAGGACATAGACAATTGGCTGAAGAGCAGCAATAGCTCTTGAAACAACAGCATCTGTTGGCTGAAGGACATAGACTATTTGAGGTGGCGTGCACAAAGGTTGAAGCTACAGCTAAGCTCAACAAGCAGCTGCCCAATCCAAGCTAGGCGTTGCATTCTATTCAGCACTTCTGTAATTATATAGATTAGAGGTGTATATATACTGGGGTTTATCGTACAAAAAACTTAATGAAATGAGAAATTCTCTTCAGCATTCTACTCTCCATTGCTGTTGAGCTTTCTCTGCACCTTCTCTTTGCTCATCTCCTCCTTTTGTTGCTGATCATCATAGTTCTTCATTTGACACATTCTCCTTCCAATCTGAAGCTCTTATTATGAAAAGTTCATTTTTTTAAGGAAAATCATGTATGATGCCTTCAATATTGACACATTATCCTTCCAGTTTGAAGCTTATATTAATATTGCTGTCATAAGACCGAATCTTCTTCTTTAGGTAGTGTCTACATATTCCTTCCATAATTATAAAAGTAGGAAAGCAGTATAGAAATTCGTACATCTGACTTTCTAAAAGGCTATGAACTATCCATTTCAGGTTGGAAAATTATGCAGAGATCTTGCTTTAAGGAAAATCAAGTATGATGCATTCAATCATCAATCAATCATACCTATTATATCCCAACAACATCAAAATTTATCGTTAAGGTATGGGGAGAGTGAGCGACAAACAAACAATACCTCTATCTCAAGGGATAGACAGTTTGCTTGCACTAAGACTCCCGTCTCTATATGCACTGGCATAAACGAAAAAATAATAGGTATATGATGTGTTAGTGTATTAGTGATGGAATTTAGTAAACAATCAGAAGTATGATGCCTTCAATATTGACATATTATCCTTCTAATTTAACGCTTTTTCTAATATTGTTATTTGTTAGACCGAATTTTTTTCTTTATGCAGTGTCTACATATTCCCTCCATAATTGTAAAAATAAGAAAGAATGAAAGAAATTTGTACATCTGCCGTTTTAAAATTCTACAGACTAACTCTTATTTTATTGTGTTATACACATATTTATTTAAAATATATAGACTGTACATACTTTTTTAGATATAAGGTATTTAAGAATTCTCTATACTAATATTCTTTTTGTAAAAGATAAAGCGTATACACTTCCATACCAAGGAGCCTGTGTGGCCTGTGTGGATCGCCACTGTTCAAATATGCAAATATGATGAAATATACTTCGAGATGGTGCCTTTATGAGGTACAATTGTTGTTGCATAATTTTTTGGAAAAGAACACACCAAAGGTAATGCACATAATACATCCACTTTACAAACCACTTTCAAATAAATAACATTACACAGTTTTACATATATGTAATAAGAATGTGAATGAACTGTGAGGAAAAGACTCAATCTACATAGCGTGAATCAGTTCCTTACAAAACTTCCTAAGAACCGCATCACAAAAGACTTCATCTTTATACCTTCCCATTTGAAAAGGAACGAGAACTTATTTAAAAGCATGCATCTCCCCATATTCATTCAACCATTGCAATTTATAAAAGTTGGAGAGATTAACCAATTCATTAATAACTACATTGGTGCAACTATCACCATCAATGATTAAAGTACAAGTTATATTATTTTATAATATAATGAAAATGGAAGTAATTTTCACGGTGTGGTTTAGATTCATCAACTCTAACATAAGTATTAAAGGCTGTTTAGTGATCAAATACGAAGCATAATCAGTAGGATGAAGAGCTCCCTACTATTTATGTTTTGATTGGTTGTTAAAAGCAAACCAAGGGAATATGTACTTTGGAGGCCAAAGCACCCCCTTCCCTAAAAAAAATAAAAAAAATAAAAAAATAAAAAGTGAAAGTAAAGAAGGCACGTAAAATAAGTTCGACGATTTAGAATTTCTAATCCTTACAAAGACGAAGCATAATAGAAGGGATATTACGTGTTTATATTGCTAGAATGGTAAAGAGAAATTTGGTGGAATACTTTTCAGGTTATCTTATTTATAGTGTCATGTTTGGCTAAATATAGTGGATATAGTCAATTAAATTTTTACTATGCGATTTCTACACCTAATTACAATTCTAATTTATTCCTTAATCATGCCGATATCTTCAGGACTGATCATAGTGTTTTCTGACACTCTTCCTCAAGTTGAGTAGTGAGATGTCAAATGCTTCACTTGCATAACACTATAGTGAAACTTCGCCTTGTGGCGGTTTTGGCATGAATATGTGTTAGTTAGTCTTCTCACCTTAAAAATGAAAATACAATTGTATCATTTTCGATTTTTTCTTTTATAAAGTGTCGATCTACATCTACATGTTTCTATTTGGCATGCTGTAATCGATTTTATGATATACTTATTGCTGCTTTTATATCCCATCTTAGTTGATTCAGAAGACTTGGTTGGAAGCCATTTTTGGTCATTAACTTCTTCATGCACAAATGCAATTCTTCAGAATTCTGTCCTAGTGCTGGACAGTGTTACTACTTATGTTTCTACTTCTACATGTCGCTACATTTCCACTAAATAGCATAAGAAACACTACTGTAGACCTTGGATCATTTGGATTACCAGCCTACTCTGCATCAATATATGCTTTGAAATTAAGGTGACCTTTTCTTTTGAAATGGTTATGTGTTTTGTTGTATCTTTCAGGTATCATAATATTTAACAATCCATGAAGCAACCATGTTATTTGCCCTGGTCCAGGATACATATCTGCGATCAACTTCAGTAGGCTTAGGAATCATACCAGTTACGAAGCCTACTTTATTTTTGGACTCCAAGGCTCTTCTGAAGGCCCTACTCCAACTGTAGAAGTTATTTCAATCGAGTAAAGGTTGAACAAGCACAAGCGAAGGACTATCTCTTGGGTGTATATGTTAGTGTATGTGTCCTAGGCCATGATTTGGATATTTATGTTATACATTTATTATTAATAAAAGAGGTTTTATTATCATTATTGTTGGTTAGTATGTTACACAATTTTGATATGTGTCCCTGATTCATTATTGTTATAGAGATAAAATAGTTTATAATCAGTATGAGTATTGATTTGATAATCATGAGATGATTATGTGTATGGTGATGCAAATCAATCTCATAGATACTTGTTAGAGAACAGTGTATTGGATAGACCCATCATGAGATTACTATATGGATTAGCGTCATAAGTAAATCTCATGATAGTCATGTTTTAATCCTCTGACTTGAGATTGTCATAGTTTTCAACATAAGAACTATTATATTTTGACATGATCAAACGTTATCCGTAACTGGATAATAATAAAGGTAATGATTGAATGTGATAGAAATTATGTAGAGGATATTAAACAGTCAAGATAGAATTTGTCCCTCTCTTTTGAGAGAGATATCTTTGGGCCCCTCGATTAGTGAGACTGAGAAATGCATGGCCGTGCTCAAATGAATTGATAGTGTGATCAGTATCATTTGTTTTATCAGTCCACTTAGAGATCGAAAATACACAAGAAAATAGCAGAATACCCTAGAGCCGTTTTTGGAGAAAAGCGAGTTCTCTCAGCCGCGCCGTTCAAGAGCTACCACTCCGCGCGGAAGCATTCGCGTGGATACCGACAGAGGGTGTTTGTGATTTCGCACCTCTTCCATCTGCGGATTTCGAACCTTCGGAGGTAATTTTTGAGTTTCTTTCATCGATTAAACAAACAACATGGATCCTTGGCAGGAAATCAGAGATCAAGTTTTGTTTTTCCGCTGCGCGTTTTGCAGTGATCTCATTTGGTTTACTAACTGTGGTATCAGAGCCACTTGTTGTCTCGTTTAAATCGATTATATCATGGTTATGTGATTATATGTTTTCTGTTTGAATTCGTATGGCATGATATATGAACAAACCCCAAGTCGGATTTCATATGATGAGAGAAGAATGGTGTTTTTCAAATCGTTTTCATGAGATGATTTGTATACGGCGGTATTCGTTTGTCATGTGATGATTAAAACCGATTCTGTTTATGTTAGATGTAAACACACGATATGTGTAAAACCCTATTCGAATCTCATCTGGTGAGAGCGGATTGATGTTTTCCATTCGTTTTCATGAGATGTTATAATTCGAGATTGTTATATGTGATATAAAGTTTTTGTTTTTCATGTGATGATCGAAACGATTATGTTTATATCGATATAACAACCGTAATGATTTTGTAAAGGTTTATGCATATTCAAAACAGACAGATTATCAATTCCATTGATGATTCTGTTTTTGTGTTTCGAAAGACAGATTATCAATTCGATGATGATTCTGATTTCGGGTTTCGGATGACAAATTATCAATTTGATTGATGATTCTGTTTTAAGGTTTTCTAATGAAGGCTGTCGATTCGATCGATGCATCTGTAAGGGTTTACTGTAATCAAAACAGTAAGATCGTTAATCTGATTGACGCGTCTGTATTAGGGTTCCAAAAAGAAAATTTTAAATCTGATTAATGTTTTCTGTTTGGCCTATAGTTCGTTACCGTATGCGTACGCCCTATAGTTGGTTACCGTGACATTAAGAATGTTAATATATATTTATTTTTTATAATATGTTTGTGTAAAATATTATTATAATTGTTGATGTCTTTGCATGGTGCATAGCATGGCCTTAGGACCTATGTGATTGACTTAGTCATATTTCTATTTTGGGTTATTATGGCCTGTGTGCCGCTGTAATTTTAGCTGTATTTTATTATACAAATAGTTTGGTTTTTCTTTATTATTGTAATAAATGAACAATCAAGCTACAAAAGTGGTGATGACAAAAGACAACAAGGACGAGTGGATTCCATGGAGATGGAGGCACAAGCTCAAGACAAGAAGATATGTATCATTACAAATGTTGTAATAGAAAGTCTTTCACATAGGGTTTCCTTTATGATCTTCATTTGGTCTCGTGAAGATCATATTTATTTTGGCCATGCTATGTCACGTTTACATATTTATCATTTTGTATGAGATGCGTGGATGATAGATTATAAATATGCATATAGGATGCTATTATAATATGCAATAAAAGACATAAACTAAATTGAACCCTCATTAATAATTTAAGTCTTGATGCCATCCATGTCTTAAACACCTATTAAAACTAGGATTGTATTAAAGTAGGTATTGCCAAAGCAATGTGCTTTAAGCATTCCTAGCTACGTAGGATGAGTAATAGTGACACTCATATGTTTAAAATTGGAACAACTTAATTGGGCTATCATAACGGTTTTGGGCCCAAGGCATTAGATGGAATCTAACATACAATGATATATGATGTCATTATTCCATAAATTCTAAGAGTTGTATGAGATATAATTGGTAAACAAGTTACCTACCTAAATAACTTAATTTTAAGCGTCATGCCAAAGCTGAGTTTAGAATTAAGTCAAATATGGATCTTAGCGCACTAAAATATTTCTATAGAGGGTTATGTTTTAGTGGGAGTTTTATAAATTTTAACCTCATTATTAATAAAGTGTTATTTTGCATGTTTTGTAGATCATAAATGGCTGCTAATAACAATTCCACCTTATCGCCGCGATCAATCCTTGAGAAGGAAAAATTAAAAGAATGTGTGACTAATTTTGTTGATTGGTTTCGAAACTTGAGAATCGTTCTCAAGCAAGAAAAAAAGTCCTACGTGCTCGATGACCCTATCCCTGAACCCCCTCCTGTTGATTCTTTTGTTTCCGTTAGGAATAAGCATAAGAAGCATGTGGAAGATCCAACGACATAGGATGTCTTATATTGGCAACTATATGTCCAGTACTTCAGAAGGACCTGGAACACTTAGAAACTTATGAGATGAGTGTACATCTCAAACAAGCTTTCCAACAACAGGCTAGGCAGGATAGGTTCGACACCGCTGTTGCACTTTTTGATTGTAAGATGTCTGAAGGTGAATCTGTTGGCGCTCATGTTTTGAAGATGAAAGGCTATATAGATCACCTTGCAAGACTTGGATATCCCCTGAGTTTGGAACTCGCCACAGATTTGATCTTGTGCTCTTTGCCTAGCAGTTTTTCTCATTTCGTTATGAACTACAATATGAATAATATGGAAAAGTCCATTCCTGCGCTACACGACATGCTCAAAACTGTTGAGGGGAATATCAAAAAGCCTACCCAAGTATTGAGTGTCAATATCAAGCCTATGAAAAGGAAAGGTAAATGCAAGGGTAAGTCCCAAGGTGCGAAGGGTGCAAAAGGGTCCAAGGGTCAAGCTAAACCGAAACCTGGTCCCAAGGCAAAGGATTCTAAGGAAGGAACTTGTTTCCATTGCAACAAGCCTGAGCATTGGAAAAGAAATTGTGATGTTTATTTGGACAAGTTGAAGAAGCTGAAGGGTAGTGCGACTACATCTTCAGGTATTTATGTTATAGAAATTGATTTATCTACTTCTTCTTCCTGGGTATTAGATACTGGATGTGGATCCCATACTTTTACAAATATGCAGGGGCTCAAAAGGAGTAGGATGCTGAAGGAGGGCGAAGTGGACCTACGTGTTGGCAATAGAGCAAGAGTTGCTGCTATAGCTGTAGGGACCTATGAGCTTGTCTTGCCCAATGGGCTTTTGTTAGTTTTAAACAATTGCTTTTATGTTCCTACTATGAGTAAGAATCTTATTTCAGTGTCTGTTTTGGATGATGAAGGTTATTCATTTTTAATTAAAAATAAGAAGTGTTCTATTTTGGATAAAAATGACTTGCTTTATTATATTGCAAGTAGTTATAATGGCATTTATATCCTTAACCTTGATGATTCCAATGACGGTAATATTTATAACATATCTTCAAAGAGAACTAAGCCAAATAAATTAAACCCTGCATATTTATGGCATTGTCTACTTAGCCATATAAATGAGAAGCGCGTATCTAAACTCCATCAAGATAGATTATTAGATTCATTTGATTTTGAATCATTTGAAAATTGCGAGTCTTGTTTGCTTGGAAAGATGACAAAGGCCCCTTTTACTGGACATAGTGAAAGGGCTAATGACTTATTGGGCTTGGTACATACAGATGTATGCGGCCCAATCAGCATTAGTGCCAGAGGAGGATTTCAGTATTTCATTACTTTTACTGATGATTTCAGTAGGTATGGCTATGTCTACCTAATGAAACATAAGCATGAGTCTTTTGAAATGTTTAGAACTTTTCAAAATGAAGTACAAAATTAACTTGGTAAGACAATTAAAACGCTTCGATCAGATCGAGGTGGTGAATATTTGAGCCAAGAATTTGACCAACATCTAAGAAATTGTGGAATCGTTTCACAGTTGACTCCTCCAAGAACTCCACAATGGAATGGTGTTTCTGAAAGGAGAAAGCGAACTTTATTAGATATGGTTCGATCCATGATGGATCAAGTAGATCTTTCTTTATCTTTTTGAGGTTATGCCTTGGAGACATCTGCATTCATTTTGAACCGTGTACCATCTAAAGTGGTTGAAAAGATACCATATGAGATATGGACTGGTAAGAGACCCAGTTTGTCTTTTCTTAAGATTTGGGGTTGTGAGGCTTATGTGAAAAGATTAGTGTCAGATAAGCTAGCTCCAAAGTATATCAAATGTATTTTTGTAGGGTACCCTAAGGAAACTAAAGGGTACTATTTCTATATTTTCTCAGAGAACAAAGTGTTTGTTGCTCGAAATGGAGTCTTTTTTAGAAAAAGGAGTTTCTCTCCAACAGAACTAGTGGGAGTATAGTACAACTTGAGGAAACTCAAGTTCCACAAGATATCGTTGAACCGTCTTTAGAGACAATTTCAGAACCACAAACAGTTCTGGAGCCTGAAAATGTAACACAAGTCCAACGCAGATCTGATAGGATACATTGTCAGCCAGAGAGATATGGATTTCTTGTGACTGATGATAGTGGAGTTATGCTCATAGATCAAAATGAGCCTACTACCTATCAGGAAGCTGTGTCAGGTCCAGATTCAGATAAATGGCTTGGAGCCATGAATTCTGAGATGCAATCCATGTTTGATAACCAAGTTTGGTCTTTAATTGATCCTCAAGAGGGTATTAAGACTATTGGCTGCAAATGGGTTTTCAAGAAGAAAACTGACATGGATGGAAATGTGCAAACCTACAAAGCAAGGCTTGTGGCTAAAGGTTTCAAGCAAACTCATGGTATAGACTATGATGAAACCTTTTCACCAGTTGCTATGCTTAAGTCTATTCCAATTCTCCTTGCCATTGCAGCATACTATGATTATGAGATATGGCAAATGGATGTCAAAACTGCTTTCCTTAATGAAAATTTACTCGAGGATGTGTACATGACACAACCTGAGGGTTTTGTAAATCCTGAGAATTCAAAGAAGGTTTGCAAGCTTCAAAGATCCATTCATGGATTGAAGCAAGCATCTCGAAGCTGGAATCTTCGTTTTGATGAACAGTAAAGAACTTTGGTTTCATCAAGAATGAAGATGAACCTTGTGTTTACAAGATGGTTAATGGGAGTGCAGTAGTGTTTCTTGTCTTATATGTGGATGACATATTGCTTATTGGGAATGATATCCCTACCTTGCAAAAGGCTAAGGCTTGGTTAGGGAATTCATTCTCAATGAAAGACTTGGGTGAGGCTACCTATATCCTTGGTATCAAGATCTATAGAGATAGATCTAAAAGGATAATAGGCTTGAGTCAAAGTACATACATATAAAAAATGTTGAAGAGGTTCAATATGCAAGAGTCCAAGAAAGGATTCCTGCCTATGTCTCATGGCATTCATCTTAGCAAGAATCGATGTCCTCAGATATCTGATGAGCGAGATAGAATGAATAAAATTCCTTATGCTTCTACTATAGGATAGATCATGTATGCCATGTTATGTACTATACCAGATTTCTCATATCCATTGAGCGCAACGAGTAGATATCAAACTGACCCCGGTGAAGGTCACTGGACAGCTGTCAAGAATATTCTTAAGTACCTCAGAAGGGCTAAAGATGTATTCTTGGTTTATGGAGGTTTGGATGACGAGTTATTTGTAAATGGTTACACAGATGCTAGTTTTCAAACCGACATAGATGATTTCAGATCGCAGTCCGGTTTTGTATTCAAATTGAATGGTGGAGCTGTTAGTTGGAAGAGTTCAAAACAAAGCACTGTGGCTGATTCTACAACAGAGGCTGAGTATATAACAGCATCAGATACAGCTAAAGAAGCAGTTTGGTTGAAGAAGTTCATCACTGAGCTAGGAGTGGTACCTAGCATTGCAAATCCTGTGGACATTTATTGTGACATCAATGGTGTCATAGCACAAGCAAAAGAGCCTAGGTCTCATCAGAGATCTAAACATATACTCAGATGCTACCATCTCATTCGAGACATCATCGATAGAGGAGATGTCAGGATATGCAAAGTTGACACAAACGATAACATAGCGGATCCATTGACTAAGCCTCTCTCACGGGTCAAGTATGATCAGCACACTAGATCTATGGGCCTCAGATATTTGTAGGCCTAGTGCAAGTGGGAGATTGTTAGTGTATGTGCCCTAGGCCATGATTTGGATATTTATGTTATACATTTATTATTAATAAAAGAGGTTTTATTATCATTATTGTTGGTTAGTATGTTACACAATTTTGATACATGTCCCTGATTCATTATTGTTATAGAGATAAAATAATTTATAATCAGTATGAGTATTGATTTGATAATCATGAGATGATTATGTGTATGGTGATGCAAATCAATCTCATAGATACTTGTTAGAGAACAGTGTATTGGATAGACCTATCATGATATTACTACATGGATTAGCGTCATAAGTAAATCTCATTAGTCATGTTTTAATCCTTTGACTTGAGATTGTCATAGTTTCCAACATAAGGACTATTATATTTTGACATGATCAAACGTTATCCGTAACTGGATAATAATAAAGGTCATGATTGAATGTGATAGAAATTATGTAGAGGATATTGAACAATCAAGATAGAATTTGTTCCTCTCTTTTGAGAGAGATATTTTTGGGCCCCTCTATTAGTGAGACTGTGAAATGCATGGCCGTGCTCAAATGAATTGATAGTGTGATCAGTATCATTTGTTTTATCAGTCCACTTAGAGATCGAGTAATCATGTGTTTGAACAATATAAGTATGACGCTGACCATTACTTATGTTCAAACTAGATATCGTGTGACAAAGGGATTATTGCATGCACTATTATTAGGCTAGCTGGACTTAACTCGTATTTATTGGGTAGTCGTAATGTCTTGCTAGAGAACAATTACGACTTGTTGGTTTAATAGAGATTTAATCAACTGCCAATTAATATGGGCCTATCGGGTCACACACAAGAATGCGTATGGTTGAGATTAATAATATTAATGATATTAATATTGGATATTAATTATTATTATCGTTTTTAATATTAATAATATTAATATTGGATATTAATTATGATTAATATTATTATTTTCATTTTTGTGGTTATATGTATATATATATATGCTGTCGAATAATAATGAGGGAATCCATATCTGATATGCATTTTGAATATCCTGACAGAATCCATATCTGATATGGATTTTGATTGGCATCAACGAAACCGATTAGGACTCGATTTTTAATGTCCATATATGTGTATATATCTATGTATCTCGTACATAGAGACATACAAAAATACACAAGAAAACAACAGAAAACCCTAGAGACGTTTTTGGAGAAAAGTGAGTTCTCTCAGGCGCGTCGTTCAAGAGCTAGCACTCCGGGTGGAAGCATTCGTCTGGATACCGACAAAGGGTGTTCATGATTTCGCACCTCTTCCATCTGCGGATTTCGAATCTTTGGAGGTAATTTTTGAGTTTCTTTCATCGATTAAACGTACAACATGGATCCTTGGTAGGAAATCGGAGATCAAGTTTTCTTTTTCCGCTGCGCGTTTTGCAGTGATCTCGTTTGATTTCCGAACAGTATATATAATGGATCCTCCGTAGGACCCATGGAAGTAAAATTTGCACCGCTATTCGAAGAACTTGGGGAATTTTGAATATTAGCCATTAACGTACCGAAATTCATCAGACGTGAGAATTTGGCTCTGATACCATGTGAAAAGTCGAAGCAATGCTCAAATGCTCAACAGCAAGTCACAAATTGTTGTGGGCAACCAAAAGGAAAAACGAAGAAATAACTTTCAAAACTAATTGCAACTACACGATGAATACAGAAGAGAAAACAGAAAACAACTGAGAGAAGGAGGGAACAAAAGAGAAGAAAGGAAACTGCGAGCCAATTGATCATCCAATTCAATCTACAACCAAACGTCGAACGAGCCATATAAAGGCATCAGCAAGAAGAAGAAAGATAACCGTTTATACTCAAATTACAAGAATGTCCCTATTCTAAAAACATTACAACACATTTCATAAGGGTACATCTGTAACTTCACACATTTAAACTCTTCCAGTGTCTTTTACTTCGTCTTCATTCGGTAACTTGCACAGCTGCTCCAACCACCTTCAGCTGTAGCTTAAACTTCGTGATCCCAGACATCTCTCCTTAGCTAATGAGATGATGATAGACATTAATCATCCAATCAAATGATAGCTTCCTCTATTATCACGGATTGAATGCTCTATGCATCTCATCTACTCCACCAACTGATTTGACTGCGCTTTCACCTTCCTCGTTGCCTTCATGTTGATCACCTTCACATTGATCACCAACTTTGACACTACCTGAACCCCACAGTCCTATATATCAACTACGCCATAGTTTCATTATTTAACCATTTGTACACATTAGAAGATTATATAATCAATAAAGAAGATACTGAAGAAGATATTATAATTAGAAGTAGAATCTGTATATTATTAATGTAATTGATTATATCTATCATATTTATCTAAACATTGTTTTATAAATAGGACAACCATATATATGCAAAAGTGTAAATGAAAGAGCTTTTTCTTCTTCCACCAAACTTCTCTTTACATTCTAACATGGTATTAGAGCATTGTTTTTGATCCGTATGACTTAAACACAGTTTCATCATCGTCCAAATTCAACTAGCAAAACAACTTCATCATCGTCTGAATTAAACTACCGAACACATAAAAAAGAATCCAAAAAAATCACGAAAAGCCAAAAATCAAAACAGTGCATCAAAATTTAGCAAAAGTCACACACAAGCAACCACCGGCAAAGCATCTCTCTAAGTCTGACTCAGTACAAATCAAGCCAAAATCTAACAGCAAACACGTCAGAGCAACAAACCCGACCAAGGTGACTCAAAATAATACACAAATAGGCACAAACCATTACAAACACCCACCCTCCAACACCACCCGAAGAAACACCAGAAGTAAAAAACGTGGGAGTCAAAACCAATTCATTCCTGTCTCATTTACATCTCTCGGCCAAAAGACCAAAGACAAGCAGAAATCATCTATGAACTCCACTGAACAACCAAAGTTAAATAGCCACCATTTCCAATCGAGACAACCATAAAGAGAAATGCACAAACCGAGATAATTAATAGCTAAAAAGGAACCTATTCATGGAGTTTGAGATAAAGGACCTAGGAGGTATGAAATACTTCTTCGGAATTGAGGTTTTAGTGTCCAGAAAAAGAATCTTCATATCGCAGCAAAAGCATATTATGGGTTTACTTACAAAGACTAGAATAATTGATTGTACACTAGCAGATACTCCAATCTAGGTTTATCATCGGCATGAAATAGTGGAAGGTGCTGAATTAGCAGTAAAAGAAAGGTATGAGTGACCAGCTGGAATACAATTTATGTGGCACAAGCTAATATCACCGAAGCAGACTGGTTTTTTAAATGGCCAAGATATCTCCACCCAAGTATTACTGGTATGGGAGATGGTCCATATGCTTGATAAGGGAGAGACTCAATTATACTTAAAGCTGGATATAATGAAAGCCTTTGACAGAGTCAGTTGGGAATATTTGGAGTTATTGCTGCACCGTTTTGGCTTTGCCAACTTCTTTTCTTGGATAATTCTAAATCATTTGAGGTGCACGCGATTTGCAATCTTGATCAATGGTCAGCCCACTCGTGCTTTTCAGCCACTCAGGGGTGTCAAGCAAGATGATCCTTTATCACCTTTGTTGTTTATTCTTTTCTTTGAAGGGTTCAGTAGAGGTTTAAAATCTTTAGTTGCTTCTGGAGCCTTGCAGCCACTACAGCTAGGTCGAATTCCATTTCATATTACACACTTGTCATATGCCGATGATCTGTTGGTGTTTTTGCATGGGACAAGCAGAAACTTACGGCGGTTTCAGACATTCTTAACATCATATGAAACATCTTCCTGTCAAAAGGTCAATTATCATAAGAGCAGTTTCATTCCCTCAGCTTCCAAGTCACTACAGCAGCACAGAAGATTTGAGGATATTATGCATATGCAGTCATCTTGTTTACCATTTCGCTATCTTGGCTCGTTTCTACACAATGGAATTAGTCGATCACGATACTGTGCTTCTTTACTAGAGCATATTGATGCTCGCCCGAATGGATGGCATAATCGGTTGCTTCCTCCAGCAGGTAGACTTGTTTTACTTCGTGCAGTTATTTCGGCCCTGCCATTGCATATAATTGCAGCAGGCGGCTTGCCATGGTCAGTGATTAAGGTTATAAAAAGGAAAATGGCTGGTTTTTATTGGAGAAGGCGGCATCATTGGGTTACATGGTCCACTATCAATACACCTTGTGAAGAAGGGGGTTTGGGCATTCGTGATATTCGAATGCTGCAGGAGGCTTATCTCTATCGCATTTTGTGGTCTTATCAACAAAAGAGCACACTTTGGAGTCGGTACATGCATGCTAAGTATGGAACTCGTGGGGATTACAGACATCGCCTTCCTGATTCGCCTGTTTGGAAGATCATTTGCAGGTTTCACGACTTATGCAACAATCAAACAATATGGCAGGGGATAGTTCTTAGTTGGAAACCTACTGTATCGGGGGAGTTTACTTTGCGCTCGACGTACGATCTTTGTTGTACTCAGCGATCTACACTGCTTTCAGCACGGTTTATTTGGAGTAAGCATCATCCGCCTGTGATAAAATAGTTCTTGTGGCGGATTTATCACTGCGCCTTTCCTTTTGAAGACTACATTGGTAAATATAATACTGTCAGGCCTACGTTATGCCCTTTTTGCAAATATGCCTCCACAACGGTGGATCATGTCTTTCTGTATTGTGATCGTATTCAACATGTATGGGAGTTATATGCGTCTAAGCTACATTGCTGCCCTCCAACATCTATGAAGCTTTGGCAGTATCTCTTATCTTGGTGGTATCGCTCTACACTGTCCTCTCTATTTGGGGTGCTTAAAATTGTGGTTCCAGCCATTATTGTGTACAATATTTGGTGCATATATACATCTTTGGTCTATGGAGATATGATAGCATTCTTGGTGACATCCTTTCGGGCATCCATACACTCTGACATTTTCATGTGGGGTAAGTCTCTGGATGGATCGAAACTGGCGGCTGGACTATGCACGTTAATCACCTTCGCTTTCTGTCACACATTAGACCACCACGCCCACAAGTTGTTAGACGGTTATCTCCTCCTTCAGGCCGCTTAAAACTAAATGTGTATGCGGCAGTTGGTAGACAATACGCTGCAGGAGGAGCTATTTTATGTGATCATGCTAGTTTATGTGTGGGCGCTATATCCTTTCAATTGCCTCCTAGCGCTCCGCTGATGGCGGAGATTCAGGCTGCTATATATGGATTGCTGTAATTTTTGCCTCTGTATCGCCTTATTATTCTTGAATCAGATTGTTTTCAGATCCATACCTTACTGGCGCGGCCTGGAGTCGTTTCTGGGAACTATCATTTGCGTTTATTGCAGTCGTTGAAGCATCAACATAGGCTTAAGTTTAATCATGTTTACAGAGAAACCAACATAGAAACTCGCTACTTAGCCCAACAAGGAATGTTAGACCCTCGGACTACCCGATACTCTCATCACACGCTTCCGCCTTTGGTCCTAGGAACAGTTTGTTTGGATGTCATTTCTGTAGATCTTCGCATTCGTTGACTCTTTACATCAATGAAGTTATTTCCAATGTCTTCCAAATGGATTGGCTATCTCTGATGTCTTCTGTCTGTATCTTGCGGGATGCAGGCAGACTCGGTATGATTTTGCTTCTTGTGGTTTCTATGTTTTTACCATATCTCTTAATATCATTTAATCTTTGATCTCTCTTTACATGTGCATGGATTGGAACGGGAGACACTACCATGATCATGACCTTACTTGCGATAAATCTTCATCCCCTCTGCGGATTCATGTTAGAGGCTGGGCTGAGTGGGTTCATGCGAATGCTTTCAAAGGTGGTAAATATGCACTCTTTTTCCTTTGTGCAATATTTTCCACAAAGGTGGTTTTCTTGCCAAGGTTTTAATGAGACATATCATACCATCTTTGAACATACTCCCCGCCACTTAGATTGTATTTGGATTAATATGTATCGTCCTTTGAGCTCTTTCATTCAATTATGCTGTGACTTTATATGTAATAATGATATTCCTCCGCTATAAGTTAGGGTTATAGTCTGAATAAAACGTAGAGACCTCGTGTCTTTATTTTAAAAAAAATATGTATATATATATATATATGTATATGTGTGTATACATAGATATACATAGTAATATATACACATATATATACACACACATGTAACACCACAAAAAAAAAGCCTATAGCGACAGCCAAAAAGCGTCGCTATTTCGTCGCTACAAGCATATAGCGACGAAATAGCGACGAAAAATGAAGGTCGTTATACGGCTTGTCGCAAAGCAAATTTCGTCGGCAATGCGTCGCTGTATTGTGACGAAAACTGTTGTGTCGGTGTATCGTCGCAAAATTGCGACGAGAAACTGTCAGGTCTGCGACCTTTTTTTGCTGTCGCTTTTTCGTCGGTAAAATATTTTCGTCGCTATTTCGTATTTTTTTATTTTTTTATTATGGTTCTGCGACAAAGAAACTCGTCGCAAAATTTCGTCGGTATAAGTATTACCGTCGCTATTTATTATTTTTTATTTATTGTTTCAGTTTTATTTCATCGCAAAATGTCGTCGTTATATGCCTTTTCGTCGCTAATTTTAAATTTTTGTTTTTTTATTTCCGATCTGCGACAACCCAATTTCGTCGCCTGTTCGTCGGTATTTGTTATTTTTAAAAATTTTAAATTTACTAATAATTATTTTAAATACATTATTTAATATTAAATTTTAAATTTTTTTTGATTTATTAATAATATTAATACATTATTAATTAAAAAGTTTTTATTATTATTTAATTTCTATAATATATTTTATTTTGTATATTAAATCATTTGTACAAATATTATACAGTAATACGGTATTTGCGCATTCAAGTTCGTATAATTAAACAACACAAATGAAATAGAATCCGTAAAATTGTCAGATAGAATATATAAAAGTACAAAGAAAATGCCAATACAACAAATGAAATAGACTGTACAAACAATGAAAAAATAAAAAACTATGCAGAGGAAGATGGAGGGGGATCATGCGGAGAAGAGTGACCATCAGGAGGCTGAGGCTGAGGCTGCGAGGAGTTGGAAATGAAAGTCATGACGTCCTGCGACAGCTGCAAGATTTGCTGGTTCGTTGCCTGCTGCACCTGCATCGTCTGATGCTGCGCATGCTCAAACGCCTGCTGAAGCGCCTGCTGCAGCGCCTGTTGCTGCGACTGCAGTGCCTGTACACTCTCCTCATGCCTCGTCCTGATGGACTCTATCTCACCCTGCAGCGCCGCATTTTCTGATTCCAGGCGCAAAATACCCTCTGGCGTCGCAGAAGGCGCGGAGGTGCTGGCCTCAGAGGAAGCACCTGGATGCAGAACTTCGGGAAAGAATCGCGGCACTGCTGATCCAACCCCGTACACCTCCTTCTTCTTCTTATTCTGAGGGACGACTGTCCGAACCGCATCCCAATAAGCGCGGTTCTTGTCGGCCTGTTCGCCCCTATCTGCGAGTAATCTGTTGTACTCGTCCGGAAATGAGAATATGAATTGTTATGGTTTAGCAATAAAACAAACTAAGGAAAAAAAACAAATGATATCGTAGTCTACTTACACTGATGTCGCGGGCCTTCGTCGTGATCCAGTCCTCCGTTCTGTCGGAGGCTCTCTTCCGATGCGTCTTGTAGAAGAGATCGTAGGAGGCTGGCCACTCCCCCGTCTCCTGGTGCTGAAAGAATGAAATAAAATATGTTAGTGATATCCAGAATTTTTAAAAATTTCGGCATGACCTATTCGTTTATCGGAGGTATCCCGGCCTTAAAGGCCTCTCCCAAGTCAAATCACATGTACCACTTAAAGTAACCATATACGAATACCAAAAAAACAATAGCGCAACATAAGAAATCAACGAATATAAATAATCCACTTAACTCAATGAATGTAAATAATCCACTTAAGTCAATGATTGTAAATAATCCAATGTAATCAATGAATCTAAATAATCCAATATTAAAATACTCACCATAGAACGCATCGTGGTGGCGTGGGAAACCGAACCACCTGAGTGTGTGGCAGGTGCTGGGCCCTGTACATTGCCGATGCGCCGGTTCGCCACGTTCCGGGCGCTGTGGGCTTGGTAAGCAGGGTCCCTCCACCTTTCTACCCACGCCGCCCAGACGGCCTCGGATACGTAGGCAGGCCTTATCCTCATGGGGTCACGCTCCGACTTGGTCTTGAGAGAGTTGACGAAGTCGGCATAGCGTTTGGCGGCCCTATGCCGCCAGGCCTGCTCCACGTCGTGGGCGATGTCGGCTGGCCAGCTGTACGCCTTCTGCAATTATCATACGGAGGAATAGTAAAAGTGTGGTTAGAAAAGTAATGATCGATTACGCATCAAAAAGTTAAATTCATCAAATTTGAATACCTGAAACTCATCCCAGTAGAACCTACGTGTCTTCGGGGTGACACCGGCCCAGGAATATCCAGATGGGTCAAGCCTCAGGTGGAAGGACCGGGTGATGCAACCGGAAAGCGCGCCATTGTCCGATCCAAACCTGAAAGAGGTGAAGTTGTTAGGAAAAAATAACGCGTGAAATATATTTGAAAACATGTTAAATAAATTAATCATTACTTACGTATGGGTATCATGTGACCAAGGGAGGGGACGATGTCCTGGTATGACACCCTGGTCCGATGCCGCATCAGACGCCGGATGAGGTGCTGAACCGCTGGGTGTGGGTGGCGTCGTATGTCTGGGGGGTGCGGACATGTCGGCAGACCGTAAAAGGTCTGCGTCCGCAGCCAGAGCAGCGGTCGAAACCGAGCCAAACATATTATGCTGAGAAACGAACATATCGAACTCTCCTTGAAGGTCCTGTGTAGCTGGTGGGTATGTGGATCTCGTCGGTAAACCCTCACTAGCCATCAGATCTGAGATGAACATATTAATAATTTTGAAAATTTCGGCATGACCTATGCGTTTATCGGAGGTTTTCCGTCCTTAATGGCCTCTCCAAAGACAAATCCAAATCCAACAACCTTGAACTAGTATCATACCGAAAATCATATGCAAACCTCTTACAAAACAGTTTGTACATGCATCATTCATTGGCCAAGCACACCACATTTCTACTAATTCAACATTAACAACAATATTGGTGCATACGCACCCTAGTCACCAACAGCGTTTTTTTCGGTACATGCAAGGCAAAATGTAATATCCAAAACTTATTCATTTTCATATGTTAACATATATGTTATACGTATATACATGTGTACTACATAATAAGGTTATCTTTTCATAAAAGGCCTAAGGGCACAAAAAAATAAATCATTTATATATACATTTATATATATTTGTCTTATAATATATTATATACATTCAAATTTACTCATATATTTATCTTATAATATATTATATATTCGTATATATATCAAAAACCGTATATATATATATACATGTATAAACCGTATATACCCATATATATACACGGTAGATCCGTATATATATATATATATATATATATATGTATATATATATATACCGTATATACATATATATACCATATATACCATATATACCCGTATATACCCGTACATACATATATATACCATATACATGTATACCCGTATATACATATATATACCCGTATATGCATATATATATATATACCGTATATACATATATATACCATATACATATATATACCAAAAATAGATTATATAATTATAAATATATTTAAATAGGAAAAATATATATACATACATAATTCTACCCAAAAAAACAGTTTCTAATAATTTTACATAAATTTATATACAAAAATTACAAAAGATATATTACAAATCTATTAAAAACAGTTTTTAAAAATTTAAGTATATTTAAATACAAAATTAAATATATGTACCGTATATATGTACCGTATATATGTATATGTGCGTGTATATATGTATTAAAAACATATACATACATATACATACATATACATATACATACATTTACAAATCTATTAAAAACATATACATACATATACCGTATATATGTATATGTGCGTGTACCGTATATATGTATATGTGCGTGTATATATGTATTAAAAACATATACATACATATACCGTATATATGTATATGTGCGTGTACCGTATATATGTATATGTGCGTGTATATATGTATTAAAAACATATACATACATATACCGTATATATGTATATGTGCGTGTACCGTATATATGTATATGTGCGTGTATATATGTATTAAAAACATATACATACATATACATATATATACATATACATACATTTACAAATCTATTAAAAACATATACATACATATACCGTATGTATGTACCGTATATATGTAGTGTATATATGTACTGTATATATGTACCGTATATATGTAGTGTATATATGTATATGTGTGTGTATATATGTATATGTGCGTGTTTAATTAATTGCAATAAAAACGAAATAGGAAGAAAAACTAACCGGAGAGGGGAGGTCAGCGGAGAGGAAGCTCGTCGGGGGGGGGGGGGGGGTTCGCCGGAGGGAGGTTTCTTCGCGAGGGGGGTTTTCGCCGGAGGGAGGGGATTTGTTTCGCGGGGGGGGGGGGGGGGGGGGAGGGAAATGGGGAAGAAGAAGGGGGATTTAAGCTTTTACTTCGAAATTTTGCGACGACATAGCGACGGATGTTCGTCGCTATTTGGTTTCGTTGCTATTTTTCATGGGTCGTCGTTATTTCAAATTTAGCGACGAAATATTTCGTCGGTAACTCGTCGGTGTTATCATTTTTGAAAAAAAAAATACAAAGTATAAAGTAGTATATACATGAATATAAGTACATCAACACATACACACTTTCATATAAAGAGGTACATAAAAAATTTTGGCTAACGTCAATCTTCCTGGTCATCTGCATCCTCATACGCATCTTCATCTTCATCTTCATCTACATGCTCGTCGTCCTCTTCATCCTCGTATTCGTCTTCGACTACGTCTTCAATATTGTCAGGCGGTTGTATGTTGAGATGAATTTCGATGAAACCGCCGTTGGGGTCATTTAGAGGGAGGCCGTGCAGTTCAACATGTGTCGTATCTAGAACGGACGGGTTTTCTTCTTGAAATGCGGCGTCCATACCATCTGAAACTTTCTGTATACTGACATCAAACTTGCTCGATTTCACTTTGCACACGGCTCGCCAGTCTTTTGAGCTCGCATTCATCCTCGTTGTTGGATACGACAGATAGTACACCTGGGACGCTTGACTAGCCAAAACGTATGGATCGTATTTTCTGTACCGTCGCCCTTGGTGTATGTCTACCAACTTATATTGGTCGTGGACCTTTGTGTCAACGCGGTAACCTTCTCGGGTTGGATCGTACCATTCGCATTTGAATAGGACCACCCGCTTTATAGGCAATGCTGGATATTCGAGCTCAATGATGTCAGTAAGGTAGCCGTAGAAGTCATCCTCGTCCGGGCTATTGTCATAACACTTGACACACACTCTGCTGTTCTTCGACGATTTTCGGCTGGCATGGGAGACTGTGTGGAATCTATACCCGTTGACATAACACATGTCGTGTCGCGTGACTCTGTTAAATGGACCCTCGGCTACTGGTGTCAGAATGTAACCCAACTCATCGTCAGCCAGATGACCTTTGCTCGCCTGTAAAACGATAAGTAAGTATACATCAGCGGGGAAATAAATGCGTATCACATATCGTACACGTAACAGGCAAATATGTACACTTACATGCCACCTGAACCAATCAGCAAACTTGGAATCTAACTCATTGTTTATTGCATCGCTCGATATACCCAGTGAACGGTGTTGCAATAAATCAACGAACAAGCTGAAGCAAATTACGAATGAGTACCATGTATATCTTTGTAACATAATGGATAGAGTATCGCAAGGTCTTTACAAAATAAAATTGGATATCGTTTATACCTCTGGAAACGATCGACTTGACGGCAGTTGCGCAGAACATAAGAATGAGCAATCTTCAGCTCGCAGTCCCCCAATATCATTTCCTTTCCCTGTCCGTGAAATCTGATCGGATGTGTGAATATTGGGAGGACACCGAATCTGGTAATGTCATCGTCGTTCCGGGGAACATCTCTGCACCTCGAAGGGACATCTGGCTCGAAGTAATGAGACACGAAGGCCGATGCTTCCTCCGTCAGATAGGCATTGCACATCGAGGCCTCGACTTTCGCCTTGTTCTTGATGTTCAGCTTCAAATGCCTGAGATATCTGTTCATATAGTGAATGTATGTTCAGATGCTTGCGCTTAGACACATAAGAACGTCATGCACATAAAAAAAGAGTACCTCTCGAATGGATACATCCACCTGTACTGAACAGGACCACCAACACGTGCCTCGTATGGTAGATGAACTGGCAGGTGTTCCATTGAATCAAAGAAGGCCGGAGGGAATATAGTTTCCAGCTTGCATATGATCACTGGGATTTCGCCCTCCAGCCTTCACATATTATCCACACTGAGTCTCGTGGCTGTAAGACATTTGAAAAACAGACTCATCTCGGTAATTGCTTCCCATACATTGGTTGGAAGCAGCTCGCGGAATGCAATGGGCATCAACCGTTGCATGAAAACGTGACAGTCGTGGCTCTTCATCCCGTGCAAACCGCGTTTATTCACGTCGATGTTCTTCGACAGGTTCGAAACATGGCCATCAGGAAATCTAGCCGTCCCCAGCCACGATAACAACGCACTGACCTGCTCCGCATTCAGCGTGTACGAGGACTTCGGCATGTATGATGTGCCAACGGGATGCAGCTCCGGTCGCATGTTGAGGTCGCGCATATCAAGTCGTGCCTTCAAATTGTCTTTTGTTTTTCCTGGCACATTCAGCACTGTATTGAAAATGTTGTCAAACACGTTCTTCTCAATGTGCATGACATCCAGGTTATGTCGGATCATATTGCTCTTCCAGTACGGAAGCTCCCAGAATATGCTTCTCTTCTTCCACCCGATACAGTAACGAGCCAGGTCTGCGTTGTGACTGCCGTCCGGATCATCAGCGACCCCCACGAATCCACAACTGTATATCTCCTGCAGCACCTCTGCACCCGTGAGGAGCTCGGGCTTTGTGTCCTTATCGACGATGCCAGGCATGAACGCCGTCACGTTCTTTCTGTCCAAATGACGTCTGGGCAGGAACTTCCTATGGCTGTCAAACCAGCTTATCTTACGTCCACGTTTCAAGGACATCGTCTTCGCTTGCTTCATGCAGCAAGGGCAAGCGTATTTCCACGCTGTGCTCCACCCCGACAACATAGAATAAGCAAGAAAGTCGCTGATCGTCCACATTAGCGCGGCGCGTAGCTGGAAGTTTTGTTTAGTCGATACATCGAACGTCTCCACGCCAAACTCCCACAACCACTTCAGCTCCTGTATCAACGGCTTGCAGGTATAGGTCGATCTTCTGTTTCGGATTCCTAGGCCCCGGTGCGATCACAGTCAAGAACATGTACGACGTCTTCATGCACATCCAAGGCGGTAGATTGTACGGCGTCACGATTACAGGCCACGACGAATACTGCTCTCCCGACTGTCCAAACGGGTTGAACCCGTCGGTGCATAAACCCAACCTAACGTTCCTTGTCTCCGACGAAAAACCCAGATGTGTCGCATCGAACGTCCTCCAAGCTTCGCCGTCAGATGGATGGCACATCTCACCGTCTTTCGTGTAGTGCTCCGCGTGCCACCTCATCTAACTAGCTGTGGCACCGGATGCGTATAGCCTCTGCAGTCTAGGGGCGAGAGGTAAATAGTAAAATTGCTTTTTTGGCACGTTCTGGTTTCTTTTGTTCGTTCTCCACCTGCTTGTCCCACAGACCCTGCACATGTCTTTATCCTCGTTGATGCCCCAGTATATGATGCACCCCTCTGAACAACAATCGATTTTCTGAACCGGCAGTCCCAACGCCTGCAGCTGTTTCTTCGTCGAATAAAAACTGTCGACCATTGTGTTCCCTTCGGGAAGAGATTCCCTCATCAGCTGACACATCCCATCGTACAATCTCTCCGTCATGCGGTGTTCCGTCTTCATGCTCGTCATCCGACCGATCATGGACATCTGTGTGTGACTACCGCAACCAGGATACAGCGGCGTGTTGGCAGCATTCAGCATCTCAAAAAACTGTCTCGCCTGAGGGTTCGGATCTTCCTCCACGAATATACGCGGCTGTTCATCCGGATCCTGCATTTGTAACAACTGCTCTCTGGTAAATGCGCCGGCGGCTGCGTCTGTCACCATCTGCATGTATGGGTTGTGAGATCCCTCGCCTATTTCTTCGGCATCAACCTGACCGGGTCCCCCTTCGACGTGTACAGTTGCAGATGTAGATGCCCCTTCATATTCGCCGTGACAGTACCATGTATGGTAATTGTGGACGAAGCCTTGTTTCAATAAGTGAACCCTCACGTCACCCGGATCCTTATATTTACAGTTCTTGCATTTCTTGCACGGACATCTAATCTGGGTTCCACTTTCATTACTCGTCGCAAAATCCATAAATTCTTCGAGACCTTCAACAAATCTAAAACACCACTCCCCGTTGTTTACTCTCTGGTACATCCACTTTCTATCGCTTCTCCTCGGATCCATTTTCTCGCTACACCTTCAAACTAACAGCAGCTATCTTTTTTCGTTGGTAGAAAAAATCAAAATTCCACACTTCTGTATTTTCGTTCAAAATTGATGATTGATGTGTTTGAAATGAGAGAAGAATGGGAGAAGAGAAGAAGAAAGAAAATGGTTTTATCGTTCTCAGCCTGCAATGTTACCGACGTAATAGCGACGAGATAGCGACCACAAACAAGCACAAATCTCGGAAACAAACAAACACAATACCGACGACTTTGCGACGAACGGCGACGAACAAGAAACACAAATCCCGGAGACAAACAAACACACATACCGACGATTTACCGACGATCAGCGACGAAACACGTCGTTTGATATGCTTTTACCGACGAAGTACCGATTACATTGCGACGCAAAACGTCTCTTCACTCCGTACGACGTGTTTCGTCGCTAAGTCGTCGCTACGGCGTCGCTACAAGGCAGTCCGTCCATTTCCCAATGCTTACCACTTACGATGTGTTGCGTCGCTAATTCATCGCTATGTCGTCGCTGATTTCACTATATAAACAGTATCAGCGTGCCCACAACAACATATAAAACAACTCTTTTATAATCCAAAATGGTTCGTACTAAAGCGCAAGCACGACGTGGTGGACGTGGTGGTAGAGCGGCAACAGCGCCAACTGAAGTGCCTTCTTCTTCAACAGTTCATCCCCCACCAGAGCCCTCTGAGCCTCGCCGGGATCGCCTCATTGGCGATCTCCAAGTAGAAGTACGACATCTGTGGAAAATGTTAGATGAGGTGAGGGAGCATGTCACGCTTCAGGAAGAGCGTCTCGACTACATAAATAAAAGGCAGATGCGGATTAAATCCAAATCTGCACAGTTGAGACGCCAACTGAAGGCGTGTGCGGAGAGTATAGCTTCTCTCTGTTCGGATGACGAACAGTGAGTGGCTACTCTTCGCTATTTAGCTTTTTTTCAATATTTCTTATTATATTTTGTAATTTTTAATTTTATATTAATGAAGTTTGTTTTTTTTAATATCGTATTTGTTTTCTTAATAATTATAACACGTGTTTAATCTCTTACGAATCCTGACGACGCACCTGTATACGCGAAATGTGGTTCAGAAAAATTTCTTCCGACTAATTCACCGACTAAACATCAACTATATACCAACGAAACCTAATACAACGACGAAAACCTACTAACTATATCTTCGACGAAACTTAATAGAACGACAAAAACCTACTAACCGTATCGTCGAAACCTAACTATATCTTCGACGAAACTTAATAAAACGACAAAAACCTACTAACCGTATCGACGAAAAAACGAAAAAA
>AP025058.1:12531410-12561159 GCA_036186865.1 Eustoma russellianum
GACAAAAACCTACTAACCGTATCGACGAAAAAACGAAAAACTGAATACAATGAGAAGAACGGGCTGCGCGCGAATTATTTTTGAATTTACCGACGTTTTACCGACGAAACAGCGACGGATAACGTCTCTTCACATTATTCGACGCGTTTTGTCGCTACTCCGTCGCCAAGTTGTCGCTATTCGGCAGTGCCAGTTCAGTTCCCAACGGTTGCATCATACGATAAATATACGTCGCAAATTCGTCGCTACGTCGTCGCTATAACAGCCGAAAGGTCATCACTGCACATTCCTAACGGTTGACAAATTCGTCGCTATGTCATCGCTCATTTTACTATTTATACCCCAAACATCCGCACATATACATACACACATAGAAGGTTATAAATAATCAAAAAATGCCGCGTCGTTTTAAAAGAACCCCAAGGCGTGGTGGACAGGCAAACAGTGCCCCTCCAGAAGGGCCTCCTCCTCAACCACCATCGGTTGAGCGAGAGGGTTCTGTATCTGTCTATGGCCCACCGCCGCATCAGGATGATCAAGAACAAATGCCGGTGCAGGACGCCGACTTCCGTATGCTGATGGCAAACATGCATCAGCAGTCGCCGCAACTGCACTACATGACTAGAAGGCTGCGGAAGATGAAATTTAGATATTACAAGCTCAAGCGCCTTCTCAAAGAGTTTGCAGAGAATGTCGCGGCCACTCTTTCGTCCGATGACGAAGAGTGAACGGCCCATCTCCGCATCTCTTTTTAGATTTTTTTTTATTTTTTCGTTTGATAATGTAACTTCTTATTATTAAATGAATGAGTATTTTTCCCAATTACCGCTTTCTTTTTCCTTAATCAATACACGTGTTTAATTCTCGATGTATCTGCGACGACACAACGACAAATCGAATTACGAACGGAAAGTAAAACAAAACATTTGCCACATGCGGGTTTCATTGACAAAAAAAACGACGATACACAACGCCAAGAACTTAGTAAACGACGAATTTATTTTATTTGGGCTGTTTTTAGCGACACAATTGCGACGACATAGCGACAAAGCGTTACAAACTAAATAGCGACGAATAAAAACACGCAGAATAGCGACGAGACACCGACAAATCACCGACGTAATTCACCTGACTGGCTATTTTTCTTTTAGCGACTACTTTCGTCGCAATTAGCGACTACATTATTTTTGTCGCAGAGTCGTCGCTATTACCGACGAAACAACGACTATACGTTGTTCGTCGGTGATTTTTTCGTCGGCAAACCACAATTTTTTTGTGGTGTAAATAACTATACACACATATAAATGTATACACACACATATATACATATATATACACACTCGCATGCACATATTTATATACTTATATGCGTGTTTTCTATGTTTGAAGTGGTTTTTATATCTAATCTGAAAAATACAGAAAAAAGGAAGAATTTATGAACTATGAAATTTGAAGCATGCTTAATGATTCCCATATCATAAACGTATAGAATGAAAACAAAACGCATAGTGTAAGTCTGAAAGACATTTGAGCAACTCAATATATTTTTATTTAATTTAGTTTCAGTGATACACTGCCATGACTCGATAATTTCAACCGTAAAACTACTGTTACGCAACACAATTCATTGACACGATGTTTAAGAACTACAGTACCAGACATTTGACTCGATACTTATAAAACTATAAGACTTGCAGTACATATTACGTAGTGATTTGACGGGTTTGAGATTATCCTCACACACTTAAAACATAGAAAATACAACCGTAAACCGTGAAGGTGTAATCTCGAGACTTAGATATATATATTGAGATACATGAACTTCTATTCCGGTGGAGGATATCTGGCATCCAGACATCTTCTTGGTGTCACCGCTTGACTGCACACGCAAAAGACCGAATTACCATGTGAATCCGCACATGAATCAGAAACGCCCGTCAAATAGACATAGCAGGGAGAAGGGTTCGTCTGACACTGTACTTCCTGTTCATCAGCATCTTGAAGAAATTTTCTAAATTTGAGAGTTGTCCGTAGAACATCATTCCTTGCAAACTTCTTCTGCGTCGTCACCACAGTGCTTGATCTGTGAAAATTCTACAAATGCATCAAGCTTTACAATATTACCGATCAAATCAATGAGTGAACGAGGTACAGAGTACCTGCGGATGAAGACGAAATTGTGAATCCATTCTCACGGTTAGCTGAGAATTGATGGAGATTGAGAAGAGAGAAAGGAGCAGAGAGATGAAGATGAGAAAATAACTGCCACACTTAAGATTGAGGAAGCAAAGATTATTCATCACACTTTGGGCAATTCGTCGAACAGTCTACATATAGAGCCACTGACGGTTAAAACAGAAAAGGCGCAAAATTACAAAAATATCCCTACTGCCTAACTAACATACAACATAAACTCAAGGGCACAATCGTAACTTCAGCACGTTTTAAACGTTTCCCGCCTGCCAGCCTTCTTCCTCACCTGCCTACTCTCACAACTGATCCTGCTCCTCCTCCACATCGCGTGATCTCATCTCCCAATCATCCAATTCGTCACGCAATCAACATACACCGTGGATTAAATCTCCTATTCGATGATCTGGCCATTTCTTTCTCCACATTGCCACCATCCAGCTCACCGTCTTTCTCATTCTTTGAGCTGTCCATACCCTTCTCATCCTTCAATATTTCAGCTGCATTTTCAACACCCCCCCTCAAGCCATGCTTGCCATAAATGTTACACACCCCAAGCTTAGCCAGAAGCTCATTCAACCGTCTACTATCCAAGGCCTTGGTGAACAAATCTGCAAGCTGGAACTGGGTTCTGATGGGCATTAACTTGATCACCTTCTCCTGCACCTTATTCCTCACTATATGGCAATCAATTTCGATATGCTTAGTTCGTTCATGAAAGACCGGATTTTCAGCTATGTACAACGCACTTTTGCTATCACAGAATACCTCCACTGGACCCTGGCTTCCAACTCCCAAATCCTCACACAAGTACAACAGCCATTGAACCTCACACACAGCTGAAGCCATGGCCTTGTACTCCGCTTCTGCAGATGAACGTGAGACTGTTGTTTGTTTCTTAGCCTTCCAGGATATCAATGCATCCCCTAGAAACACACAGTAACCTGACACTGACCTTCTTGTTTCCTTGCAACCAGCCCAATCGGAGTCAACAAAGGCCTTCAACTTCATGTCTCCCGAGCTAGGTAGTAGTAACCCCTGACCAGCTGTACCTTTGAGAAATCTTAATACCCTATGAGCAGCTTTTAAGTGATTGATCGTGGGACAATCAAGAAATTGACTTAGTTGCTGCACCGCAAACGAAATATCCGGCCTCGTGATCGTGAGATAAATCAGCTTGCCAATTAACCTTCTATACGCAACTATGTCTTCAAATGGTTCAGAATCCTTGTGAGTCAGCTTTAGGTGCATCTCCATTGGGCTTATAGCTGGCTTACACTCCAAAAAACCAAATTCCTCCAGCACTTCTAAAGCATACTTCCTCTGGTTGATGAGCAATCCTTTTTTGGATCGTGCCACTTCAATGCCCAAAAAGAATTTTAAGTCACCTAGGTTCTTAATCTTAAACTCCTTATGTAAGTCCTCCTTTATCCACTCAATACTGCTCAAATCCTCACAAGCCAGTATTAGATCGTCTACGTACACCAGTAGCACCAACATCAAAGCTCCCATCTTCTTTGTGAACAGTGTATAGTCATTCTTCGATTGCACAAAGCCCCTTGAGGTGAGAAATGTTGTTAGCCTTGCATTCCATTCTCTGCTGGCCTGCTTCAACCCATATAACGATCTCTCCAACTTGCAAACAAGATCTTCGTGTGGCAGCGTAAGTCCAGGGGGAGGAGTCATATAAATCTCCTCATGCAATTCACCGTGTAAAAAAGCATTATTCACGTCCAATTGGTGTACGTGCCATCCTTGTCTAGCAGCTATAGCCAAGAGCATTCTCACAGTACTCATCTTTGCCACAGGTGAGAAGGTGTCCTGGTAATCCACCCCTAGCTGTTGCGTGTATCCCTTCGCAACTAGTCTCGCCTTAAATCTCTCCACTGTGCCATCCGCTTTGTGCTTCACTTTGTATACCCACTTACATCCAATGGCCTTTTTTCCTGGTGGCAGTGTGGTCAGTGTCCAGGTCTTGTTTTCTTCTAGAGCTTTTATTTCAGCCTCCATAGCCTTCTGCCACTCCAACGAGCCAACTGCTTCTGCATAAGTTTTGGGCTCTGTACACGCACTAATATTCAAAATATATGATTTGAATTTAGGTGTTAACAGATCCAGAGTATAATATTTGTGAAGTGAGTGTGGGGAGGTATAAGAATGACTGTACCGAGCATTGAAGGAATGATTTGTTCCTAGTGAGTTGGATGGGACTGTCAATGGTTGACTTGATACTTGACCACAATGATATTGCTGCAAGTAGTGAGGTGGCTTTTTAACTCTCTGAGGTCTGGCTATAGGGATTTCAATGTCAATGGAATTGATAGGAATGATTTCAGATGGTGCATTGTCTGGGGAACCAGGTTGATTGACTTGGGAAGAATGTTGTTGGTGGTTGAATGTGTTCTGAGAGGATTCTTCTGAGAGGACGTGCTGATTAGTTTGAGGAGAATATTGTTGATGATTGAATGTGTTTTGAGAGGAGTTTTCTGTAAGAATAGGCTGATTGGTTTGAGGTGAATTCAGTTGGATATGGGAAGATTGAGAAGGAGAATGCAGTTGTGCCCCCCTAGATGTGGCATTGGGAGTGAGAGTGTGATCAATGCCACAGCTAGTGGTCGAATGTGGAAGGATATACTGATGAGGAGAGTAATTTGGAGAAGACTGGCATGTGGGAGTCTTCTGTGAGGGAATATCACAGAAGGGAAAGCTAGATTCGTGGAACACCACATCCCTGGAGATGAAAATTTCTCTGGATGTTAAATCTTGAAGGATGTACCCTTTTGTAGTGTGGGACAATCCTAAAAAAATACTTCTTCTGGACTTGGGACTAAATTTGTCCTTGAGAGGAGATGTCACAGTGGCATAACACAAACAACCAAACACCTTAAGATTGTCATAGGATGGTATTGCCTGATAAAGTATCTGGTGAGGGGATCTCTGGTTTAAAAGTGGAGTAGGAGTCACATTTATGATATAGACAGCGTGCTGCACACAAAATCCCCAGAAGGAAGCTGGGACATTGGACTGTAATTTAAGAGCTCTAGCTACATTCAGAATGTGTTGTTGTTTCCTCTCAACAATACCATTTTGTTGAGGGGTGTACACGCAACTTGTTTGATGTACTACCCCCTTGGAAGCAAAGAAATCAGTCATGTTAAATTCCAACCCATTATCAGATCTCAGCACTTTTATGTTCGCATTAAATTGTACATGCACATAATGCCAGAAACTTTCAATAACCTTTCTGGTTTCAGATTTTGCTGTCATCAAAAAAATCCAGCAGTATCTACTATGATCATCAACAATAGTAAGAAAATATCGTTGATTATACATGGTGGGATGTTTGTAAGGACCCCATATGTCCACATGAATGATGGAGAAGGGAGCATTGGATACAGAATGGGAGATTGGGAACGGGAGTCGTTTTTGTTTAGCTAGAGGGCATATGCTACAAGATTGAGAATCAAAAGAGTCAAAAGAAACATCAACTGAGGAGTCTAATTTGCTTATCTCCTTTAATCTTGATGAAGCTTGGTGGCCCAGCCTGAAATGCCAAAGAGAAGACTGAGTTTTGGAAATGGCAAATGCTTGCCATGGACGGGCAACAGAGACTGTGGAAGGTGGCTGACGGATCAGGTGATACAGCCCTTGGTGTGTTTCAGCTAAACCAATCGTCTTCTTGCTCATATGCTCCTGAATGTAGCACATATTTGAGTTAAAGGTTAAATCAATTTCACCAGTCATGGTAAGCTTGCTAAGGGACACAAGATTAAAGGCAAAGGAGGGAATGTGTAGCACATTATGAAGCTTGAGATTAGGAAGAATGTTCACAGTACCGATATGTTTAGCAGAAACAGAATGATTGTTTGGTAATTTAACAGAAATTCCTGAAGCAGGCTGGTAAGAAACGAAAGAAGATAGAGAACAACATATGTGATCCGTAGCACCTGAATCCAATATCCATATATTAGAAATATTAGAGGATACATTACCTTTCCACTTACCAGGAACAATGACTTGCTTGGCTGACAGAACAGCGTGCTGATCATTCGGTCCCTCCACGTTGTTTGGGCGCATCAATATTCCCTTGTCCCTGTGTTCCTGCAACAAACTCATCAACTGCATATACTGTTCCTGCGTTAGGGAAGGAGTCAAGTTCGCAGCCTGATCATCCATCATCACTGCACCAACAGCTTGGTCCATGGCAGGTTCCTGAAACGTGCCATCGTCATTGCTCACACAGTTCACCTGCCCCTTTCCCTTATAACCCGGGGGAAAACCATGCTTCCTGTAACATTTGTCCACAGTGTGCCCAGTCATATTGCAAAAAGTGCACACAGGAGCTTTAGAACCATATCCAGACTTCTGGTTCTGAAAGTCTCTTCTTCCACCTCTACCACCAGGCTTCTGCCAGTTAGCATTTCCTGGTCTAGGCATGCTATTGGTACTAAGTACAACCGACTGGTTATTGGTGAAATGACTCTGTCCACCAGAATAATGTAGCTTCCTTTCCAATTTTACAGCCATGGCAAAGGTTGTTTTTAGGTCTGGCAGGGGACTGGATAATAAGACTTGGGACTTCACCGGTTCATACTCATCATTAAGACCTTTTATGAACCTTATAACGTGATCATCTTCCACGAATTTGTTGATTTGACTAGAGATGTTACATGTGCATCTGTTACATGTACAATTGGGAATGGCCCTTAGAACCATGAGCTCTTCCCACAAGACCTTTAGTCGCGTGTAATACTCAGTTACGGAACCATCATCCTGCTTAGTAGCATAGAATTGCTCTTGAAGATCAGACAGTCTAAACACATCCGCATTACCATATCTATGCTTTAAATCATTCCAAATGTCTAAAGCATTATCAAACCACATCACACTTTGTCCAATTGATGGTATAACAGAATTCACAATCCAAGAGGCAACCATATTATTTGCCTTCGTCCAAGCAGCGAACCTACGGTTAGTCTCTAAAGGTTTAGACACCGTACCTGTAATGAAGCCTACCTTGTTCTTCGACTCAAGTGCTCTTCGAAACGTCCTGCTCCATCCATGATAATTGTTCCCGTCCAATAGAGGTTGTACGAGCACCAGAGAAGGACTATCTCCAGGGTGAATGTATAGTGGATCCTCTGACGGATCATTCGTTCCGGGCACAGTGTTCATCGGAGAATTTGCGGATCCGCTAGGTGAATCGTGATTTGATGACATGAATGTACCGAAATTCATCAAACAGTTGATAGTGGCTCTGATACCATGTGAAAATTCTACAAATGCATCAAGCTTTACAATATTACCGATCAAATCAATGAGTGAACGAGGTACAGAGTACCTGCGGATGAAGACGAAATTGTGAATCCATTCTCACGGTTAGCTGAGAATTGATGGAGATTGAGGAGAGAGAAAGGAGCAGAGAGATGAAGATGAGAAAATAACTGCCACACTTAAGATTGAGGAAGCAAAGATTATTCATCACACTTTGGGCAATTCGTCGAACAGTCTACATATAGAGCCACTGACGGTTAAAACAGAAAAGGCGCAAAATTACAAAAATATCCCTACTGCCTAACTAACATACAACATAAACTCAAGGGCACAATCGTAACTTCAGCACGTTTTAAACGTTTCCCGCCTGCCAGCCTTCTTCCTCACCTGCCTGCTCTCACAACTGATCCTGCTCCTCCTCCACATCGCGTGATCTCATCTCCCAATCATCCAATTCGTCACGCAATCAACATACACCGTGGATTAAACCTCCTATTCGATGATCTGGCCATTTCTTTCTCCACATTGCCACCATCCAGCTCACCGTCTTTCTCATTCTTTGAGCTGTCCATACCCTTCTCATCCTTCAATATTTCAGCTGCATTTTCAACATGATCCACTGGCCTTCTCATTGTTTCTTCCGCTAGACTCAATTTCCTCTGCAAATTTAAGGCAGAAAATTTGAAGGCTTCCATGTAATGTAATACTAAAAGAAGCCTTCCGTCCCTTTATATGCATATTTTAAACCAAATATCATAAAATCATGATTATGATCACCAAGCCTCGCAGAAAATACAAAAAAAAAAACTTAATTACACATACTATATTGAAAATGTGATTAAAGATAGAAAAAATAACGGGAATAAAATAAACCAAATATCATAAAATCATGATTTTTTTCTTATTACCTCCATGAGATTTTTGTTCGCTCACATTGACTGCTTCTGTGGAAAGCTGTCCAATGACGATGAAGGAGAAAAGCAAGCACAGTGCCAAGTAGGCAAGTTTCTCCATTCCTTAGCTCTGCTATATATGTATATATGTTAGAAGAATAGAGATAAAGTGTTGCAAATGCCTTAATTGTTCATCCTTTAGGTTGGGGCTCTATTTATAGACGTCAATCATGAACAAGAAATCAACCGCGTGAATTGCCGGCTCTCCAGGAGAAAATGCATTAGACATTTAAATAAATTAACAGATCTGAAGTTGCACAAGCAAATAAGCCTGTGAAAGGGACGGCTTTCCATAAGAAATCTTTTCAAAAAGTAAAATAAACATTTTTATACAAAGATCTACATCTACGTGATTCACTAGAGCAAAGTGCAGAATTTATGCCAGTAAAATAATTTCGTAAATTTGAACAGATGTTATCGAAGATCTGTAATTTGTATGAATATTAAATTTGATTCTTTTTTCGTGAGAAAGCAAATACAAAGGATTTACAGCATAAACTTTAGTCCAGACAAAAATGTGATGATGGAGGCCTTTTGGCAAATGGTATAGAGTGAGAAATAGGTCTTGTTTGGATTGACGAGTCCACCGTTTTCAAAAGAAAAATCTGAATCCGCTGTTAAGATATAAAATGTTTTGATGATGTGAAGATGTTTTAAATGAGTTAAATTTACACTTGAGATTTGATGCAAAATGAGAAAAATACACTATGTCAAGAATGATTGAGATTTGAACTCTACTGTCCAACATCGATCTCTCAGACTGAGGACATCGATCGATCGACGTCACTTCAGTCTCTCCAAGAGAGACTTCGATCGACCGATGTCAGGCCATAAAAGTTTCTGCCCAACATCGATGTCTCATACTGAGGACATCGATCGATCAATGTCACTTCAGCCTCTCCAAGAGAGACTTTGATCGATCGATGTCAGACTACAAAGTTTCTGTCCAACACCGATCTCTCAGTCCAGGGGACATCGGCCAATCGACGTCCATCAGCCTCTCCAGGGGAGACTTCGATCGATCGATGTCAAGCAGATTCAAAACTGAAAAGTTTCTGGAGGACATCGATCTCTCAGTCAGGAACTTCGATCAATCGATGTCCCCCATAATTCAAATATTTATGAACGTTGGAACAAAATCCAAGGGAGATTCATGATGTTTTTCTCTTTCCAATATTGCTCAAATTTCTTGTAGACTTTATTCTAACCTCACACATGCTTCCTTGACTATTATATCCATGTCTAGGTCATTCTAAGTTGGCTATTGAGGATCAAATCACTCCATAGGGTGTCTAAAGAGTAAATGGACATTATCTTGACATTTGATTGATTTGAAGACATGGTGGAGGTTAAAAAACATGGTGAACACCTCCTATAAATGAATGAAGCTCAGATGAGGCAAATATACACTTTCACTATCATCAAGCTTTATTCTTCATTGTTGTATACTTCTCTCATATGTGTAAAAGTGCTTAAATCTTGTTAAGCCTTTCTTTGTTCTTCATTATTGTATAATTGAGAGATAGTGAGTCTAACACAAGAGGAACCATAAATATCTGATCTTTTACTTGTGTTTAAACTAGTGAAAAAATGCAATCCCCATTACTTCTTTTTAAACCCACTCTGAGAAAGTTTTTGAGAGAATTTTGTTGAAGTTGTGAGGTAGCAATAAGTTGTTCTTGTTTAGAGCTGTAATTGTTGTACTTGCATAAAGGTGTTTGTGCAAAAAGTTGTTGCTGTGGCTGCTTACACTAAGTTGCTAGTCTAAGTATTGCTATGGTTGTTCTTATTTGCTTTACTAAGAAGAAAAGTTATTGAAAATCCACTTTAGCAACAAAGTAGTAGTGAAGTACAATCATTTAGATTCGAACCACTATATATCCATTGTACTCATTCATTGTCTTTCATCTCCCATTCTTACTTTGATTTTGAATTCTATTTGAGTTGAGCACAACATGAAAATTCCGCAAATTTGTCAAACACTCTATTCACCCCCTCCCTCTAGAGTGTGTTTTGGACCTAACAATTGTTATCAGAGCCTAACGTTGATTGCTTGGCCAATCTTCGCAAGTAGCAAGGTTAAAGATCATGGCAATGACAACCTCTTTATCTCACACCTCAACTTCTAAGCCAACAGCACTATTCTCAGGATCAAACACTAAAGCACCTATGTTTGATGTCCAAAATTATTCTTTGTGGAAATTTCGAATGATCAATCATTTGAAAGGCTGTAAGATTTGACATATGAAGAGTCGTAGTTAAAGGAATCGAAGTTCCTATGATTACCAACTCAAAAGGAGAATCAATGTTCATAGATGAGGATGATTACACTAACGAAGAAAAGATAAATTTCGCCATAAATGGCAAAGCATTCAATATTCTTTCAAGTGCTCTTTCCACCACCGAGCTCATAAGGATTCAAAGTCTTGAAACAGCCCATGAAGCTTGGAAAAGACTAGAAATGATACATGAAGGGACTAAGCAAGTAAGAATGAACAAAAGACTTATGCTCATGAAGGAGTATGAAATGTTCAGTATGAAGAGCAGTGAAAAGATTGAGAAAACTATTGACCGATTCACTCGAATAGTGAATCAACTTTTCGTGGTGGGCAAGAAAATCTCAAATGAAGACCTTGTCTCAAAACTCCTCAACTTTTTGCCAAGAGAATGGACACCTAAAGTTACCGGCATGACTGATTCAAAGAATCTCAAGACTCTTACCTTTGATGAGCTACACGATAATCTTATTGCTCATGAAATCCTTGTTGATGAACAAAATAGAATGAATCCTATCAAGCCCACACAAGCATCACATAAAGAATTGGTGGTAGAGTCCAATGAATCGAATGAGAAAGTTGCTCTTCTCGTGAAAAAATTTAGAAGAATGGCCACAAGAAATAAGGCCCAAGCGAGGAAGTCTCTCAAAAGACCACCCAAGAACAAAGAAGCAAGTGAAAATTGCTACAAGTGTGATCAACCCGGTCACTTCATTGCCGATTGCCACGTCAAGGAGCCGCAAAAGCAAGAAAAGAATGTATTTCCGCAAAAGAAGAAAGCTATTAATGCGGAGGTAACCACGTGAAATGATCTCCTCTTCGAATCAGAAGGAGAAGAAAGTGAAGACAATGATGTTGGACTTGTTGCAAAAGTTGAGAATCCAAAAGCACAACATACTTGTCTCATTGCAATCGAAAATGACCTTGAGGTAAACTCTAACTCTTCTAATGTACAAGATGAAATAGGAGATTTGCAAGATGATTTTGAAAAACTGAATTTAAAATATAAATAATAGAAGAAACAATTTAAAAATGCATATTAGAAAGCAAGAGCTTGCATGATAAGAATATTTTGATGTTTCAAGATGACATCATACTTACTATGCATAAAACCATAGCTCTTCAAAATGTGGAATTAGGAAAGAATGTGAGAGGCTAAGATTAGACTTACAAAAATTATCTGATGGCAAAAATAATCTAGACAAGTTACTTGGATACCAAAGAATTTAAAATGATGAATCGGGTTAAGGATATAATTCATCACATTCTTTCATTAAGACTAAATCATTAAAGAAAGCGGCAAATAAGAGAAAAACATAACATGACTCCTCATCTAATAAACCAAGGCATGTACCCACTTGTTTTCATTGTAACAAAGTAAGATATGTGAAGAGTGCATGTAAAGCTAGATTTGATAGTATGTATGTTTGGAAGCATAAGGGTCGACAAGCTAACCTGAAGGACCCAACTATCAAAAGGTACCAATGCATAAATCTCTTGGTTTTATAGGCTCTCAAGATAAATGGAGTAGCCAAAGAAGAAGGAACCAAATGGCTCATGGACAGCAGATGTTCAGCGCACAAGACAAGAGACAAAACCTTATTCATATCAAGTTCAAAGATGTGGAACGGTGAATTTTGGCAATGGGAGAGCCAAAATCCTTGGACATGGAGAAATTTGTAACTCTTCTTTTACTATTAATAATGTATTATATGTAGAAGTGATTAAATATAATTTGATAAGGGTTAACCAACTATGTGATGCTAATTTTCAAGTTTAATTTGTGAAAAGAAAATGTATTGTGAAAAAGAATGATAAAATTGTTTTTGAGAATATAAGGAAAAATGATGTTTATAAATTTAGCACACATGATTTGATATCACAAAACGTTTCTTGCCTAGTTGCAAAAATGATTTGACTCAACTATGACATAGACTACTTGGACATATTAGTTTCAAAAATTTCAAAGATATTTGCAAAAATGAAAAGGTCCAAGGTCTTCCAAAATTGAATTTCGAAAACCATGGCTTATGTGACACTTGTCAAAAGGCAAAGCTTGTTAAAACAAACTGCAAGCCCAAAAGTGAAATTTCCACCACCAAAACTCTACAATTGCTTCATATGGATTTGTATGGGGATATTGGTACGGCAAATCTAGGTGAAAAACATTACACCTTTGTGATGGTAAACGACTTCTCTAGGTACACTTGGGTAATGCTTTTAGCTAAAAAGAATGATGCATACCAAGAGTTTATGAAACTTTGTAGAATATAGAAAATCAAATATAAGACACAATTAAGGAAATTAGAAGTGATAAAGGTAGTGAGTTTGATGGTGAGTTTCAAGAATTTTGTGTATCCAAAGGGTATGGACACAATTTCTTGTCTCCAAGAACTCCTCAACAAAATGGTGTTGTGGAAAGAAAAAATAGAACACTTCAAGAAATGAGTAGAGCCATGGTAAATGTATTTGAGCTACCGAAGTATTTCTGGGCCGAATCAGTAAACACCGCTTTTCATGTAATCAACAGAATTTACTTGAGACCATCTCTCAAGAAGACTCCTTACGAGCTTTGGAAAGGTAGAGTACCAAATATTAGTTATTTCAAGGTCTTTGGCTGTAGGTGTTTTATACTTAACACCAAAGGTAACTTGGATAAACTCGATTTCAAAGCGGATGAGGGAATCTTTATGTGATATGCCCAAAATAGCAAGGATTTAGAGTATATAACAAAAGGAGTATGAAAGTTGAAGATTCAATTTATGTCAAGTTCAGTGAACCCCTTGAGGATGAACCATGCATAAGTGATGGTGATGATGATGAGGAAATAATTGAAGTATGTCACATAGAAAAATTTGGGATCCAAAAGGGAATATTATCATTGACCTTAGGATTGACCCACTTGAACCTAAGGTTGAAGATGAAGAAGTAAAAAAGAGATATTTCAAATTCATGGAATTCTTATAAGTATAAGAAAGACAATCCAAGAGAATCAATACTAGGTGAAACAAGACAAGGCATAATGATTAGGAGGAAATTTAATGAAAATACTTTCATTTCACAAGTTGAGCCTAAAAATATAAAAGAGGCTATAAATGATGAAGATTGGGTATCAGTCATGCAAGAAGAGCTAAATCAAATTGGAAGAAGTGATGTTTGGGAATTAGTGGCTAAACCTAGTGATCACAATATAATTGGCACTAAATGGGCATTTAGAAACAAAATGTATGATAAAGGAAAAATCACTAGAAACAAAGGTAGGTTAGTAGCTCAAGGATATAGACAAGAAGAAGACATAGACTATGATGAGATTTTTGCCCCCATAGCTAGGTTAGAAGCTATTAGGATGCTATTAGCATATGCATGCTATAAGGATTTCAAACTATATCAAATAGATGTGAAATCCGCGTTCTTGAATGGAATAATTCAGAGGTGTATATAGATCAACCTCCGTTGTTTGAAAATCATGATTATCAAAATCATGTATTTAAACTCAAAAAGGCCATTTACGGACTTAAACAAGCTCCTAGGGCATGGTATGAAAGTTTAAGTAACTTCATTCTTGAAAATGAGTTTTCAAGAGGAAAAGTCGACAATACTCTTTTTATTAAAGGACAAGGAAACCATCAATTGCTTCTTCAAATTTATGTGGATGACATTATATTTGGTGTTACTAGTGATTCTTTTTGTGAGCATTTTGCTAAATTGATAGAAGGCAAATTTGAGATGAGCATGATGGATGAACTCAATTACTTCCTGGGTCTTCAAATCAAAAAAACTCATGATGGAGTACGCATATCTCAAACAAAGTACACAAAGGATTTAATCAAAAAATACAAGTTTGAGGATGGAAGAAGTGTGAGCACATCAATGAGCACAAGTACAAAGATTGACAAAAATGAAAAAGGAAAGCCGGTTGAGATAACCAAATATAGTGGTATGATTGGTAGTTTACTTTATTTGACCGCTAGTAGACCGGATATTTTGCATGATGTATGTTTATATGCTAGATTTCAAAGTATGCCTAAGGAATCGCATCATGTTGCCGTTAAATGTACTTTTAGATATTTGGAAGGTACTTTGAACTTTGGGCTATTTTATCACAAAATGGGTGTTTTGACCTAAGAGCGTATAGTGACTCCGACTACGCTGGAAACCTAGTCGATAAAAAAAGCCCATCCGGGACATGTAAATTCCTTGGAGATTCCTTAGTCTCTTGGTTTTCCAAGAAACAAAATAATATGTCACTTTCAAAGACGGAATTCGAATATGTATCGGCTTCTTCATGCTGTGCCCAACTACTTTGGATGATAAACACCTTAAATGATTACAATGTTAAGTTTGACAAAGTCTCAATCTTATGCGAAAACACTTCAGTCATAAGTATAGCATAAAACTTAGTACACCATATGTCATACCCCGTAACTTTAGGTTTGGCTTTTAAACAATTAGAAAACAACTTTCAATACAATTTGATTAATCGTATAGGTTATGAGGCTGAGTTAAATAAAATATAGAAAAAGGAAAGAAATTGTTAAAGTGAGAATCAAGAAAATTAGGCAAAATTACCAAAATGCCCTCCCCACTTAAATGATGGGGGAGTTACGCATTTAGTATAACTCCTCAAAAGAGAGGGGTCCGTGGGTTACAACCCTAAAAAGAGAGGACAAAAGCTGATGGAGAAAGAAGAGAAGGAGAAAGGAGAAAGGAGAAGAAAGCAGAAGAGAAGAAGAAAAGGAAGAAAGAGCGGCCAAAATAGGTTCAACCTTTTCCGAAATCCTGCAGTACACTCGTAAGACTAACTAGAAACTAAGGCAAGTAATCTTTCTATACGCTTTACGCAAATTCTGATACAACAGGTCCTATGTTCTTATAAAGAGAAAATTCGGATCACACATTAGTAATCTTGATTTGTTTATGTTACATGCTCTACTATACGTATTTGTTGTTGTTTGTTTGATTAAAGTCATGTTCTTTGGGCCTAAATCTTAAAGTATCCATGTTGTGCTAAATTGTTGTTAAATATGCCATAAAAGTGTCATCCGTGTTGTGTTTATCGTATTGTTGTAAGTTCTTGAGTTATTAACTATACCTTAGATGATTTGAGAGTATTTGCAGCAAGATGAAGGATGAACGATGGGATGTTGTAGATTTGGTTGTGTTGGAAAGTTTGAGGATACATTGGAAGTTGTGGGTGATAGAATGCTTAGAGTGGATACGTTTTGACATGTTTAAGAATCAATTCATCTCAGTTGTGTGTTAAGCATGATGAATCTAGGTGGTAAGATGGATCTTGAAATATTTAACATGAAAAGGGTGAAGGAGGAAGATGATGGGGAGAAGTTACTGCGGAAATTTGCAGTTCTGGAACTGTCAGAACATTTCGACACCTACTTTAGGCGCTCAATGTCACATTAGGCACCTAAAGTAGGCTTTCAGTGTGTTCAGTACATTCCAGAACACTTCAACTACCTAAATTAGGCGCTTCATATCATATAAGGTGCTTCATGTAGGCGTTCGATGTGTCAAAGAACATTCTAGAGCTCTTCGAACACCTTCAAAGGCGTTCGATGTCACATAAGGCACTTCATGTAGGTGTTCGATGTATACCAGCACATTCCAGAACACTTTGAACGCCTAGTATATGCGCTTTATGTCTCTTTAGCGCCTCATGAAGGCATCCCAAGTGTACTGGATGTCTCCTTGGCCCATTAGGCACCCCATGTATGTGTGATAACTGTATTTCCTTCCTTTGATCATGAAATACGAGGGTTTTTGAGATGCACTTGAGGTGTAAATGTTAAGTGTGATTAAGTAAGGATAAGATTGGATCCAAAGTGAGACGATGATACGAACGAACTTAGAAAGGTACGAGCGCAAAGTGTCTGAGGTGCAAGACCATGTACTTGATATATAAGATATGTGTGTATGTATACATGTTTGTCGTGAAGTTGCATGAGCATTCTGCATCATGACATGAACACTTTGCATTTGACATGAGAATTGCTTTGCAAAAGAACATGTGTTTACAAGAGAAGATTAAAATTTTCAAAAAGCAAACTATGGCTGCCGGTTGATCGCAGGGTATAAAAGTCACGCCTGCAAAAGCAGGGTATAAAAGAGTGACATGTGAGTCAACAACAGGGTATAAAGTATTTTATGGTGCCGTGGACTTATCAGCACGGATATAAGATATATGTAATGAGGCCCTAGACCTTTCAGCACGGCGTATAAAGTTATATGTGATAGGGCTATGGACCTTTCAGCACGGGGTATAAAGTTCTATTGTTGTGGACTGATCACCCATAGGGTAAGTTCTTCTACGCGAAGAATATGAAAAGTTTTGTGAAATGACACGCATAGCATATTCACGAAAGAAGTCATATGCATGGGTTCTGTATGTGCTTTTAAAAGTGTACATGCATCATGCCTCACGAAGCATAAGACTTGACATGCAAAGATTATCATCCACGAATGATTTGTTTATGTAGTATGTTATTTTAGTTACATGTTTGTTCTCATGTCCGCATATCATTTATGTGATTTATTTGTATTGAGGAATTGTTATAAAGATTCTATTTGCTAACCCGAGCACCTTATTTTGGGTAATGACTTATACACCGGTGACTCGTCGTGTGTGATCCCGTAAGGTGTATAGACGGGTTAATTGCAAGCGATTTTTTCGCTAAGAATAGATACTCCATCTTCTTTTTAGGTGAGCCAGAGTACAAAATGATATTTGTCGAAGATGGTGGCGAGTGGACTCAATGGGATGATGGCCATGGAAGTAGATAGATTTTTGATCATTCTCTTTTAGGTTGGAAGACTCGATGTTTATTATGTTGTACTGGAGGATATGTTAGACAGTTAACCGAACACATTTTATTTTCACTGTATTTTCTTTGGTTACATTAGTGATCGTGAAGTTTTAAATTTTACGACGTTTCTGCTGATTTATCTTACTTCATGAATGATGTGCGCTTGATCTGCTTTAACGCTTTGTAGTCCTCGTAGTAGACTACGGCGGGTGCACTGGTTCCGATGCCAGTATCAGGCCAGGGCGCTACACCATAGTAGGACCAATTATATTGAAGTAAGGCATCACTTCATAAGGTATTGCATTCAAAAAGGATCAGTATGTGTCGAATTTGTTCCAATCAATGACCAACTAGCGGATATTCTTACCAAATCCCTCCCTACTTACACATTCGAATCAGTTAGAACAAGACTAGGGATGATAAACAATATTTAGTGGGTAAAAATTGCCAAAAGACAGATTTCAGCATACATCGATCGATCTACGTAGCTGTATCAGAGAGTGATGTAAAACCCACATCGATCGATCGAAGTTAAGGACATCGATCGATCGAAGTTAAGGACATCAAGTGGCATGAGGCATGAGTTGATGAAGTATGAGTTGCATGAGTTATTTGGTATGAGTTGCTTGGTATTGACATTGCTTGCTTGAAGTGACATTGTTTGCTTGGAATATAGCGTTTGATATTAGCATGATTGGATAATGGTATGGTATATGCGTAGCATGATTATAAGTAATATTGCGTGGATAGAAGTTGATACTAGTATAATGGTATGCTTACTTGATTGAAGTTGATATTGGTATATGCTTGCTTAAAATGATTGGCATTGGTATGAGTACTTTGGTATGCTTGTTGATGGCTCACATGTTGAATAGTTGAATATATGAAATTTGATGCATTGTTTGGATAAAGGAGAGTGTTTTGATATCTTTACCAGAATTATTGATTTTAAAAAGATTACATGTTGAGGGGGAGTTTTTGATATGTTTATATGATAAGGGATAGAGGTATTGTCTGCCTACAACTTACCCTCCCCAGACCCTAACGATAGCTTTTGCTGTCGTTGGGATATACTGGGTCTGGATGATGATGATGATGATGATATGATAAGGGAGCATGGACTAAGGGGAAGTTATAAAATGTCAAGTTTAGCCAGCTCAAATGTAAATTTTTCAAGTAAAAACATATTTTAAATCAAGTTTTTGAAATCCTCAAAAATGGGAGATTGTTAAGATAAAAAATGTTTTGATGATGTGAAGATATTTTAAATTGAGATTTGATGCAAAATGAGAAAAATACATTATGTCAAGAATGATTGAGATTGGAACTCTACTGTCCAACATCGATCTCTCAGACTGAGGACATCGATTGATCAATGTCATTTCAGTCTCTCCAAGAGAGACTTCGATCGATCGATCGATGTCAGGCTAGAAAATTTTCTGTCCAATATCGATCTCTTAGACTAAGGACATCAGTCGATCGATGTCACTTCAGCCTCTCCAAGAGAGACCTCGATCGATCGATGTCAGGTCAGAAAGTTTCTATCCAACATCAATCTCTCAGTCCAGAGGACATCGATCGATCGGTGTCACATCAGTCTCTCCAGGAGAGACTTCGATCGATCAATGTCAAGCAGATTCAAAACTGAAAATTTTCTTAAGGACATCGATCTCTCAGCCAGGCACTTTGATCGATCGATGTCCCCCAGAATTCAAATTTTTATGAATGTTGGAACAAAATCCAAGGGAGATTCATGGTATTTTTCTCTTTCCAATCTTGCTCAAATTTCTTTTGGACTTTATTCTAACCTCACACATGCTTCCTTGATTATTATATCCATGTATTAGTCATTGTAGGTTGGCTATTGAGGATCGAATCACTCCATAGGGTGGCTAAAGACTAAATGGACATTATCTTGACATTTGATTGATTCGAAGACATGGTGGAGGTTCAAAAAGTGGTGAACACCTCCTATAAATGAATGAAGCTCAGATGAGGCAAATATACACTTTCACCATCATTAAGCTTTATTCTTCATTGTTATATATTTCTCTCATATGTGTAAAAGTGCTTAAATCTTGTTAAGCCTTTCTTTGTTCTTCATTATTGTATAATTGAGAGATAGTGAGTCTAACACAAGAGGAAACATAAATATTTGATCTCTTGCTTGTGTTTAGACTAATGAGAAAGTGTGACCCCAATACTTCTTTTTAAACCCACTGTAAGAAAGTTCTTGAGAGAACTTTGATGAAGTTGTGAGGTAGGAAGAAGTTGTTCTTGCTTAGAGCTGTAATTGTTTTACTAGCACAAATGTGTTTGTGCAAAAAATTGTTGTTGTGGTTGCTTACACTATGTTAGTGTAAGTATTGTTGTGGTTGTTCTTATTAACTTTAATAAGAAGAGTAGTTATTGAAAATCTACTTTGGCAACAAAGTTGGTAGTGGAGCAGAATCATTTACGATTTGAACCACTATATATCCGCTGTACTCATTCATTATCTCTCATCTTCCATTTTTGCTTTGATTTTGAATTCTATTTGGGAGCCAAACGAGAAAATTTTGCAAAATCGTCAAACGCTCTATTCACCCCCTCTAACTTGTGTTTTGGACCTAACACCTGCAGGAATCAGTTTGGCAACTTGTTTGGATTAACACACGAGCCTGCTTTTCTTGGTTGACGGTTTTGGTATGTCGAGTTTGGCAAGTTGGCGGTAACTTTTGTTCTCCGTAACTCGTGATTGATAGTTTAACATGTCACGGTCAATTTTTAATTCAAAACTAAGAAGCAAAAACTCAAACCCACAAAAAAACATATTTGGGTTCGTGTAATGTGAGTAATTTCTGAACTTATATAGTAGAGTCATATGAACGAAGTTGAGGTGATCGAATCAAACTTCTTTTATCCTCTCAACCCGAATATCAACTGATTTATTGATTTTAACAATAACGAAAAACGTGTTTTTTTTTTCCATACAACAAATATTTAAAGTACTCAACCAGTATGTTCCGCAACACTTCTATGAATCCAGCAGACCTTAGGTATACGAATTAAGTAATTTAATCAGGCAACTTTTTCCTAGAAATTTTTTTTCTGAAAGATCTGTTCAATGGCTAATAGAAATTCTCCTCCTGTGGTATAAGTACAAGAAAGCTTGAGATAAGAACAGATACAAAAATACAACCGGACCAAATTCTTGTCAAATTTGTAACGGTTCAATGTTATTCGAAATTCTAACAATTTGTACAAGTACAAAGAATTAGAATGAGTGAAATGAAAATGTTGAGATAGATGTATAGACGCGCAAGAAATGATAAAATTAAAAATGAATATATAAAGAAAAAGGTTGGAGCTGGCTCCTATAAATGAGAAGATGAGAGAATCAAGGTTAAGATGGTATAAACATATGCAAATACGTTCTGCAGCTGCACCTATTAGGCAGTGTGAGACAATAAAATAGATGCATATTAAACGTGAGAGAGGAAGACCAGAAAAGACACGGTGAGAGATAATAAAGAAGCATATGACTTATATGAGCGGATTAGACATGACATACTAGATTTGCACCTCTATGAGGACATGGTCCACTATAGGAGCTCATGAAGACGGATGATTAAGGCTGGCGAGTTTTAGGAAGAATGTAGGGGCTCCTTAGAGGATATAGATGGGCTTAGATACTCTCTCAACGTTAGGTTCACTTTGCACCTTTTCTGTTTGTCTTAGTCTTTCATTATTTGTCGTTGATTATGTGTTAATGTAGGGACATATAGAGTCGAAGATGTCGTCGGAATCGAGATCTTTATCCTTTAGGATGGAGGTATTGTTTATCTGTTTTTCATCCTCCCCAGATACTAGCAATAGCTTTTGATGTTGTTGGTATATGCTGGGTTTGTATCTTTGTTGTTATTGTTGTATGACATAATAAAAGACAGGTATTCTAAAGACGCGTAGTATTCATCAGGTAGTAGAAGACACATAAAGATGGTAATATTTAGGCTACAACTTAAAAACAATAACAAAAGCAATGCAAAAGAACAAAATAATAAATAAATAAAACAAATAAAGGATTAGAGAAATGATCGATTCCTATATCTGATCTCACACAATATGCAAAGGATTAAGTGTGTTGTAGTTCATCAATCTGATCGTCCATTATATATTGTATCTGTTCTTGTATCTGATTATTGATGTATGCGTCTTGGAGAAAATATGATGTCTAGTGTTAAGTCCGTAACCACACTCTAGAGGGAGATGAATAGAGTGCTGGGCAATTTTGCGGAATTTCCTTTTGTGGCTCAACTCAAATGGAATTAAAAATCAAAGAAAGAACAGGAGATAAGAAACAATGAATGAGTACACCGGATATAAAGTGGTTCGAATCGTAAATGGTTCTACTCCACTACCACTTTGGTGCCAAAATAGATTTTCAACAACAACTCTTCTTATTAAAGATAATAAGAACAACCACAGCAACACTTACACTAACATCTTACTGTAAGCAACCACAACAACAACTTCTTGCACAAAATATACTTGTTCAACAACACCTACAGCTCTAAGCAAGAACAACTTCTTGCTACCTCACAAATTTAACAAAGTTCTCTCAAGAACTTTCTCACAGTGGCTTGAAGGAAATAGTGGGATTCACACTTTCTCACTAGTCTAAACACAAGCAAGAAATCAAATATTTATGGTTTCTCTTGTGTTAGACTCTTTATCTCTCAATATACGACAATGAAGAACAAAGAAAAGCTCAACAAGTTTTAAGCACTATAATGAATGATGAAGCTTGATGATGGTGAAAGTGTGTATTTGCCTCATCTGAGCTTCATCCATTTATAGGAGGTGTTCACCACGTTTTTGAACCTCTACCATGTATTCAACTTCATCAAATGTCAAGATAATGTCCATTTAGTGTTTAGCCATCCTATGGAGTGATTTGATCCTCAATAGCCAACCTAGAATAGCTTAGACATGGACATAATAGTCAAGGAAACATGTATTATGATGTAGTAAAGTCTACAAGAAATTTGAGCAAGATTGGATAGAGAAAACACCATGAATCTCCCTTGGATTTTGTTCCAACATTCATAAAAATTTGAATTATGGGGAAGATCGATCGATCGAAATGCCTGGCGGAGAGATCGATGTCCTCCAGAAACTTTACAGTTTTGATACTGCTTGATATCGATCGATCGAAGTCTCCCCTAGAGAGACTGATGTCACTTCGATCGATCAATGTCCCCTAGAGTGAGAGATCGATGTTGGACAGATAGTTTTCTACCTGACATCGATCGGTCGAAGTCTCTTTGGGGAGAGACTGAAGTGACTTTGATCGATCGATGTCCCCAGTGTGAGAGATCGATGTTGGACAGAAAGTTTTCTGCCTGACATCGATCGATCGATGTCCCCAGTCTAAGAGATCGATGTTGGACAGTAAGTTCCAATCTCAACCATTTTTGACATAGTGTAATTTTCTCATTTTGCATTAAGTCTCAAGTATAAATTTAACTTATTTAAAACATCTTTAATCATCAAAACAATTTATATCTTAACAATCTCCCTCTTTCTGATGATTTCAAAACCATGATTCAGAAGATGTTTTTGCTTTATAAATTTACATCTAAAATTGATATTTTACAACTCCCCTTATTCCATGCTCCCTCACACATAAACACATCAAAAACTCCCCTTCAACATGTAATCTACCCAAAATCAATAAGTATGTTGACAATATCAAAACGCTCCCCCTTAAACCATGCACCAAATTACATATCGTCAACATGTGTGCCATCAAACAAGCATACCATAATACTCATGTCAATGCCAATCATTTTAGATATTACCAAGCATATCAAGCATGCATTTTGTATTCTCATCAAGCAATTCATGATGTAACTTATTATAGTAACGCCACCAAAACATGCTAACTTATGCAACTTATGCAACATCAACTATCAACATCAAACCAACTTGTGCAACTTATGCAAAACATGAAGTATCAACATCAAACCAACTTATGAATCAACTTATGCAAATCATCAAAGCAACCAACTTATGCAACTTATGCCATCAAACCAACTTATGCAAATCATTAAGTATAATCATCAAATATCAACTTCTCTTCCTTTTTGAAAACATCAAACAAATAGCAAGAGACAAGAAAATGAAGGGTTAAAATATCATTAAGAAAATACCAAGTTTTAAGATACACAGGTAAAGTCAAACTTCTAAAACAGACCCTATATCTATGAGGGGAATAGGGAGAACTAAAAACTCTACTCTTCATCAGAAGAGAAGCATAAACCAGATAGAGCCACTTTGAGTTTCGTCATCAGTTTTTGGTACTTGGACTTTTGAACATTCAACTCCGTCTCTAAAGTCTTGACACTGTTCGTGAGATTTGTGTTTTCCTTCTCCAAGTCATCAATACGTACGGCTTCCTTGGTTAAGTCCTCTCTCCCATTGACCAAGAGTATGGTTTATTTCTTCAATCTCACCCTCTGCGTTGAATGGCACCTCTGAATCACTATCTTCCTCCATGAGAGCTTTTCCTTTGTCTGCTTAGGAGGTAGAACTGGGTTGTGTTGAAGATTGTAGGGGTTCACTGGATGGCTCGGTGGGTTGTGTTGAAGGACTAGGATCTGTAGGTGGGACATCTTCAGCTTCTTCTTCCTCTTGTTCATTTTGACCACCTCGCCGTTGCACTTCTTTTCGTGAGTTATGTATTTATTGGATGTTGGCCTTTGTGTAATAATTCTTATTGGATATTTGTTCTGTATATTCCTCATCAAACTTCACATTAGCATTTTTGAGCAATCTATAAATTAGATTGCTATATGGAAGTGCCTTTGATTTTTTTGTTACGCCTTCCATCATATTCGCAAATACAATCTCACCAAAATTCACTTGTTCGCTCATAGCAATACAATAAGCAATATAGAAATCTAAGTTGCTACGAAATTTAGCCGACTTGCCATTTATACAGAAGGTAACAACGGCAAGTAAAACACGGTATACCAGAGGCATGTCATTTGTGTTCTTTGAAGGATGGAAGCCGAGGAAGGTTTTTACTTCATCTTTTGTTATTTGATACTTATAGGTATCCCACCACCACATACCAAAATCTTCCCAACCCTCATCAAGAATGCCAAGAAACTCATTTATTGTCTTAGTGCTAAACTCTAACAACTGACCATCTATCACTGAATTTAAAGAAAATGGCCCTCCATTTCGGTAGTCTACCTATAAGTTAGCATAAAACATTCGAGTGTAACAGATAGACATGTACTCCATTTAAGAAACTTCCCAAATAGGTCTCCATTTCTAATCATCAAACAAATTGATGATCGGCCATAATTTCTCATTGCTCACAATATCTTCAATTTTGAACAATTTTAATGGAATGGTAGACCTCTTCTTGTTTTCGCATTCATTGAATATCAATTGAGCTCTAAGGGAGATGGAAGCAAATTTATCTATACCTGTTGGCTCTTTCAAAGCATCTTTATACTTCCCGGACTTGAGCCATGAAAAATTGTTAAGTGTAAGCTTCCCTCTTACCTCACTTAACGTAACTTCGTGAGAGGAGGTTTTCTTCTTCCTTAGTCGTTGTGTTCTTGACCCCGTTGAGACTTGAGGACAAGATTGTTGAGGCACAGTTTCTTCCTCCTGAGATGTTCTATGTCTCTTGTAAGGGTTATTCGTTTTTGGAGCCATTTGGAGGGTTAGGGCACAAATTTTTGAGAAAATAGGGACAAAATGATGAGATAAAAAAATAACAGATTTGAAGAAAGAAAAGGATTTGTGAAAGAATTTGAGTTATAGAGATGGATTTTTGTTTTGGTGGAGAGATTTGTTGAGTATCTACTGGAAAGAGGTTAGGAATTCGTTTAGGGGAAAAGGAAAGTGCAAAAAAATTAAGGTTTTGCAGCTTTTAAGTCGTCGGCCTGTGATGACATCGATCGATCGATGTTTGGCATTTCGATTGATCGATGTCTTCCACTTTGATCGATCGATGTCTGATTCTGCATCAGTCTCTGAAACAGCTACATAGATCGATTAATATATGCAGGAATCTGTCTTTTTGACAATTTTGACCTTCTAACCGTTGTTTATCATCCCTAATCTTGTTCTAATTGATTTGAATGTCTCAGTAGGACGTGATTTGGTAAAGATATCCGCCAGTTGATCATTGGTTGGAATAAATTCAAAGCATACTAATCCTATTTGAATGCAATCTTTTATGAAGTGATGCCTTATTTAATATGTTTGGTCCTACTATGGTGCCGGATTTTCTGATATATTTATGGCTGAAGTGTTTTCACATAAGATGGGGACTTTTTCAAACTTAACATTGTAATCATTTAAGGTGTTGATCATCCAAAAGTAGTTGTGCATAACACGAAGCGGCCGATACATATTCGGATTCTGCCGTAGAAAGTTACACGCTATTTTGTTTCTTGGAGAACCAAGAAACTAAGCAATCTCTAAGGAATTGGCATGTCCCGGAGGTGCTTTTTCTATCGACTAGATTTCTGGCGTAATCGGAATCACTATATCCTCTTAAATCAAAACAATCATTTTGGGGTAAAACAACCCAAAGTTCAAGGTTTCTTTCAAATATCTAAAGATACGTTTAATGGCAACTAGATGCAACTTAGGCATACCTTGAAATCTAACACATAAAAACACAGCATGCAAAATATCCGGTCTACTCGGGGTCAAATAGAGTAAACTACCAATCATACCCTTATATTTGATTACCTCAACCGGCTTTCCTTTTTTATCTTTGTCAAGCTTTGTGCTTGTGTTCATTGGTGTGCTCACACTTCTTCTGTCATCAAACTTGTATTTCTTGAGTAAATTCTGTGTAGTTTGTTTGAGATATGTATACTCCATCTTGAGTTTGATTGATTTGAAGACCAAGGAAGTAGTTGAGTTCACTCATCATGCTCATCTCAAATTCTCCTCCAATCAATTTAGCAAAATGCTCATAAAGAGAATCATTAGTAGCACCGAATATAATATCATCCACGTAAATTTGAACAATCAATTGATGGTTTCCTTGTTCTTTAATAAAAAAGTAGTATCGACTTTTCCTCTTGAAAACTCATTTTCAAGTAGGAAGTTACTTAATCTTTCATACCATGCCCTAGGAGCTTGTTTAAGTCCATAAAGGACCTTTTCGAGTTTAAATACATGATTTGAATAATCATGATTTTCAAAACCAGGTAGTTGAGCTACATAGACTTCTTCTTGAATTATTTCATTCAAGAATGTAAATTTCACTTCCATTTGATATAGTTTGAAATCCTTATAGCATGCGTATGCTAATAGCATCCTAATAGTTTCAAACCTATATATGGGGGCAAAGGTCTCATCATAGTTTATGCCTTCTTCTTGTCTATATCTTTGAGCTACAAACATAGCTTTGTTTCTAGTGATGTTACCTTTATCATCCATTTTGTTTTTAAATACCCATTTAGTACCAATTATAGGATGATCACTAGGTTTATCCACTAATTCCCAAACATCACTCCTTTCAAATTGATTTAGCTCTTCTTGCATGGCTAATACCTAATCTTCATCATTTATTGCCTCTTTTATATTTTTAGGATCAACTTGTGAAATAAAGGCATTTTCATTAAATTTCCTCCTAGTCATTATGCCTTGACTAGTGTCACCTCATATTAATTCTTTAGGATGATATTTCCTATACTTATATGATTTCGGTAAATTTTAAGTGTCTCCTCCTACTTCTTCATCTTCAACCTTAGGTTCAAGTGGATCAATCCGAAGGTCAATATTCACTTTTGTATTCTCAAATTTTTCTATGTGACTTCAATTATTTCCTCATCATCATCATTTATGCATGGTTCATCATCAAGGACTACATTAAATTTGACATGAATTGACCCTTCAACTTTCATACTCCTTTTGTTATATACTCTAAATGTCTTGCTATTTTGAACATATCACATAAAGATTCCTTCATCCCCATTGAAATCGAGTTTATCCAAGTTATCTTTGGTGTTAAGTATAAAACACCTACAACCAAATACCTTGAAATAACCAATTTTGGTACTCTACATTTCCAAAGCGCATAAGGAGTCTTTTTGGGAGATGGTCTCAAATAAACTCTATCGATCACATGATAAGCCGTGTTTACCGCTTCGGCCCAGAAATACTTGGGTAGCTCAAATTCATATCGCATAGCTCTACTCATTTGGTGAAGTGTTCTATTTTTCCTTTCCGCAACACCATTTTGTTGAGGAGTTCTTGGAGCCGAGAAATTGTGTCCATAACCTTTGGATACACAGAATTCTTGAAACTTACCATCAAATTCTCCACCTCTATCACTTCTAATTTCCTTAATTGTGTCTCTATTTGATTTTCTAATCTCCTGCAAAATTTTATAAATTCTTGGCATGCATCATTCTTTTTGGCTAAAAGCATTACCCAAGTGTACCTAGAGAAGTCGTCTACCATCACAAAGGTATAATGTTTTCCACCTAGACTTGCCATATCAATATCCCCAAACAAGTCAACATGAAGCAATTGTAGAGGTTTTATGGTGCAGATTTCACTTTTGGGCTTGAAGCTTGTTTTAACAAGCTTTGCCTTTTGACAAGTGTCACATAAGCATGGTTTTCAAAATTCAATTTTGGAAGACCTTGGACCTTTTTATTTTTCCAAATCTATTTGAAATTTTTAAAACTAACATGTCCAAGTCGCCTATGCCATAGTTGAGTCAAATCATTTTTGACAACTAGGCAAGAAACATTTTGTGATATCAAATCGTATGTACTAAATTTGTAAACATCATTTTTCCTTATAGCCTCAAATACAATCTTATCATTCTTTTTCACAATGCAATTTCTTTTCACAAATTCAACTTGAAAATTAGCATCACATAGTTGGCTAACACTTATCAAGTTATACTTAAGCCCATCTACATATAGTACATTATTAATAGTAAAAGAAGAGTTACCAATTTCTCTTTGTCCAAGGATTTTGGCTCTCCCATTGCCAAAATGTACCGTTTTACCATCTTGGAGCTTGAGCTCGGTGAATAAAGTTTAGTCTCCAATCATGTGTGTGGAACATCCGCTGTCCATGAGCTATTTGATTCCTTCTTCTTTGGCTACTTCATTTATCTTGAGAGCCTACAAAACCAAGAGATTTATGCATTGGTATCCTTTGATGGTTGGGTCCTTTTGGGTTAGCTTGTCGACCCTTAGGCTTCTAAACATGCATACTACCAAGTCTAGCATTACATGCACTCTTCACATGTCCTACTTTGTTACAATGAAAACAAGTGGGTACATGCCTTGGTTTGTAAGATGATGTGTTATGTTTTTCTCTTATTTGTATTTTTCTTTAATGAATTAGGCTTAATAGAAGAATGTGATGGATTAAATCCTAGACTGGAGTTATCATTTCCAACTCTTTGGTTTCAATATAATTTGTCTAGATTATTTTTACCATCGGTTAGTTCTTGCAAGTCTAATCTTAGCCTCTCACATTTTTTCCTAATTTCAACATTTTCAAGAGCTACGATATTATGCATAGTGAGTATGATGTCATGATCTTGAAACATCAAAATGTTCTTATCATGAAAGCTCTTATTTTCTAAAATTCACTTCTTGAGCTCTTTCTTCAAATGTTTATACTTTAAATTCAGTTTTTTCAAAATCATCCTGCAAATCCCCAATTTAATCTTGTAAATTAGAAGGATTAGAATTTACCTCAAGGTCATCTTCAATTGTCATGAGACAAGTATGTTAAACCTTTTGATTTTCATCTATTGTAATAAGTCTAGCATCTTGATCTTCACTTTCTTCTCCTTCCGATTCATAGAGGAGATCATCCCACATGGTTACCTTCGCATTAAGAGCTTTCTTCTTTTGAGAAAAAGACTTTTTTCTTGTTTTTGCGGCTCCTTGACGTGGTGCCGGTCGACAACACCTATAGCAATTTTCACTTGCTTCTTTTTCTTTGGATGGTCTCTTGAAAAACTTTCTTGCTTGAGCCTTATTTCTTATTGCCATTCTTCTAAATTTTCTAAGTAGAAGAGCAACTTCCTCATCCGATTCATCAGACTCTACCATCAATCCTTTATGTGATTTTTTGTGGGCTTGATAGGGTTCATCCTATTTTGTTCATCAATAAGAATTTGATGAGTAAAAAGATTACCGGATAGCTTATAAAGTGTAAAAGTCTTGAGATTCGTTGATTC